>JAQNBH010000016.1:56320417-56663831 GCA_028752905.1 Cladorhizidae sp. MBARI D1340-BT2 | reverse complement strand
TGGTCATCACCATCAGCTGGAGCACTAGAGCGTGTGGTTGAATGGTCGCAGCTACTAAGGATTATACTGCTCTCAAGTCAAATGAACCAGGGCCCAGGTAAGCACGAATGTCTTCACTAAGCATGGGTGTCTTCACCAGGGCCCAGGTAAGCATGGATGTCTTCACCAGGGCCCAGGTAAGCATGGATGTCTTCACCAGGGCCCAGGTAAGCATGGGTGGCTTCACCAGGGCCCAGGTAAGCATGGATGTCTTCACCAGGGCCCAGGTAAGCATGGGTGTCTTCACCAGGGCCCAGGTAAGCATGGATGTCTTCCCCTTCATCCTCAGTAGATGCATCATCAGAGCGATCCCAAACTTCTCCAGTTGCCTCAGAAATTACTTCTGCTAGACTAAGTCTCCTCACCATCTCAAAAGTGTGGACCATCGGTGTTTCAGCATTTTCCCAGCCAAGTTCCCTCCCATGCTCTGCCGAAATATTTGGTGTATAAATAGAGTAAGGCTTCAGGTATTTAACGACCTATAAATTATAGGTTATATATATATACAATCGCGTTTATTAATTTTTATTTACAAAGCTGTGGCGCCATATGGCGCCTACGACGGTGTGAGGGTTAAGGGCTGACAGGAACCTATAAAAGGCAATTCACCAGCCACTTGTGGGAGGGGGAGTGTTGAGCTAAATAGTTGAGGACCAGAGTGTTTGTAAGAGTGTCATATTCCAAAGACCAGTGAACTCCCACATGACTATTACCTCACACAGAGAACACCAGTAATATTTCTTACATGGGCAGCAAGAAGTAATGGACAATTGCAGTCACCTAATAATAGTCATACTAGTAATTCCCACATGCACACATGTTGGCATGGTGATGACATTACTAAGCATACATAACACCAATGCACCTTTCCTCAACAACAGCACATGGTGCTTAGCAAAGATATCATGAAAATGATAGCAACACTAACAGCTAAATGACACTAGACTCCAAGGCACTAACAACCCGAGTTTACGATGAGAACCCTTTACCTCATTGGAACAGTGTTGTCCTTTACCTCATTGGAGCAGAGTTCTTTGAAGGAGCCGAAGATGTTCTTCTTTTTGGCGTAGTCAATCAGAACCTCCTCATCTGGCACCACAAGGGCCACGCAGGCAGACTTGAGGCTATCTCCGTACAAGTAGACCTGCGCCACGAGTGGTACCCTCATGTAGATGTTCTCAACCTTCTCCGGGGCAACATACTCACCCTATACAGATGTGCTCTAATAATAACCCTCACCCTATACAGATGTGCTCTAATAATAACCCTCACCCTATACAGATGTGCTCTAATAATAACCCTCACCCTATACAGATGTGCTCTAATAATAACCCTCACCCTATACAGATGTGCTCTTAACCCTATCTGGGCCACATATATATTCACCCTCTACACATGTGCTACCACACCTCTCTCTCTCTCTCTAGCAACATACTAAATAACATACACTCACAGAAATGAATACTTTCCATAATTTATTTGGAGGAAGAACTGAGGACTAGTCCAAGAAGGAGCTAATTTCTTGAACCATATTAAGACATAGTCTCTCTCTCGAGACTGTTTACGAAGGAGCATGTCTCTCAAAGTGAACTAAGAAGGAGTAAGTGATGGCCATTCAAGCATTTGACTTCTTTCCTCCTCAGAAACAGGTTCTCTACATAACTATTTTGGACATCCAGCACGGCAAGAAGTCTTTTAGCCAATGATGAGGAATTTTTTTTTTCATCCTTCACAAGCCAGAAGTAGAATTGTTGGGTATGCTGGAAAGAGATTTGGAACTTCATAGGCCATGGAGGAGTTCCCTGCGCTACTAGAAGACTGGGACGAGGGGTAGAAGTCTCCTGCAAATAAGCCGCAATAAGCTCGTTGGGAAATTACGAAAAACTATAAACAATTGAAGCACGTGCTCATAGAAATGTTTTGCCTACATGTTTTGTTGACATTCGTTGCCTTTGCTAATACGCATCTGCGTAATTTGTACTTTTTCAATGACATTAATATCAGTGCTTCGCAGAGAACTACTGTGAGACATTTGTAACGACAACAAAATGGGCGCTTAACAAATGTTGCTGTGGCTAGTCCTGTGTCGTCACTCAAGTGTTGCTGTGGACAGCCCTGTGTCGTCACTCAAGTGTTGCTGTGGCCAGTCCTGTGTCGTCACTCAAGTGTTGCTGTGGCCAGTCCTGTGTCATCACTCAAGTGTTGCTGTGGCCAGTCCTGTATCGTCACTCAAGTGTTGCTGTGGCCAGTCCTGTGTCGTCACTCAAGTGTTGCTGTGGCCAGTCCTGTGTCGTCACGCAAGTGTTGCTGTGGCCAGTCCTGTGTCGTCACTCAAGTGTTGCTCTGGCCAGTCCTGTGTATCACTCAAGTGTTGCTGTGGCCAGTCCCGTGTCGTCACCTCAAGTGTTGCTGTGGCCAGTCCTGTGTCGTCACTCAAGTGTTGCTGTGGCCAGTCCTGTGTCGTCACTCAAGTGTTGCTGTGGCCAGTCCTGTGTCGTCACTCAAGTGTTGCTGTGGCCAGTCCTGTGTCGTCACTCAAGTGTTGCTGTGGCCAGTCCTGTGTCGTCACTCAAGTGTTGCTGTGGCCAGTCCTGTGTCGTCACTCAAGTGTTGCTGTGGCCAGTCCTGTGTCGTCACTCAAGTGTTGCTGTGGCCAGTCCTGTGTCGTCACTCAAGTGTTGCCGTGGCCAGTCCCATGTCGTCACTCAAGTGTTGCTCTGGCCAGTCCTGTGTATCACTCAAGTGTTGCTCTGGCCAGTCCTGTGTATCACTCAAGTGTTGCTGTGGCCAGTCCCGTGTCGTCATTCAAGTGTTGCTCTGGCCAGTCCTGTGTCGTCACTCAAGTGTTGCTGTGGCCAGTCCTGTGTCATCACTCAAGTGTTGCTGTGGCCAGTCCTGTGTCGTCACTCAAGTGTTGCTGTGGCCAGCCCTGTGTCATCACTCAAGTGTTGCTGCATGGCCAGTCCCGTGTCGTCATTCAAGTGTTGCTGTGGCCAGTCCTGTGTCGTCACTCAAGTGTTGCTGTGGCCAGTCCCGTGTCGTCATTCAAGTGTTGCTGTGGCCAGTCCTGAGTCATCACTCAAGTGTTGCTGTGGCCAGTCCTGTGTCGTCACTCAAGTGTTGCTGTGGTCAGTCCTGTGTCGTCACTCTAGAGTTGCCGCCTGTGTGCAGCTAATTAAAATGTGTGTGTTAGGGTCTATATGGGAAGTGGTATTGGGGGGGCTTGTGGGGGATATTGGGATCTTGGTTTGTTGCTTGTCTATTCCAGGCTGGCTAGGGATTGCATCAGCTATTAACCATCAGACTCGCCTGCACAGCACATCCAGGGCCAGTCTAGCTTCGAATCTGCTGTCAGGTGTTCTCTTCGACCACCATTCCCAGTGGGAGCATAAGCCCATACTACTTAGGGGGAAATCCATTGAAAATTTTACGCGTGAACGTACGATGAGTACATGCATAGATAGATGTCATGGTCGGCAATACAAAAATTTCCATCCTGGGGGTTCACTTCGCTCGCCAATAAATCAATCAATAAAAACAATAAAAACTTAAATAAAGGAGATTAATTTAATAAATGCAATCATAACTTGTAAAATTCCTGAAAGCTGTACAGTACTCCTGGTCATTAAGAACTGGTGTTCTAATTAGGAACTCCTGAAAGCTGCACAACACTCCTGGTTATAAGAACTGGTGTTCTAATTAGGAACTCCTGAAAGCTGTACAACACTCCTGGTCATAAGAACTAGTGATCTAATTAGGAACTCCTGAAAGCTACACAGCACTCCTGGTCATAAGAACTGGTGTTCTAATTCGGAACTCGTTACCATTGTGATATTACATACCTGAGATAACTTGAAAATGTGTTTCTTGCGGTCTATAATCTTGAGAGTGCCATTGGGAAGCCAGCGGCCGATATCACCGGAGTGCAACCAACCGTCCTGATCAAAGACTTCTTTCGTCTTCTCGGGGTCCTTGTAGTAGCCCGTGAACACATTGAGGCCCTTATAACACACCTGCATCACATGTGTGTGTGCGAGTACACACGACACATCAGTGAGGGTGAGTAAGGGTGGGGGAGTGAGTGAGGATGGAGGAGTGGGTGAGGATGGAGGAGTGAGGAGGGTGAGGAGTGAGTGAGGGTGGGTGAGGATGGAGGAGTGAGCGAGGGTGGGTGAGGATGGAGGAGTGAGCGAGGGTGAGGAGTGGGTGAGGATGGAGGAGTGAGCGAGGGTGGGTTAGGATGGAGGAGTGAGCGAGGGTGAGGAGTGAGTGAGGGTGAGGAGTGAGTGAGGGTGGGGATTGAGTGAGTGTGGGTGAGGATGGAGGAGTGAGTGAGGGTGGGGATGGAGGAGTGAGGAGGGTGAGGATGGAGGAGTGAGTGAGGGTGGGTGTGAGTAGGTGAGGATGGGGGAGTGGGTGAGGATGGAGGAGTGAGGAGGGTGAGGATGGAGGAGTGAGGTGTGTGAGGATGGAGGAGTGAGGAGGGTGAGGATGGAAGAGTGAGTGAGGGTGAGGAGTGAGGTGTGTGAGGATGGAGGAGTGAGTGAGGGAAGGCAGAAAGTAGGTGTGGTGTGTGAAGAGTGGGATGTGTGAGGAGTGTGCTGTCTGACCTCGCCTTCTCCGTTGGAAGAGAAGTATTTCATGTCTTCCACGTCAACTAGTTTTATTTTGTTGCAGGCTAAAGGAGGCCCCACGTGGCCAGAGGAAGTGTCGCCACACACAGTCACAGTAGCTCCTGCCGTGCACTCCGTCTGCCCATAGCCCTCAAGCACCTGTGTGTGTGGGTGTGTGCATGGGTGGGTGGGTGTGTTTTTACGTATGTGTGGTGCAGGGTTGAGGTCAAGTACTTGTACTTAAGTACACATTTGGCAGTACTCGAGTACTTGACCTGTTGAAAATAAATGCTTGCACTTGGTAAATATCAAGTACTTTAAGTGGAGCATGATGTTGATTGATGTCCCTGGATGATGTCCAGTACATACACAAGATGCAGGCCAGGTTTGTGAGTGCCTCAATACAATGTACAACTGTCATTGCTGCTGCTAGACAGTCTGCCTGTCACCTGCTGTGATGCTGACATTGTGGATTTTATCATCTTCATCTGTTATTATTGGTGTCTGGTGTGTGGTAATGCAAGAAACATCTCTTGCAAGATCTTGCTTGCTGAACATTGCACAGGCTTGCATCCTTTGTGATGGATTATGCAAGAACTTTGCTGTGTCTATGAAAAGACTGTTGAATGTGTTCATGGCAGTTCTGGTCTGCTATTGCTATAGTAATTTAACTACACTACTTGACCTTCATTTGTGCTACCTTGAAACCTCACTGGGTTTTACTGGCTGTAACTTTGTAAAGATGGCATCTACTGTTTGGAAACATTTCATTCCTGCTGGTAGTAAAGTTTTAAGGCCAAGTGCAAACATTGCAGTCGTGATTATTCATCTTCTAAAGCTGCTACATGGAACCTCATCAAGCACTTGAAGGAGGTAATCGTCTAAGCCATCATTGATTATTCAGATAATTGTCAATTATTTTGGGGGGTCAGAGGGAACACCCTTCAGTTCACCAAGACATGATCTCTACCAATGCTACACCTGGAGATCAGTGTCATCCACTAGGCTGATGTCAAGAAATACAGTGCAACTGATTTGCAACAGAAAACTATCATCAACGCCCTTGTCTCACACATCACATGCAATCTCGTGCCGTTCTCCAGACTGGATAGTCAGTACTTCAGGGTTTTGTGCACGCCCTAGATCAACGCTATCAGGTGCCCAGTCGCAAACACCTAGTGGGCTCACTTCTCCCAGAGAAGGCTGCCAGCGTGCAATCCGAGATCTCCCAGCAACTGAACTGGTCCAGTCGACAGATGCGGTCATACCTGGGAATGACTGGAATGACTGGCCATTTCATCGTGGACTGGAGCATGAAGTTTGTGGTGCTCACATGCAAGCGGGTCAGGGGTGGACGCACTGCTGCCACCATAGTGCAGCAGTGTGAGGTGGTTCAGGGGTGGACACACTGCTGCCACCATAGTGCAGCAGTGTGAGGTGGTTCAGGGGTGGAGACACTGCTGCCACCATAGTGCAGCAGTATGAGGTATGAGGTGGTTCAGGGGTGGAGACACTGCTGCCACCATAGTGCAGCAGTATGAGGTATGAGGTGGTTCAGGGGTGGACACACTGCTGCCATCATAGTGCAGCAGTATGAGGTGGTTCAGGGGTGGACACACTGCTGCCACCATAGTACAGCAGTGTGAGGTGGTTCAGGGGTGGACACACTGCTGCCACCATAGTGCAGCAGTATGAGGTGGTTCAGGGGTGGACACACTGCTGCCACCATAGTGCAGCAGTGTGAGGTGGTTCAGGGGTGGACACACTGCTGCCACCATAGTGCAGCAGTGTGAGGTGGTTCAGGGGTGGACACACTGCTGCCACCATAGTGAAGCAGTGTGAGGTGGTTCAGGGGTGGACACACTGCTGCCACCATAGTGCAGCAGTGTGAGGTGGTTCAGGGGTGGACACACTGCTGCCACCATAGTGCAGCAGTGTGAGGTGGTTCAGGGGTGGACACACTGCTGCCACCATAGTACAGCACTATGAGGTGGTTCAGGGGTGGACACACTGCTGCCACCATAGTGCAGCAGTGTGAGGTGGTTCAGGGGTGGACACACTGCTGCCACCATAGTGCAGCAGTGTGAGGTGGTTCAGGGGTGGACACACTGCTGCCACCATAGTGCAGCAGTGTGAGGTGGTTCAGGGGTGGACACACTGCTGCCACCATAGTGCAGCAATGTGAGGTGGTTCAGGGGTGGACACACTGCTGCCACCATAGTGCAGCAGTGTGAGGTGGTTCTGGGGTGGACACACTGCTGCCACCATAGTGCAGCAGTATGAGGTGGTTCAGGGGTGGACACACTGCTGCCACCATAGTGCAGGTTCAGGGGTGGACACACTGCTGCCACCATAGTGCAGGAAACACTCCAGTTGTACAACATTGCATCAAAGATTTCAACTCTTGTGACTGGAAATGCTTCAAGGCCTTCTCATTGCCTGATTTCCAGACCATCACTGAAGACTCAGCAGCTGGTAACTCTGACAAGGAAGATGACCTTGATTCCACCATCACTGTCGCACCAGATGAGTATGAGCAGATCACTACAGACCACAGACCATGCTTCTGCCATACCTGTACCACCCAGCTCGTCGTAAGTGATGGGCTCAAGGCGGCAGGTCAGCTAAACCGTGTTCTCAGAAAAATCTGCAAAGTCGTTAACCACGTGCACAAGTCAACAATCGGCCTGATCTACTTGAGGGGGAAACGAGACTGCAGACAGCAAATGCAACAAGGTGGAATTCCCAAGTGAAAATGATTTACTCCATGTTCACTGTACCTGCAGCTAAGCTGGACCAGCTTGATGCACCCTCCATCACTGCATACGATCGTAACGTCCTCAATTACATGCTTGAGATCCTGGAGCCATTCCAGGAAGCCACAGACACTGGACAGCATGAGAAAGCAGTCACTGTACATGTACTCGGCCAGTACCTGACAGTCGTGGCTTCATTAGCATCAGTAGAGAGGACATTTAGCATTGCTGGGAAGGTGTTCCGGCCAGATAGGTGTCGACTCACTAACAAAAACTTTGAGATGATCACGATGATCAAGTGCAACACCATTTATAATTGCTATATGAACTGAACACTGAAGTGGCTGGACTGTTACCTGGTGTTAAGACATGACATATATGATGCATGATGGACCAATGAAATATGGTTTCAAGATAAAATGTCCACTTAATGTACTTGATCACTGTACTTGACCACAACCCTGGTGTGGTGCATGGGGGGGGGGTGTTGTGCATGCATGGGTGTGTGTGTACGTGTGTGTGGGTGTGGTACATACGTGGGTGTGGTATGGGATGTGTGGTATTGGGTGTACCCTTAGCAGGGGTATGTAGTCCCGTCCTGTGTGTGGGGCATCTGGTATGTAGTGGTGTCCTGTGTGTGTAGCATGGTGTGTAGAGGTGTCCTGTGTGTCGCATGGTGTGTAGAGGTGTCCTGTGTGTGTAGCATGGTGTGTAGAGGTGTCCTGTGTGTGTAGCATGGTGTGTAGAGGTGTCCTGTGTGTGTAGCATGGTGTGTAGAGGTGTCCTGTGTGTCGCATGGTGTGTAGAGGTGTCCTGTGTGTGTAGCATGGTGTGTAGAGGTGTCCTGTGTGTGTAGCATGGTGTGTAGAGGTGTCCTGTGTGTGTAGCATGGTGTGTAGAGGTGTCCTGTGTGTGTAGCATGGTGTGTAGTGGTGTCCTGTGTGTGTAGCATGGGGATGTGTGTAGCATGGTATGTAGTGGTGTGCGGGGATGTGTGTAGCATGGTATGTAGTGGTGTCCTGTGTGTGGGGATGTGTGTAGCATGGTATGTAGTGGTGTCCTGTGTGTGGGGATGTGTGTAGTGGTGTCCTGTGCGTGGGGATGTGTGTAGCATAGTGTGTAGTGGTGCCCTATATGTGGGGATGTGTGTGTGGTGTCCTCTGTGTGAGGGTAGCATAGTGGTGTAATGAAGTGGTGTGATGATGCATGCGCTTACTAAGCAGCCAAGAGAACAGCGCAGAAAGGCAAGAACCTTCTCTGAGATGGGGGCGGAGCCAGTGACGACTAGGCGCACTTGTCCTCCCAGAGACAACTGCACACGATGGAACACCAAATAATCCCACACAGTGTTTCTTCGCATAATGCCTCTGGAAGAGGAGGAAAGTGGAGAGAGGGAGGGATAAATGTGATTAAGAAGGGTGGAGGAAGAGCAGGACATGAGGGGAGGAGGAAGAGCAGGACGTGAGGGGAGGAAGAGCAGGACATGAGGGGAGGAGGAAGAGCAGGACATGAGGGGAGGAGGAAGAGCAGGACATGAGGGGAGGAGGAAGAGCAGGACATGAGGGGAGGAGGAAGAGCAGGACATGAGGAGAGGAGGAAGAGCAGGACATGACGGGAGGAGGAAGAGCAGGACATGAGGGGAGGAGGAAGAGCAGGACATGAGGGGAGGAGGAAGAGCAGGACATGAGGGGAGGAGGAAGAGCAGGACATGAGGGGAGGAGGAAGAGCAGGACATGAGAGGAGGAGGAAGAGCAGGACATTAGGGGAGGAGGAAGAGCAGGACATGAGGGGAGGAGGAAGAGCAGGACATGACGGGAGGAGGAAGAGCAGGACATGAGGGGAGGAGGAAGAGCAGGACATGAGGGGAGGAGGAAGAGCAGGACATGAGGGGGAGGAGGAAGAGGTGGTGGATATGTCAGTGGGAGGAATGGATAGCAGATGTGCTGTGGGAGGAGGATGGAGGATGTGTTAAGTGGGTGGAGGATGTGTTAAGTGGGGATGGAGGATGTGTTAAGTGGGAGGAGGAAGAGATACAGTAGGAGCCAAAAAAACATTCCCATTGCGTAAATATTCCGTTGGAGCTTCAGAGTAACGTCATTCCAACGTCATAGTAATGAAGAAAACAACTCCGTTCCAACGGTAAAGAATCTTTTTTCTTCGCGTTTCAAACTCATTCGTGGTTCAATTTGCTCACCCTCGTTTGCGCGGTCGTTCTTCAGCCTCGTGCATCAAGTTCATTGGCTTCGTGCTCCAGCGTCTTTGTTGCTTGCCAGCTTCTTGCTTCTTGTACTGTTCATTATGTAATTATTAGCGAAAGGCCCTCGATATTAAAGCCAGCCTCGAAGGAATAGAGGAGCAGATGAAGCTGACTGATAAAACAACTGTTGACTAGGTCCCGCGTCTGCTACAGACCAAGCCCCCTAGGGCTACAACATCTCACTGCACACCATTCATCAGACACGACACGTGGAACAAAGTAAGCTGTCCGACATTTCTAAAACTTGCTAAACTTAGTTCAGCCCGACAACTTGGTTTAAGCTTACAGTTAATAAGCAGGTTTGGCTTAGCTTAGGAAACTTGATTGATTAGCTTATTCTAAATTTGAAGTGTAAGTTTAAGAGCATAGCTTTGTCTGAGTCGTGGCTTGGAGTTTAGCTTGGGGGCTTCGAAGGACCAGTTTAACATATGCTAAGACTTTTTAAGAGTCTTGACTGCTTAGCTTACTCCTTAGCAAGCTTAGCTTGAGTCAGTACATTCCAAATCTTAAAGGCAAGGTAATATTACACCTCCCTTCTACCTTTCCAGATGGAAAAGATTGGAGTGAATGTGAAATTTCTTAGGGAGATGACTTGTGGCATAGTGGACATTAAATGGACTGATGAATGCAGTCCAACTACAGATCCACAGTGCACTCAATTCTCCAAGGATTATTGAACTACAAGGAGCAGCAACTGACTATTGAATGTTGTACTTATTCACTGGTATTCATATAGATACAAAATTGCTATAATCTTTGTTCACTGGTGGTAAGTAATTGAGCAGGGAGCATGCATAACTATCACTTGTGAACGTTCATGACAATCTAACACAATATCAATCAAGGCTTGTGTTAGGGTTGCCTGTCAAGAATTTGGCACGACAATTTTTTTTGTGTGAAGCATTGTCTTTTATTTGAAAGCTAAGCTACGACCAAGTGTTTGTGTGTCTCTCGGTGTGTGGACACTATTTCTCTGACATTTGCACATTTTTGTGCGAAGCAGAAATGAACTTGCCTCGTAGTAGTTTATTAAAAAGGTACATATCTTCATATAGTAAAAGATGACAGTCGGTCACAAAACTAGCACCATAAACATAATTTTCCATGTCATTGCTATATTTTGCAAGCATAAGACTTCATGCTTGCTGGATCGACTCCAAAAACTTTTACCATCACAGGCTCAAATTGAATAGGGTCCATGGCGAGGTAGGTGGTTGGAACTAGCGAATGTAGGGAAGAAGTAGACTAGTATGTGTTGTAAGTCGATAGGGCCATCAAGGACAAACTTATCCTATAACTCCACCATAGAAGTCTGAGGTCCTGTTGCATGTAAAACATAATAAGACATCCACCATGCAATAGAGGAATGCATCGCAGACATTTTACACTTGCGATGTAACTTTTCACTCTTACAGTACACCTGTCACCAAACACATCAGTACACCTGTCACCAAACACATGACCATGCTTAGGGGCACCACCGACACAGAGTTCTCTGTTGGCCAAAATATCAATGTGTAAATGCACCATCTCTTGTTCAAAACATTCTAAAGACATGGCTTGTTACATACAAAAGCTTAGCTAGGGGTTTCTAGAGGTTAAGTTTTTAAGGCAAGTCCTGCTAAGCTACTAGACGTTCTGTAAACTCTTCAACCTTTCCAAGGCAAGGCCTGCTAAGCTACTCTGTGAAGTCTCTCTAAGGCTAGGCTTGCTAGCTACTAGAGGTCCTGTGAGGGTATTTGGGTGGTGGCTTTGTTTTGCAAGTCTTAGTTTACACCAGGCTTTACCTAACACTATGCTTAGCAAACATAACCTCTACAAAACTATATAGCAAGCTTTGTCTAACAGAGTAGCTATGAACTAGAAGGCAAAGTTACTAATACTAAATCGAGAGCTAGACCTGAAGAACAGACACTAGTAGGCACAGGCCAAAAGGTTATCCGCAATAAACTTCTTGATGGGCAAAATGACATCTGGGAAGAAACCAAAGTGGAGCAAAAAAAACACTAGCACCCACAGTTGTAAACAACTGGGGCACTGCCCACCACATGTGCGTGTGAACGCATTTACTAAAAAAAGCACCAAGATTAAAAATTGGAAATGTAAACTGAACGACGTTTGTTACGTGTTATTCGTCGTGTTTTTATGCATTGATTCCACGTGTCAGACATCATAACATTAGCACTGGAACGGGTACGGAACAGGAACGGTTTTTTTGCGCCTACTGTAGCAGATATATTGTGGGAGGAGGAAGAGGGTGTGTTAAGTGGGAGGCAGAAGAGGTGGAGGATGTGTTAAGTGGGAGGAGGAAGAGGTGGAGGATGTGTTAAGTGGGAGGAGGAAGAGGTGGATGATGTGTTAAGTGGGAGGAGGAAGAGGTGGAGGATGTGTTAATTAAGTGGGAGGAGGAAGAGGTGTGGGAGCAGGTTATAAACTATCTCTTAATGTACTAACGCTTTGAGTTGACTCATCTTGGCAGCCATTGCACTTTCAAACAGCCACTTCTTCACATAAGACCCAGACACATTCATTATTACCTGAACATATCAAATCACCATGGTTACATGAATCTAGCCATACCCACACACGCACCTTGTCATAGACTTTGTTTAGGAGGCGTGGAACAGACACAAACACTGTTGGCTTTAAGGCCTGAATGTCCTCCACCAGCTTCCTGATATCCCCTTGGAAGAAACCCACGCGGGCTCCAGATGTGAAGAGGAGAGCCTGAAACACAAGACACACAAGTACCAGAGGTAATCTGCATTGATTGCAGGGGCACAGAGCATTTCACCTGGCAGGTCCTCTCCATCATGTGTGCAAGAGGCAGGTAGGAGATGTGCGAGTCATTGGAAGTGATAGCATTCATCTCTCCCTGCAGAGAGAGAAGGGGAGAAGCATGAAGGGCGTGGCACGCGCGCACAGACAATAGCAAGTGTGTACACACACATGCACACTGCATCACATAGTCGTATGAGACAACAAATATGTACACACATGCAACACTGCATCAGATAGTCGTATGAGACAACAAATATGTACACACATGCAACACTGCATCAGATAGTCGTATAAGACAACAAATATGTACACACATGCAACACTGCATCAGATAGTCGTGTAAGACAACAAATATGTACACACATGCAACAGATAGTCGTATGAGACAACAAATATGTACACACGTGCAACACTGCATCAGATAGTCGTATGAGACAACAAATATGTACACACATGCAACACTGCATCAGATAGTCGTATGAGACAACAAATATGTACACACATGCAACACTGCATCAGGTAGTCGTATGAGACAACAAATATGTACACACATGCAACACTGCATCAGATAGTCGTATCAGACAACAAATATGTACACACATGCAACACTGGATCAGATAGTCGTATGAGACAACAAATATGTACACACATACAACACCGCATCAGATAGTCGTATGAGACAACAAATATGTACACACATGCAACACTGCGTCAGATAGTCGTATGAGACAACAAATATGTACACACATGCAACACTGCATCAGATAGTCGTATGAGACAACAAATATGTACACACATGCAACATTGCA
This sequence comes from Cladorhizidae sp. MBARI D1340-BT2, assembly GCA_028752905.1. Classification (NCBI taxonomy): domain Eukaryota; kingdom Metazoa; phylum Porifera; class Demospongiae; order Poecilosclerida; family Cladorhizidae; species Cladorhizidae sp. MBARI D1340-BT2. The sequence goes on along the minus strand of JAQNBH010000016.1, from coordinate 56,650,576 downwards.
TCAGGTAGTCGTATGAGACAACAAATATGTACACACATGCAACACTGCATCAGATAGTCGTATGAGACAACAAATATGTACACACATGGTTCTGGGTCAGAGCAGGACACTATTGGGTTGGGTCTGGGTCAGAGCAGGATGCTATTGGGTGTGGTCTGGGTAAGAGCAGCACACTAATTGGGTGTGGTTATTCAGCAAGACCTCCATTGGGTGTGGTTCTCCTTCACATGCCTACAGCTGCAGGAAATTGATTGAGTTTGTGAGAGATGATGCGTATCCAACAACTCACCAAGGCTCCTATTTCACTGCAGACTGTCCACTACACATGGTGCCGGACACAAGCCCATGCATGAGACCACTCCATTTCAAGCTTGCCTCTACCAGTGCAGACTGTCCCAGAACTAAGCTCGGGTATAAAACAGAAACTCCCACAGGAAAGCAACATGGTGCCATCAAGTCCAATCCAGGTCATCTTCCCATGTCAACAAGATGTTTGTGAGTATGTCAACAGCGACTCTATTGCCTAATGTCTCCCAGCAGTTCAGATGAAGCAGAGACCCGCAGAGGATACTTGAGTGCCATGAATTCTTCTCTATCCAACAGCTTGGGGACATGAGGCAATGGAGTCAATGTTTACAGGCAACCACTTGCATGGTGTTGGCCAGCATCGGGGTTACTTTAGAATCCATGTTGAAACTAGCTAGCTGTAGTCGGTTATGATAAACACACCAAAACATTTTGATATTGCCCTTGCCTGCATGGAAGCGATTGGCACGTGCCCTTGCCTTCATGGGAGCGACTGGCACGTGCCCTTGCCTGCATGGGAGCGACTGTATGTGCCCTTGCCTGCATGGGAGCGACTGGCACGTGCCCTTGCCTGCATGGGAGCGACTGGCACGTGCATGGGAGCGACTGCACGTGCCCTTGCCTGCATGGGAGCGACTGGCACGTGTCCTGCCTGCATGGGAGCGACTGCACGTGCCCTTGCCTGCATGGGAGCGACTGGCACGTGCCCTGCCTGCATGGGAGCGACTGGCACGTGCCCTTGCCTGCATGGGAGCGACTGGCACGTGCCCTTGCCTGCATGGGAGCGACTGGCTCACTTGCCAAACACAAAACACAAACAGTAAATGCCACGGACCAGTTAGTTGGTTCTGATTGGCCACAATTTTTGTGGCATTTCATCACACAAGAAACATGAAACCACGTGTCAATACGTGACACCATGTGCGAGACCACATGTCCACATGTGACACCATGTGCGAGACCACATGTCCACAAGTGACACCATGTGCGAGACCACGTCCACATGTGACACCATGTGCGAGACCACATGTCCACATGTGACACCATGTGCAAGACCACATGTCCACATGTGACACCATGTGCAAGACCACGTGTCCACATGTGACACTGTGCGAGACCATGTGTCCACATGTGAGACCATGTGCGAGAACACATGTCCACATGTGAGACCATGTGTGAGACCACATGTCCACGTGTGAGACTGTGTCCACGTGTGAGACTGTGTCCACGTGTGAGACTGCGTCCACGTGTGAGACCATGCATCCACGTGACCATGCGTCCATGTGAGACCATGCGTCCACGTGTGAGACCATGCGTCCACGTGTGAGACCATGCGTCCACGTGTGAGACCATGCGTCCACGTGTGAGACCATGCGTCCACGTGTGAGACCATGCGTCCACGTGTGAGACCATGCGTCCATCTGTGAGACCATGCGTCCATGTGTGAGACCATGCGTCCATGTGTGAGACCATGCGTCCATGTGTGAGACCATGCGTCCATGTGTGAGACCATGCGTCCATGTGTGAGACCATGCGTCCATGTGTGAGACCATGCGTCCATGTGTGAGACCATGCATCCATGTGTGAGACCATGCGTCCATGTGTGAGACCATGCGTCCATGTGTGAGACCATGCGTCCACGTGTGAGACCATGCGTCCATGTGTGAGACCATGCGTCCATGTGCGAGACCATGCGTCCATGTGTGAGACCATGCGTCCACGTGTGAGACCATGCGTCCATGTGTGAGACCATGCGTCCATGTGCGAGACCATGCGTCCATGTGTGAGACCATGCGTCCATGTGTGAGACCATGCGTCCATGTGCGAGACCATGCGTCCATGTGTGAGACCATGCGTCCATGTGTGAGACCATGCGTCCATGTGTGAGACCATGCGTCCATGTGTGAGACCATGCGTCCATGTGTGAGACCACGTATCCATATTCATTGGCCATGAGATTTCCAAAGAAAGCTCAAAGTTCAGACAGGCCAAGAAGTAATAGCACCTGGCAAGATCCCACCTACCACGTGCAAGACCCCTCCTACCATGTGCAAGACACATCCTACCACATGCAAGACCCCTCCTACTACGTGCAAGGCCCCTCGTACCATGTGCAAGAACACCTCTAGACCCACTGGGATTCCGTTACAGAAAATAGATTTTTCCGTTTCAAAATATGTTGAATTCCGCTTCAAAATGCAATTTTTCTCCCGGGGGCTAAACCTAACCCTTGTCCTAGAATACCATGGATCTAGGGCTTGGTCAAGTGCTACTGTATGTATTCAAGGACTAGGAATATTCTCGGGCAATGGGGTATTCTAGGATGACGGCCACGGCTATTCCAGAGCCCTCACCCTATAATACATAGCACCTGACCTAGTCGTTGAAGACGCAGTGTCTTACTGACATTAGCAGCCAAGAAGAAAGGTTGCGAGGTGCGGTCAGTAAAATTAGAGAAGTAATCGTGTTACTCGCTCTAGTATCCGCGACATAACCAACAAGAAAACAATATCCCTTACCAGGTTCATGGCGATGCCCACCACACAGGCTACAATGTTGCCATGAGTCAAACACGCACCCTTCGGGTTTCCTAGGATATAAACAGTGAGTCATGGTGGGCATACACAAATATACTCAGATGGCTAGCAGACACAGGGGAGGGGGAGAGGGGAGAGGAGGGGAGTGAGGAGAGGAGGGGAGTGAGGAGAGGAGAGGAGAGGAGAGGAGAGGAGAGGAGAGGAGAGGAGAGGAGAGGAGAGGAGAGGAGAGGAGAGGAGAGGAGAGGAGAGGAGAGGAGAGGAGAGGAGAGGAGAGGAGAGGAGAGGAGAGGAGAGGAGAGGAGAGGAGAGGAGAGGAGAGGAGAGGAGAGGAGAGGAGAGGAGAGGAGAGGAGAGGAGAGGAGAGGAGAGGAGAGGAGAGGAGAGGAGAGGAGAGGAGAGGAGAGGAGAGGAGAGGAGAGGAGAGGAGAGGAGAGGAGAGGAGAGGAGAGGAGAGGAGAGGAGAGGAGAGGAGAGGAGAGGAGAGGAGAGGAGAGGAGAGGAGAGGAGAGGAGAGGAGAGGAGAGGAGAGGAGAGGAGAGGAGAGGAGAGGAGAGGAGAGGAGAGGAGAGGAGAGGAGAGGAGAGGAGAGGAGAGGAGAGGAGAGGAGAGGAGAGGAGAGGAGAGGAGAGGAGAGGAGAGGAGAGGAGAGGAGAGGAGAGGAGAGGAGAGGAGAGGAGAGGAGAGGAGAGGAGAGGAGAGGAGAGGAGAGGAGAGGAGAGGAGAGGAGAGGAGAGGAGAGGAGAGGAGGGGGAGAGGAGGGGAGGGAGGCTGGCGGAGAGCCGAGTTTGACTTCAGTCAAAACAGTCACAACTCGCATTTCAAGAATCTAACTACTTTAAAGCTTTGCTCGTGGAATTGTTGAAGCAGGAAATATTTTGAGGTCTGAAGACGACTCCTAATGACTCCTAATAGCTACTGCTATGCTACGTAACTTACCAGTAGTGCCACTAGTGAAACACACAGTACAAAGGTCATCTGGAGAGGGCGTCACCAGGTCAACAGGGCTTGTCTTGCCAAGTTTCTATTGAGGAAGAGAGAGAAGCAAGGGAAGATAACAAGAGCCAGGCAATGGAGGATAACAAGAGCCAAGCAAGGGAAGATAACAAGAGCCAGGCAATGGAGGATAACAAGAGACAGAAGCAATGGAGGATAAGAATTGTAGTGATCACTGAAGCAAACATTGTGCACTATTATGATAAGCATTCAGTAAAACAAAATATTCCAAACTAAAAGCTAGAGCTATAGGGCTAAGCTGAGGCTCAAGGTATAGAGCTGAGCTAGAGATATAGTGCTATGCTAGAGATATAGGGCTATGCTAGAGATATAGGGCTAGGCTAGAGATATAGGGCTAGGAGAGATATAGGGCTATGCTAGAGATATAGGGCTAGGAGACTAGGAGAGATATAGGGCTAGGAGAGATATAGAGCTAGGCTAGAGATATAGGGCTAGGCTAGAGATATAGGGCTAGGAGAGATATAGGGCTAGGCTAGAGATATAGGGCTAGGAGAGATATAGGGCTAGGAGAGATATAGGGCTAGGCTATAGGGCTAGGAGAGATATAGGGCTAGGAGAGATATAGGGCTAGGAGAGATATAGGGCTAGGCTAGAGATATAGGGCTAGGAGAGATATAGGGCTAGGCTAGAGATATAGGGCTAGGAGAGATATAGGGCTAGGAGATATATATGTAGGGCTAGGAGAGATATAGGGCTAGGCTAGAGATATAGGGCTAGGCTAGAGATATAGGGCTAGGAGAGATATAGGGCTAGGAGAGATATAGGGCTAGGAGAGATATAGAGCTAGGCTATAGGGCTAGGAGAGATATAGGGCTAGGAGAGATATAGGGCTAGGAGAGATATAGGGCTAGGCTAGAGATATAGGCTAGGAGATATATATGTAGGGCTAGGAGAGATATAGGGCTAAGCTAGAGATATAGAGCTAAGCTAGAGATATAGGGCTAGGAGAGGGCTAAGATAGAGATAAGGGCTAAGATAGAGATAAGGGCTAGGAGAGATATAGGGCTAGGAGAGATATAGGGCTAGGAGAGATATAGGGCTAGGAGAGATATAGGGCTAGGCTAGAGATATAGAGCTAAGCTAGAGATATAGGGCTAGGAGAGATATAGGGCTAGGAGAGATATAGGGCTAGGAGAGATATAGGGCTAGGAGAGATATAGGGCTAGGAGAGATATAGGGCTAGGAGAGATATAGGGCTAGGAGAGATATAGGGCTAGGAGAGATATAGGGTTAGGAGAGATATAGGGCTAGGAGAGATATAGGGCTAGGAGAGATATAGGGCTAGGAGAGATATAGGGCTAGGAGAGATATAGGGCTAGGACAGATATAGGGCTAGGAGAGATATAGGGCTAGGAGAGATATAGGGCTAGGAGAGATATAGGGCTAGGAGAGATATAGGGCTATGCTAGAGATATAGGGCTAGGAGAGATATAGGGCTAGGAGAGATATAGGGCTAGGAGAGATATAGGGCTAGGAGAGATATAGGGCTAAGCTAGAGATATAGGGCTAGGCTATAGGGCTAGGCTATAGGGCTAGGACAGATATAGGGCTAGGCTAGAGATATAGAGCTAAGCTAGAGATATAGGGATAGGCTAGAGATATAGAGCTAAGCTAGAGATATAGGGCTAGGAGAGATATAGGGCTAAGCTAGAGATGCAGTATGCTAGAGATTCATGGCTAGAGAGATACAGGGTTAGGCTATACACACATGAAGGACTTAGAGGAGTAGAGCTACATGTACGACTGACCATGACATCATCGAAGGAATAAATGGCGATGCCTGTCTCAGTTGCCAGCTGTCGTTGACTCGGCATGACCTCTGACCCCATGACGATGATGGTCTTGAGAGCAGGAGCAGACCTGGCTTGCTCAAGTAGCAGAGTCATCTTGTTAGCTTGGCAGACCACAATACTGATGTTCGCTAAACATCCAAACACACACACACACACATACATACCATTCCAGATTCAAACAGCAAACGAGTCATTCAGCAGGGCTGTGCTGGTCAGTAAGAGTTTACCAAATCTCTGCTGTGGCTAGAAAATGCCCCCATGCCCTAGACTCCTTTATCAGGAAGCACTGCCCCCCCCCCTGTATTAATTTTGACCCACTTTTATAATGGTAGATGACAGCACCCCCCCCCCCCACCCCTCCCCCCACCCCCCCAAAAAACAGCAAAAGCTCATATCTCGGCTAAAACTCACATCAACAGTTTAGCAGCCAAAATGATAATTTCAGCCTCCAGCAGGTGCATTTATTTACCTTCGCTGTGCTGGTGAACAGGCAACGTCCAATATGTCCACTGAACTAGAGCACCTAATGGCTCCTCACAAACTATACGTCCAATATGTCCACTGAACTAGAGGACCTAATGGCTCCTCACAAACTATACGTCCAATATGTCCACTGAACTAGAGCACCTAATGGCTCCTCACAAACTATACGTCCAATATGTCCACTGAACTAGAGGACCTAATGGCTCCTCACAAACTATACGTCCAATATGTCCACTGAACTAGAGCACCTAATGGCTCCTCACAAACTATACGTCCAATATGTCCACTGAACTAGAGGACCTAATGGCTCCTCACAAACTATACGTCCAATATGTCCACTGAACTAGAGCACCTAATGGCTCCTCACAAACTACACGTCCAATATGTCCACTGAACTAGAGGGCCTAATGGCCCCTCACAAACTATACGTCCAATATGTCCACTGAACTAGAGCACCTAATGGCACCTCACAAACTATACGTCCAATATGTCCACTGAACTAGAGGACCTAATGGCTCCTCACAAACTATACGTCCAATATGTCCACTGAACTAGAGGACCTAATGGCTCCTCACAAACTATACGTCCAATATGTCCACTGAACTAGAGCACCTAATGGCTCCTCACAAACTATACGTCCAATATGTCCACTGAACTAGAGCACCTAATGGCACCTCACAAACTATACGTCCAATATGTCCACTGAACTAGAGGACCTAATGGCACCTCACAAACTATACGTCCAATATGTCCACTGAACTAGAGGACCTAATGGCTCCTCACAAACTATACGTCCAATATGTCCACTGAACTAGAGGACCTAATGGCTCCTCACAAACTATACGTCCAATATGTCCACTGAACTAGAGCACCTAATGGCTCCTCACAAACTATACGTCCAATATGTCCACTGAACTAGAGGACCTAATGGCTCCTCACAAACTATACGTCCAATATGTCCACTGAACTAGAGCACCTAATGGCTCCTCACAAACTACACGTCCAATATGTCCACTGAACTAGAGGGCCTAATGGCCCCTCACAAACTATACGTCCAATATGTCCACTGAACTAGAGCACCTAATGGCACCTCACAAACTATACGTCCAATATGTCCACTGAACTAGAGCACCTAATGGCTCCTCACAAACTATACGTCCAATATGTCCACTGAACTAGAGGACCTAATGGCTCCTCACAAACTATACGTCCAATATGTCCACTGAACTAGAGCACCTAATGGCTCCTCACAAACTATACGTCCAATATGTCCACTGAACTAGAGGACCTAATGGCTCCTCACAAACTATACGTCCAATATGTCCACTGAACTAGAGGACCTAATGGCTCCTCACAAACTATACGTCCAATATGTCCACTGAACTAGAGCACCTAATGGCACCTCACAAACTATACGTCCAATATGTCCACTGAACTAGAGCACCTAATGGCTCCTCACAAACTATACGTCCAATATGTCCACTGAACTAGAGCACCTAATGGCACCTCACAAACTATACGTCCAATATGTCCACTGAACTAGAGCACCTAATGGCTCCTCACAAACTATACGTCCAATATGTCCACTGAACTAGAGGACCTAATGGCTCCTCACAAACTATACGTCCAATATGTCCACTGAACTAGAGGACCTAATGGCTCCTCACAAACTATACGTCCAATATGTCCACTGAACTAGAGCACCTAATGGCTCCTCACAAACTATACGTCCAATATGTCCACTGAACTAGAGGACCTAATGGCTCCTCACAAACTATACGTCCAATATGTCCACTGAACTAGAGCACCTAATGGCTCCTCACAAACTACACGTCCAATATGTCCACTGAACTAGAGGGCCTAATGGCCCCTCACAAACTATACGTCCAATATGTCCACTGAACTAGAGCACCTAATGGCACCTCACAAACTATACGTCCAATATGTCCACTGAACTAGAGCACCTAATGGCTCCTCACAAACTATACGTCCAATATGTCCACTGAACTAGAGGACCTAATGGCTCCTCACAAACTATACGTCCAATATGTCCACTGAACTAGAGCACCTAATGGCTCCTCACAAACTATACGTCCAATATGTCCACTGAACTAGAGGACCTAATGGCTCCTCACAAACTATACGTCCAATATGTCCACTGAACTAGAGGACCTAATGGCTCCTCACAAACTATACGTCCAATATGTCCACTGAACTAGAGCACCTAATGGCACCTCACAAACTATACGTCCAATATGTCCACTGAACTAGAGCACCTAATGGCTCCTCACAAACTATACGTCCAATATGTCCACTGAACTAGAGGACCTAATGGCTCCTCACAAACTATACGTCCAATATGTCCACTGAACTAGAGGACCTAATGGCTCCTCACAAACTATACGTCCAATATGTCCACTGAACTAGAGCACCTAATGGCTCCTCACAAACTATACGTCCAATATGTCCACTGAACTAGAGGACCTAATGGCTCCTCACAAACTATACGTCCAATATGTCCACTGAACTAGAGGACCTAATGGCTCCTCACAAACTATACGTCCAATATGTCCACTGAACTAGAGCACCTAATGGCTCCTCACAAACTATACGTCCAATATGTCCACTGAACTAGAGGACCTAATGGCTCCTCACAAACTACACGTCCAATATGTCCACTGAACTAGAGGGCCTAATGGCACCTCACAAACTACACGTCCAATATATCCACTGAACTAGAGGTCCTAATGGCACCTCACAAACTATACGTCCAATATGTCCACTGAACTAGAGCACCTAATGTCTCCTCACAAACTACACGTCCAATATGTCCACTGAACTAGAGTACCTAATGGCACCTCACAAACTATACGTCCAATATGTCCACTGAACTAGAGCACCTAATGGCTCCTCACAAACTATACGTCCAATATGTCCACTGAACTAGAGCACCTAATGGCACCTGACAAACTATACGTCCAATATGTCCACTGAACTAGAGCACCTAATGGCACCTTACAAACTATACGTCCAATATGTCCACTGAACTAGAGGACCAAATGTCTCCTCACAAACTATACGTCCAATATGTCCACTGAACTAGAGCACCTAATGGCTCCTCACAAACTATACGTCCAATATGTCCACTGAACTAGAGCACCTAATGGCTCCTCACAAACTATACGTCCAATATGTCCACTGAACTAGAGCACCTAATGGCACCTCACAAACTATACGTCCAATATGTCCACTGAACTAGAGCACCTAATGGCTCCTCACAAACTATACGTCCAATATGTCCACTGAACTAGAGCACCTAATGGCACCTCACAAACTATACGTCCAATATGTCCACTGAACTAGAGCACCTAATGGCACCACACAAACTATACGTCCAATATGTCCACTGAACTAGAGCACCTAATGGCTCCTCACAAACTTACGTCCAATATGTCCACTGAACTAGAGCACCTAATGGCACCTCACAAACTATACGTCCAATATGTCCACTGAACTAGAGGGCCTAATGGCACCTCACAAACTATACGTCCAATATGTCCACTGAACTAGAGCACCTAATGGCACCTCACAAACTATACGTCCAATATGTCCACTGAACTAGAGCACCTAATGGCACCTCACAAACTATACGTCCAATATGTCCACTGAACTAGAGGACCTAATGGCTCCTCACAAACTATACGTCCAATATGTCCACTGAACTAGAGCACCTAATGGCACTCACAAACTATACGTCCAATATGTCCACTGAACTAGAGCGCCTAATGGCACCTCACAAACTATACGTCCAATATGTCCACTGAACTAGAGGGCCTAATGGCACCTCACAAACTATACGTCCAATATGTCCACTGAACTAGAGCACCTAATGGCACCTCACAAACTACACGTCCAATATGTCCACTGAACTAGAGGGCCTAATGGCACCTCACAAACTATACGTCCAATATGTCCACTGAACTAGAGCACCTAATGGCACCTCACAAACTATACGTCCAATGTGTCCACTGAACTAGAGGGCCTAATGGCACCTCACAAACTATACGTCCAATATGTCCACTGAACTAGAGCACCTAATGGCACTTCACAAACTACACGTCCAATATGTCCACTGAACTAGAGCACCTAATGGCACCTCACAAACTACACGTCCAATATGTCCACTGAACTAGAGCACCTAATGGCTCCTCACAAACTATACGTCCAATATGTCCACTGAACTAGAGGGCCTAATGGGTCCTCACAAACTATACGTCCAATATGTCCACTGAACTAGAGGACCTAATGGCTCCTCACAAACTACACGTCCAATATGTCCACTGAACTAGAGCACCTAATGGCTCCTCACAAACTATACGTCCAATATGTCCACTGAACTAGAGCACCTAATGGCACCTCACAAACTATACGTCCACCGAACTAGAGGACCAAATGTCTCCTCACAAACTATACGTCCAATATGTCCACTGAACTAGAGGGCCTAATGGCACCTCACAAACTATACGTCCAATATGTCCACTGAACTAGAGGGCCTAATGGCTCCTCACAAACTATACGTCCAATATGTCCACTGAACTAGAGGACCTAATGGCTCCTCACAAACTACACGTCCAATATGTCCACTGAACTAGAGCACCTAATGGCTCCTCACAAACTATACGTCCAATATGTCCACTGAACTAGAGGGCCTAATGGCACCTCACAAACTATACGTCCAATATGTCCACTGTCCACTTGAATAAAATTAGAGGACCAAATGCAGGGGCGTACCCAGGATTTAGAGAGGGGGGGTGCTCTCTCCAAGGCCTTTGTAGTCAAAACCAAATAGAATAGGGTATAGTCAGACCTAATACAATTTAGACAATGGTCAATGAGAACGAAGTGATTTGATTAGCCAGAGCTCAATTAAGTGTATTGCTGCATGCGGAAAACCAATTTGTGATCAGAATGGCTGGCACCAATTAAAAAATATACTTAGAAATATGTCCATATAGCTAACCGATCAAATCACCAGTATTACATTATATAAAGTACATCATATGACAAAAATAAATGATTAATGGGACTAGTTGAGAGGATTGAGTAGCAGCATTCTCCGTGGCTTAAGTTTTGCAAATCGTTCTATGACGTTATCAAGGTTTATGCTGTCAGAAATGTCTCTATGACAGAAGAGCAGAAGAAGGCATTAAGTCGGTTCTCTGTCATTGCATTTCTGAAGTCAAAAAGTGTAATTCTCTGCTTCTTTTTCGGTGGCATTTCTGCTGAGATGTATATAGTTGGCAGCTCAAATCAAAAATCAACCACACAGTCACTGAGCTAACTTGAGAACTTCTGTCATGGAACACGACTCGAGGTGGCTCTCTATTTACTGCATGCGCGCATGTGGATTAGTCTTGGCCACACCTTTTTTTCTTTTCTTCCCCCCCCCTTTTTTTTGCATTCTGTACTCTAGGGGGGGTGCGCGCGCTCCAAGCGCTCTATGCTGGGTATGCCCCTGAAATGCTCCAAAGGTTCCAATGCATGTCCACGCCCACTCTGCTTCTCGGGTGCAGTAAAAAGTTATGGGTAGCGGTGGTTACTGGTGATGTAATTTCCAATGCATGTCCACGCCCACTCTGCTTCTCGGGTGCAGTAAAAAGTTATGGGTAGCGGTGGTTACTGGTGATGTAATCAAGCTAGCTCATGTGCTACACTATAAGCAGAATGAATGACCCGCTCAGTGCCTCTGTTTGTTCAGTTGGTGAAGCTGTCCTGTTACCAAATCCTCTACCAAACAGATGCTATTTAGTCTGTGGAGTTGTCCTGTTACCAAATCCTCTACCAAACAGATGCTATTTAGTTGGTGGAGTTGTCCTGTGCAACTGTTACCAAGTCCATGAAGGAGAGGAGCTGACCCTGCATGGGTACAGTCAACAATAGCAACAAGACATGGCATGTCTAGTGTACAACAAGTTAGTAAAAGTGCTCAGAGCTCAGAAGCTCACACCTGGTGTGGTCCTCCACCTCTCAACTATAATGTACACAAACAACAACTCTATTGGGTTGTCTTGAAAGGAAACACAACTCATCCCACGTAGACCACAGCAGTTAGACGACCCTTTACCATTTACAATCATACACACCAATATGGTACATCTATTGCACGTTGGTGTTTATGGTAAAGGATCATCTAACTTGTTGTGGTCTACATGGGTAGTGTTGCGGTCTACATGGGTAGTGTTGCGGTCTACATGGGTAGTGTTGCGGTCTACATGGGTAGTGTTGCGGTCTACATGGGTAGTGTTGCGGTCTACATGGGTAGTGTTGCGGTCTACATGGGTAGTGTTGCGGTCTACATGGGTAGTGTTGCGGTCTACATGGGTAGTGTTGCGGTCTACATGGGTAGTGTTGCGGTCTACATGGGTAGTGTTGCGGTCTACATGGGTAGTGTTGCGGTCTACATGGGTAGTGTTGCGGTCTACATGGGTAGTGTTGCGGTCTACATGGGTAGTGTTGTTTCCTTCCCATTTCAAGTGTTTTTAACGCACGGGAAGGGGAGGTGGCTGGGGGTGATATTAGACTAGGACTCGCATGGTATATCCATAGCAACTGGGGAGGGGGGGGGGGGTGTGTGTACTCACCGAGGTTAATGATGTAGGAGACTGCCTCCGGACCAAGAGTGTCGTAGAGAGGAACAACTACGCGAGAGTAGCAACTGCAAGACTGCTCTGCAACCACCCACTAACACACCACACACAGGCACACCACACACAGGCACACCACACACAGGCACACCACACACAGGCACACCACACACAGGCACACCACACACAGGCACACCACACACAGGAACACCACACACAGGCACACCACACACAGACACAGAGAGACACGCAGATGGACAGAGAGACACAGACAGGGGTTAAAATCATGTCATACATTACATGTGCACATCTTTCAGCACACCAGTCACTACCTTACTGCAAGCTCTAGCATCATGCACACCACACACACACACGCACACACACACCAGTCACTGCCTTACTGCAAGCTCTAGCATCATGCACACCACACACACACACGCACACACACCAGTCACTGCCTTACTGCAAGCTCTAGCATCATGCACACCACACACACACACACACACACACACCAGTCATCGCCTTACTGCAAGCTCTAGCATCATGCACACCACACACACACACACACACACACACCAGTCATCGCCTTACTGCAAGCTCTAGCATCATGCACACCACACACACACACGCACACACACCAGTCACTGCCTTACTGCAAGCTCTAGCATCATGCACACCACACACACACACACACACCAGTCACTGCCTTACTGCAAGCTTTAGCATCATGCACACCACACACACACACACACTAGTCATCGCCTAGCATCATGCAGTCGTCTACCTCCTTCACTAGTACTCTCATACGTGCACAGGCTACATGTACTATTGTCCATACAAAGAGAACATCACTGCACAGTGAGATAGTGTTAGGACGGCAGACAAACGTATTTCATAAAGACAGTGAGAGTCCTAACCTGGAGAAGCCGCCTCCCACCCAATGCACCAAACAACCTCACTTCACCTTCCAAATATCATAATGTTCCATGCACTGAGAGACCATAACCGACTGCAGCGCTGCTAATAAGAGATCAAGAATGTTTTAGAAGACACTGCAGCACTGCTAATAAGAGATCAGGAATGTTTTAGAAGACACTGCAGCACTGCTAATAAGAGATCGAGAATGTTTTAGAAGACACTGCAGCACTGCTAATAAGAGATCAAGAATGTTTTAGAAGACACTGCAGCACTGCTAATAAGAGATCGAGAATGTTTTAGAAGACACTGCAGCACTGCTAATAAGAGATCAAGAATGTTTTAGAAGACACTGCAGCACTGCTAATAAGAGATCAAGAATGTTTTAGAAGACACTGCAGCACTGCTAATAAGAGATCAAGAATGTTTTAGAAGACACTGCAGCACTGCTAATAAGAGATCAAGAATGTTTTAGAAGAGACTGCAGCACTGCTAATAAGAGATCAAGAATGTTTTAGAAGACACTGCAGCACTGCTAATAAGAGATCAAGAATGTTTTAGAAGACACTGCAGCACTGCTAATAAGAGATCAAGAATGTTTTAGAAGACACTGCAGCACTGCTAATAAGAGATCAAGAATGTTTTAGAAGACACTGCAGCACTGCTAATAAGAGATCAAGAATGTTTTAGAAGACACTGCAGCACTGCTAATAAGAGATCAAGAATGTTTTAGAAGACACTGCAGCACTGCTAATAAGAGATCAAGAATGTTTTAGAAGACACTGCAGCACTGCTAATAAGAGATCAAGAATGTTTTAGAAGACACTGCAGCACTGCTAATAAGAGATCAAGAATGCTTTAGAAGACACTGCAGCACTGCTAATAAGAGAGCAAGAATGTTTTAGAAGACACTGCAGCACTGCTAATAAGAGATCAAGAATGCTTTAGAAGACACTGCAGCACTGCTAATAAGAGAGCAAGAATGTTTTAGAAGACACTGCAGCACTGCTAATAAGAGATCAGGAATGTTTTAGAAGACACTGCAGCACTGCTAATAAGAGATCAAGAATGTTTTAGAAGACACTGCAGCACTGCTAATAAGAGATCAAGAATGTTTTAGAAGACACTGCAGCACTGCTAATAAGAGATCAAGAATGCTTTAGAAGACACTGCAGCACTGCTAATAAGAGAGCAAGAATGTTTTAGAAGACACTGCAGCACTGCTAATAAGAGATCAAGAATGTTTTAGAAGACACTGCAGCACTGCTAATAAGAGATCAAGAATGTTTTAGAAGACACTGCAGCACTGCTAATAAGAGATCAAGAATGTTTTAGAAGACACTGCAGCACTGCTAATAAGAGATCAAGAATGTTTTAGAAGACACTGCAGCACTGCTAATAAGAGATCGAGAATGTTTTAGAAGACACTGCAGCACTGCTAATAAGAGATCGAGAATGTTTTAGAAGACACTGCAGCACTGCTAATAAGAGATCAAGAATGTTTTAGAAGACACTGCAGCACTGCTAATAAGAGATCAAGAATGTTTTAGAAGACACTGCAGCACTGCTAATAAGAGATCAAGAATGTTTTAGAAGACACTGCAGCACTGCTAATAAGAGATCAAGAATGTTTTAGAAGAGATTGCAGCACTGCTAATAAGAGATCAAGAATGTTTTAGAAGACACTGCAGCACTGCTAATAAGAGATCAAGAATGTTTTAGAAGACACTGCAGCACTGCTAATAAGAGATCAAGAATGTTTTAGAAGACACTGCAGCACTGCTAATAAGAGATCAAGAATGTTTTAGAAGACACTGCAGTGCTGCTAATAAGAGATCAAGAATGTTTTAGAAGACACTGCAGCACTGCTAATAAGAGATCAAGAATGTTTTAGAAGACACTGCAGCACTGCTAATAAGAGATCAAGAATGTTTTAGAAGACACTGCAGCACTGCTAATAAGAGATCAAGAATGTTTTAGAAGACACTGCAGCACTGCTAATAAGAGATCAAGAATGTTTTAGAAGACACTGCAGTGCTGCTAATAAGAGATCAAGAATGTTTTAGAAGACACTGCAGCACTGCTAATAAGAGATCAAGAATGTTTTAGAAGACACTGCAGCACTGCTAATAAGAGATCAAGAATGTTTTAGAAGACACTGCAGCACTGCTAATAAGAGATCAAGAATGTTTTAGAAGACACTGCAGCACTGCTAATAAGAGATCAAGAATGCTTTAGAAGACACTGCAGCACTGCTAATAAGAGATCAAGAATGCTTTAGAAGACACTGCAGCACTGCTAATAAGAGATCAAGAATGCTTTAGAAGACACTGCAGCACTGCTAATAAGAGATCAAGAATGCTTTAGAAGACACTGCAGCACTGCTAATAAGAGATCAAGAATGTTTTAGAAGACACTGCAGCACTGCTAATAAGAGATCAAGAATGTTTTAGAAGACACTGCAGCACTGCTAATAAGAGAGCAAGAATGTTTTAGAAGACACTGCAGCACTGCTAATAAGAGATCAAGAATGTTTTAGAAGACACTGCAGCACTGCTAATAAGAGATCAAGAATGTTTTAGAAGACACTGCAGCACTGCTAATAAGAGATCAAGAATGTTTTAGAAGACACTGCAGCACTGCTAATAAGAGATCAAGAATGTTTTAGAAGACACTGCAGCACTGCTAATAAGAGATCAAGAATGTTTTAGAAGACACTGCAGCACTGCTAATAAGAGATCAAGAATGTTTTAGAAGACACTGCAGCACTGCTAATAAGAGATCAAGAATGTTTTAGAAGACACTGCAGCACTGCTAATAAGAGATCAAGAATGTTTTAGAAGACACTGCAGCACTGCTAATAAGAGATCAAGAATGTTTTAGAAGACACTGCAGCACTGCTAATAAGAGATCAAGAATGTTTTAGAAGACACTGCAGCACTGCTAATAAGAGATCAAGAATGTTTTAGAAGGCACTGCAGCACTGCTAATAAGAGATCAAGAATGTTTTAGAAGGCACTGCAGCACTGCTAATAAGAGATCAAGAATGTTTTAGAAGACACTGCAGCACTGCTAATAAGAGATCAAGAATGTTTTAGAAGACACTGCAGCACTGCTAATAAGAGATCAAGAATGTTTTAGAAGACACTGCAGCACTGCTAATAAGAGATCAAGAATGTTTTAGAAGACACTGCAGCACTGCTAATAAGAGATCAAGAATGTTTTAGAAGACACTGCAGCACTGCTAATAAGAGATCAAGAATGTTTTAGAAGACACTGCAGCACTGCTAATAAGAGAGCAAGAATGCTTTAGAAGACACTGCAGCACTGCTAATAAGAGATCAAGAATGTTTTAGAAGACACTGTAGCACTGCTAATAAGAGATCAAGAATGTTTTAGAAGACACTGCAGCACTGCTAATAAGAGATCAAGAATGCTTTAGAAGACACTGCAGCGCTGCTAATAAGAGATCAAGAATGTTTTAGAAGACACTGCAGCACTGCTAATAAGAGATCAAGAATGTTTTAGAAGACACTGCAGCACTGCTAATAAGAGATCAAGAATGTTTTAGAAGACACTGCAGCACTGCTAATAAGAGATCAAGAATGCTTTAGAAGACACTGCAGCACTGCTAATAAGAGATCAAGAATGTTTTAGAAGACACTGCAGCACTGCTAATAAGAGATCGAGAATGTTTTAGAAGACACTGCAGCACTGCTAATAAGAGATCGAGAATGTTTTAGAAGACACTGCAGCACTGCTAATAAGAGATCAAGAATGTTTTAGAAGACACTGCAGCACTGCTAATAAGAGATCAAGAATGTTTTAGAAGACACTGCAGCACTGCTAATAAGAGATCAAGAATGTTTTAGAAGAGATTGCAGCACTGCTAATAAGAGATCAAGAATGTTTTAGAAGACACTGCAGCACTGCTAATAAGAGATCAAGAATGTTTTAGAAGACACTGCAGCACTGCTAATAAGAGATCAAGAATGTTTTAGAAGACACTGCAGCACTGCTAATAAGAGATCAAGAATGTTTTAGAAGACACTGCAGTGCTGCTAATAAGAGATCAAGAATGTTTTAGAAGACACTGCAGCACTGCTAATAAGAGATCAAGAATGTTTTAGAAGACACTGCAGCACTGCTAATAAGAGATCAAGAATGTTTTAGAAGACACTGCAGCACTGCTAATAAGAGATCAAGAATGTTTTAGAAGACACTGCAGCACTGCTAATAAGAGATCAAGAATGCTTTAGAAGACACTGCAGCACTGCTAATAAGAGATCAAGAATGCTTTAGAAGACACTGCAGCACTGCTAATAAGAGATCAAGAATGCTTTAGAAGACACTGCAGCACTGCTAATAAGAGATCAAGAATGCTTTAGAAGACACTGCAGCACTGCTAATAAGAGATCAAGAATGTTTTAGAAGACACTGCAGCACTGCTAATAATAGATCAAGAATGTTTTAGAAGACACTGCAGCACTGCTAATAAGAGAGCAAGAATGTTTTAGAAGACACTGCAGCACTGCTAATAAGAGATCAAGAATGTTTTAGAAGACACTGCAGCACTGCTAATAAGAGATCAAGAATGTTTTAGAAGACACTGCAGCACTGCTAATAAGAGATCAAGAATGTTTTAGAAGACACTGCAGCACTGCTAATAAGAGATCAAGAATGTTTTAGAAGACACTGCAGCACTGCTAATAAGAGATCAAGAATGTTTTAGAAGACACTGCAGCACTGCTAATAAGAGATCAAGAATGTTTTAGAAGACACTGCAGCACTGCTAATAAGAGATCAAGAATGTTTTAGAAGACACTGCAGCACTGCTAATAAGAGATCAAGAATGTTTTAGAAGACACTGCAGCACTGCTAATAAGAGATCAAGAATGTTTTAGAAGAGACTGCAGCACTGCTAATAAGAGATCAAGAATGTTTTAGAAGAGACTGCAGCACTGCTAATAAGAGATCAAGAATGTTTTAGAAGATACTGCAGCACTGCTAATAAGAGATCAAGAATGCTTTATAAGACACTGCAGCACTGCTAATAAGAGATCAAGAATGTTTTAGAAGACACTGCAGCACTGCTAATAAGAGATCAGGAATGTTTTAGAAGACACTGCAGCACTGCTAATAAGAGAGCAAGAATGTTTTAGAAGACACTGCAGCACTGCTAATAAGAGATCAAGAATGTTTTAGAAGACACTGCAGCACTGCTAATAAGAGATCAAGAATGTTTTAGAAGACACTGCAGCACTGCTAATAAGAGATCAAGAATGTTTTAGAAGACACTGCAGCACTGCTAATAAGAGATCAAGAATGTTTTAGAAGACACTGCAGCACTGCTAATAAGAGATCAAGAATGTTTTAGAAGACACTGCAGCACTGCTAATAAGAGATCAAGAATGCTTTAGAAGACACTGCAGCACTGCTAATAAGAGATCAAGAATGTTTTAGAAGACACTGCAGCACTGCTAATAAGAGATCGAGAATGTTTTAGAAGACACTGCAGCACTGCTAATAAGAGATCGAGAATGTTTTAGAAGACACTGCAGCACTGCTAATAAGAGATCAAGAATGTTTTAGAAGACACTGCAGCACTGCTAATAAGAGATCAAGAATGTTTTAGAAGATACTGCAGCACTGCTAATAAGAGATCAAGAATGTTTTAGAAGACACTGCAGCACTGCTAATAAGAGATCAAGAATGTTTTAGAAGACACTGCAGCACTGCTAATAAGAGAGCAAGAATGTTTTAGAAGACACTGCAGCACTGCTAATAAGAGATCAAGAATGTTTTAGAAGACACTGCAGCACTGCTAATAAGAGATCAAGAATGTTTTAGAAGACACTGCAGCACTGCTAATAAGAGATCAAGAATGTTTTAGAAGACACTGCAGCACTGCTAATAAGAGATCAAGAATGCTTTAGAAGACACTGCAGCACTGCTAATAAGAGATCAAGAATGTTTTAGAAGACACTGCAGCACTGCTAATAAGAGATCAAGAATGTTTTAGAAGACACTGCAGCACTGCTAATAAGAGATCAAGAATGTTTTAGAAGACACTGCAGCACTGCTAATAAGAGATCAAGAATGTTTTAGAAGACACTGCAGCACTGCTAATAAGAGATCAAGAATGTTTTAGAAGACACTGCAGCACTGCTAATAAGAGATCAAGAATGTTTTAGAAGAGACTGCAGCACTGCTAATAAGAGATCAAGAATGTTTTAGAAGAGATTGCAGCACTGCTAATAAGAGATCAAGAATGTTTTAGAAGATACTGCAGCACTGCTAATAAGAGATCAAGAATGCTTTATAAGACACTGCAGCACTGCTAATAAGAGATCAAGAATGTTTTAGAAGACACTGCAGCACTGCTAATAAGAGAGCAAGAATGTTTTAGAAGACACTGCAGCACTGCTAATAAGAGATCAAGAATGTTTTAGAAGACACTGCAGCACTGCTAATAAGAGATCAAGAATGCTTTAGAAGACACTGCAGCACTGCTAATAAGAGATCAAGAATGTTTTAGAAGACACTGCAGCACTGCTAATAAGAGATCAAGAATGTTTTAGAAGACACTGCAGCACTGCTAATAAGAGATCAAGAATGTTTTAGAAGAGACTGCAGCACTGCTAATAAGAGATCAAGAATGTTTTAGAAGAGATTGCAGCACTGCTAATAAGAGATCAAGAATGTTTTAGAAGATACTGCAGCACTGCTAATAAGAGATCAAGAATGCTTTATAAGACACTGCAGCACTGCTAATAAGAGATCAAGAATGTTTTAGAAGACATTGCAGCACTGCTAATAAGAGAGCAAGAATGTTTTAGAAGACACTGCAGCACTGCTAATAAGAGATCAAGAATGTTTTAGAAGACACTGCAGCACTGCTAATAAGAGATCAAGAATGCTTTAGAAGACACTTCAGCACTGCTAATAAGAGATCAAGAATGTTTTAGAAGACACTGCAGCACTGCTAATAAGAGATCAGGAATGTTTTAGAAGACACTGCAGCACTGCTAATAAGAGATCAAGAATGTTTTAGAAGACACTGCAGCACTGCTAATAAGAGATCAAGAATGTTTTAGAAGACACTGCAGCACTGCTAATAAGAGATCAAGAATGTTTTAGAAGACACTGCAGCACTGCTAATAAGTGATCAAGAATGTTTTAGAAGACACTGCAGCACTGCTAATAAGAGATCAAGAATGTTTTAGAAGACACTGCAGCACTGCTAATAAGAGATCAAGAATGTTTTAGAAGACACTGCAGCACTGCTAATAAGAGATCAAGAATGTTTTAGAAGACACTGCAGCACTGCTAATAAGAGATCAAGAATGTTTTAGAAGACACTGCAGCACTGCTAATAAGAGATCAAGAATGTTTTAGAAGACACTGCAGCACTGCTAATAAGAGATCAAGAATGTTTTAGAAGACACTACAGCACTGCTAATAAGATATCAAGAATGTTTTAGAAGACACTGCAGCACTGCTAATAAGAGATCAACAATGTTTTAGAAGACACTGCAGCACTGCTAATAAGAGATCGAGAATGTTTTAGAAGACACTGCAGCACTGCTAATAAGAGATCGAGAATGTTTTAGAAGACACTGCAGCACTGCTAATAAGAGATCAAGAATGTTTTAGAAGACACTGCAGCACTGCTAATAAGAGATCAAGAATGTTTTAGAAGACACTGCAGCACTGCTAATAAGAGATCAAGAATGTTTTAGAAGACACTGCAGCACTGCTAATAAGAGATCAAGAATGCTTTAGAAGACACTGCAGCACTGCTAATAAGAGATCAAGAATGTTTTAGAAGACACTGCAGCACTGCTAATAAGAGATCAAGAATGTTTTAGAAGACACTGCAGCACTGCTAATAAGAGAGCAAGAATGTTTTAGAAGACACTGCAGCACTGCTAATAAGAGATCAAGAATGTTTTAGAAGACACTGCAGCACTGCTAATAAGAGATCAAGAATGTTTTAGAAGACACTACAGCACTGCTAATAAGATATCAAGAATGTTTTAGAAGACACTGCAGCACTGCTAATAAGAGATCAAGAATGTTTTAGAAGACACTGCAGCACTGCTAATAAGAGATCGAGAATGTTTTAGAAGACACTGCAGCACTGCTAATAAGAGATCAAGAATGTTTTAGAAGACACTGCAGCACTGCTAATAAGAGATCAAGAATGTTTTAGAAGACACTGCAGCACTGCTAATAAGAGATCAAGAATGTTTTAGAAGACACTGCAGCACTGCTAATAAGAGATCAAGAATGCTTTAGAAGACACTGCAGCACTGCTAATAAGAGATCAAGAATGTTTTAGAAGACACTGCAGCACTGCTAATAAGAGATCAAGAATGTTTTAGAAGACACTGCAGCACTGCTAATAAGAGATCAAGAATGTTTTAGAAGACACTGCAGCACTGCTAATAAGAGATCAAGAATGCTTTAGAAGACACTTCAGCACTGCTAATAAGAGATCAAGAATGTTTTAGAAGACACTGCAGCACTGCTAATAAGAGATCAGGAATGTTTTAGAAGACACTGCAGCACTGCTAATAAGAGATCAAGAATGTTTTAGAAGACACTGCAGCACTGCTAATAAGAGATCAAGAATGTTTTAGAAGACACTGCAGCACTGCTAATAAGTGATCAAGAATGTTTTAGAAGACACTGCAGCACTGCTAATAAGAGATCAAGAATGTTTTAGAAGACACTGCAGCACTGCTAATAAGAGATCAAGAATGTTTTAGAAGACACTGCAGCACTGCTAATAAGAGATCAAGAATGTTTTAGAAGACACTGCAGCACTGCTAATAAGAGATCAAGAATGTTTTAGAAGACACTGCAGCACTGCTAATAAGAGATCAAGAATGTTTTAGAAGACACTGCAGCACTGCTAATAAGAGATCAAGAATGTTTTAGAAGACACTGCAGCACTGCTAATAAGAGATCAAGAATGTTTTAGAAGACACTGCAGCACTGCTAATAAGAGATCAAGAATGTTTTAGAAGACACTGCAGCACTGCTAATAAGAGATCAAGAATGTTTTAGAAGACACTGCAGCACTGCTAATAAGAGATCAAGAATGTTTTAGAAGACACTACAGCACTGCTAATAAGATATCAAGAATGTTTTAGAAGACACTGCAGCACTGCTAATAAGAGATCAACAATGTTTTAGAAGACACTGCAGCACTGCTAATAAGAGATCAAGAATGTTTTAGAAGACACTGCAGCACTGCTAATAAGAGATCGAGAATGTTTTAGAAGACACTGCAGCACTGCTAATAAGAGATCAAGAATGTTTTAGAAGACACTGCAGCACTGCTAATAAGAGATCAAGAATGTTTTAGAAGACACTGCAGCACTGCTAATAAGAGATCAAGAATGTTTTAGAAGACACTGCAGCACTGCTAATAAGAGATCAAGAATGCTTTAGAAGACACTGCAGCACTGCTAATAAGAGATCAAGAATGTTTTAGAAGACACTGCAGCACTGCTAATAAGAGATCAAGAATGTTTTAGAAGACACTGCAGCACTGCTAATAAGAGAGCAAGAATGTTTTAGAAGACACTGCAGCACTGCTAATAAGAGATCAAGAATGTTTTAGAAGACACTGCAGCACTGCTAATAAGAGATCAAGAATGTTTTAGAAGACACTACAGCACTGCTAATAAGATATCAAGAATGTTTTAGAAGACACTGCAGCACTGCTAATAAGAGATCAAGAATGTTTTAGAAGACACTGCAGCACTGCTAATAAGAGATCGAGAATGTTTTAGAAGACACTGCAGCACTGCTAATAAGAGATCAAGAATGTTTTAGAAGACACTGCAGCACTGCTAATAAGAGATCAAGAATGTTTTAGAAGACACTGCAGCACTGCTAATAAGAGATCAAGAATGTTTTAGAAGACACTGCAGCACTGCTAATAAGAGATCAAGAATGCTTTAGAAGACACTGCAGCACTGCTAATAAGAGATCAAGAATGTTTTAGAAGACACTGCAGCACTGCTAATAAGAGATCAAGAATGTTTTAGAAGACACTGCAGCACTGCTAATAAGAGATCAAGAATGTTTTAGAAGACACTGCAGCACTGCTAATAAGAGATCAAGAATGTTTTAGAAGACACTGCAGCACTGCTAATAAGAGAGCAAGAATGTTTTAGAAGACACTGCAGCACTGCTAATAAGAGATCAAGAATGTTTTAGAAGGCACTGCAGCACTGCTAATAAGAGATCAAGAATGTTTTAGAAGACACTGCAGCACTGCTAATAAGAGATCAAGAATGTTTTAGAAGACACTGCAGCACTGCTAATAAGAGATCAAGAATGCTTTAGAAGACACTGCAGCACTGCTAATAAGAGATCAAGAATGTTTTAGGAGACACTGCAGCACTGCTAATAAGAGATCAAGAATGTTTTAGAAAACACTGCAGCACTGCTAATAAGAGATCAAGAATGTTTTAGAAGACACTGCAGCACTGCTAATAAGAGATCAAGAATGTTTTAGAAGACACTGCAGCACTGCTAATAAGAGATCAAGAATGTTTTAGAAGACACTGCAGCACTGCTAATAAGAGATCAAGAATGTTTTAGAAGACACTGCAGCACTGCTAATAAGAGATCAAGAATGTTTTAGAAGACACTGCAGCACTGCTAATAAGAGATCAAGAATGTTTTAGAAGGCACTGCAAATAAGAGATCAAGAATGCTTTAGAAGACACTGCAGCACTGCTAATAAGAGATCAAGAATGTTTTAGAAGACACTGCAGCACTGCTAATAAGAGATCAAGAATGTTTTAGAAGACACTGCAGCACTGCTAATAAGAGATCAAGAATGTTTTAGAAGACACTGCAGCACTGCCAATAAGAGATCAAGAATGTTTTAGAAGACACTGCAGCACTGCTAATAAGAGAGCAAGAATGTTTTAGAAGGCACTGCAGCACTGCTAATAAGAGATCAAGAATGCTTTAGAAGACACTGCAGCACTGCTAATAAGAGATCAAGAATGTTTTAGAAGACACTGCAGCACTGCTAATAAGAGATCAAGAATGTTTTAGAAGACACTGCAGCACTGCTAATAAGAGAGCAAGAATGTTTTAGAAGACACTGCAGCACTGCTAATAAGAGATCAAGAATGTTTTAGAAGGCACTGCAGCACTGCTAATAAGAGATCAAGAATGTTTTAGAAGACACTGCAGCACTGCTAATAAGAGATCAAGAATGTTTTAGAAGACACTGCAGCACTGCTAATAAGAGATCAAGAATGTTTTAGAAGACACTGCAGCACTGCTAATAAGAGATCGAGAATGTTTTAGAAGACACTGCAGCACTGCTAATAAGAGATCAAGAATGTTTTAGAAGACACTGCAGCACTGCTAATAAGAGATCAAGAATGTTTTAGAAGACACTGCAGCACTGCTAATAAGAGATCAAGAATGTTTTAGAAGACACTGCAGCACTGCTAATAAGAGATCAAGAATGCTTTAGAAGACACTGCAGCACTGCTAATAAGAGATCAAGAATGTTTTAGAAGACACTGCAGCACTGCTAATAAGAGATCAAGAATGCTTTAGAAGACACTGCAGCACTGCTAATAAGAGATCAAGAATGTTTTAGAAGACACTGCAGCACTGCTAATAAGAGATCAAGAATGTTTTAGAAGATACTGCAGCACTGCTAATAAGAGATCAAGAATGTTTTAGAAGACACTGCAGCACTGCTATAAGAGATCAAGAATGTTTTAGAAGACACTGCAGCACTGCTAATAAGAGATCAAGAATGTTTTAGAAGACACTGCAGCACTGCTAATAAGAGATCAAGAATGTTTTAAAAGACACTGCAGCACTGCTAATAAGAGATCAAGAATGTTTTAGAAGGCACTGCAAATAAGAGATCAAGAATGCTTTAGAAGACACTGCAGCACTGCTAATAAGAGATCAAGAATGCTTTAGAAGGCACTGCAGCACTGCTAATAAGAGATCAAGAATGTTTTAGAAGACACTGCAGCACTGCTAATAAGAGATCAAGAATGTTTTAGAAGACACTGCAGCACTGCTAATAAGAGATCAAGAATGTTTTAGAAGACACTGCAGCACTGCTAATAAGAGATCAAGAATGTTTTAGAAGACACTGCAGCACTGCTAATAAGAGATCAAGAATGCTTTAGAAGACACTGCAGCACTGCTAATAAGAGATCAAGAATGTTTTAGAAGACACTGCAGCACTGCTAATAAGAGCTCAAGAATGTTTTAGAAGACACTGCAGCACTGCTAATAAGAGATCAAGAATGTTTTAGAAGACACTGCAGCACTGCTAATAAGAGATCAAGAATGTTTTAGAAGACACTGCAGCACTGCTAATAAGAGATCAAGAATGTTTTAGAAGACACTGCAGCACTGCTAATAAGAGATCAAGAATGTTTTAGAAGACACTGCAGCACTGCTAATAAGAGATCAAGAATGTTTTAGAAGACACTGCAGCACTGCTAATAAGAGATCAAGAATGTTTTAGAAGACACTGCAGCACTGCTAATAAGAGATCAAGAATGTTTTAGAAGACACTGCAGCACTGCTAATAAGAGAGCAAGAATGCTTTAGAAGACACTGCAGCACTGCTAATAAGAGATCAAGAATGTTTTAGAAGACACTGCAGCACTGCTAATAAGAGATCAGGAATGTTTTAG
Source organism: Cladorhizidae sp. MBARI D1340-BT2 (assembly GCA_028752905.1). NCBI lineage: Eukaryota > Metazoa > Porifera > Demospongiae > Poecilosclerida > Cladorhizidae > Cladorhizidae sp. MBARI D1340-BT2. The sequence goes on along the minus strand of JAQNBH010000016.1, from coordinate 56,624,168 downwards.
AAGACACTGCAGCACTGCTAATAAGAGATCAAGAATGTTTTAGAAGACACTGCAGCACTGCTAATAAGAGATCAAGAATGTTTTAGAAGACACTGCAGCACTGCTAATAAGAGATCAAGAATGTTTTAGAAGACACTGCAGCACTGCTAATAAGAGATCAAGAATGTTTTAGAAGACACTGCAGCACTGCTAATAAGAGATCAAGAATGTTTTAGAAGACACTGCAGCACTGCTAATAAGAGAGCAAGAATGTTTTAGAAGACACTGCAGCACTGCTAATAAGAGATCAAGAATGTTTTAGAAGACACTGCAGCACTGCTAATAAGAGATCAAGAATGTTTTAGAAGACACTGCAGCACTGCTAATAAGAGATCAAGAATGTTTTAGAAGACACTGCAGCACTGCTAATAAGAGAGCAAGAATGTTTTAGAAGACACTGCAGCACTGCTAATAAGAGATCAAGAATGTTTTAGAAGACACTGCAGCACTGCTAATAAGAGATCAAGAATGTTTTAGAAGACACTGCAGCACTGCTAATAAGAGATCAAGAATGTTTTAGAAGACACTGCAGCACTGCTAATAAGAGAGCAAGAATGTTTTAGAAGACACTGCAGCACTGCTAATAAGAGATCAAGAATGTTTTAGAAGACACTGCAGCACTGCTAATAAGAGACAAGAATGTTTTAGAAGACACTGCAGCACTGCTAATAAGAGAGCAAGAATGTTTTAGAAGACACTGCAGCACTGCTAATAAGAGATCAAGAATGTTTTAGAAGACACTGCAGCACTGCTAATAAGAGATCAAGAATGTTTTAGAAGACACTGCAGCACTGCTAATAAGAGATCAAGAATGTTTTAGAAGACACTGCAGCACTGCTAATAAGAGATCAAGAATGTTTTAGAAGACACTGCAGCACTGCTAATAAGAGATCAAGAATGTTTTAGAAGACACTGCAGCACTGCTAATAAGTAAGAGCCTCAAGGAGACGGAACTGACAGGTCCAGTAGTTACAACTAGTGACATCATTGATGTACAATAGTCTGGCTTCTTGCCACGAGCTGATGCCTCTTGACTCTCTTTGGTCAAAAACATGCAAAGGGGTTCTCACCCTTGTGGTTGGCACCACCCACGCTCACCAGCACCACCCACGCTCACCAGCACCACCCACGCTCACCAGCACCACAACGCTCACGAGCACCACCACACTCACCAGCACCACAACGCTCTCCAGCACCACCCACGCTCACCAGCACCACCCACACTCACCACCCACGCTCACCAGCACCACCCACGCTTACCAGCACCACCCACACTCACCAGCACCACCCACACTCACCAGCACCACCCACGCTCACCAGCACCACCCACGCTCACCAGCACCACCCACACTCACCAGCACCACCACGCTCACCAGCACCACCCACACTCACCAGCACCACCCGCACCACCCACGCTCACCAGCACCACCCAAGCCCACGAGCACTACCCACGCTCACCAACACCAGCCACACCTCTGGTAGCCTTACAGTCCCGCACCCTCAATCTGTGCTCGGCCCCAATCATTGCATGCCAATCATCGTGAAAGCTTATCCACTATATCTGTGCCAGGACCATGTCCAGTCCAGCACCTACGGTAGCAATCTTGAAACCCGGAGTTTCCAGCTAAGTCTTCCCCCGTGTAAGGGGTAAATCTGGTTAACACAGCCCAAGGGTGTGTCTGAAGGAAAAGTATGCACACTCAGAAAGGAAGTCATCTAGTGCCTAACAAAGAGGCTTAGCCAATAATGATGAGATGAGCTCAGGCGATGATGGGGGATGATTATGAATATATAAGCTGCAGCATTGGCTCCAGTGAGGGGGGCCAACTTAGCCATGGGCTTCTACATCACCAGCAAAACCTACGTCATCCAGGAGCACCCTTTCTCTACTCAAAAATGGTCCCCGGTGGGCACAGATACCTACCTCATGTTATTCTGGTGCTCATGCCAGCATATTCCTACCTCATGTTATTCTGGTGCTCATGCCAACATATTCCTACCTCATGTTATTCTGGTGCTCATGCCAGCATATTCCTACCTCATGCTATTCTGGTGTTCATACCAGCATATTCCTACCTCATTATTCTGGTGTTCATGCCAGCATATTCCTACCTCATGTTATTCTGGTGTTCATGCCAGCATATTCTTACCTCATGTTATTCTGGTGCTCATGCCAGCATATTCCTACCTCATTATTCTGGTGTTCATACCAGCATATTCCTACCTCATTATTCTGGTGTTCATGCCAGCATATTCCTACCTCATGTTATTCTGGTGTTCATGCCAGCATATTCCTACCTCATGTTATTCTGGTGTTCATGCCAGCATATTTCTACCTCATGTTATTCTGGTGCTCATGCCAGCATATTCCTACCTCATGTTATTCCAGTGTTCATGCCAGCATATTTCTACCTCTGGTGCTCATGCCAGCATATTCCTACCTCATGTTATTCTGGTGCTCATGCCAACATATTCCTACCTCATGTTATTCTGGTGCTCATGCCAGCATATTCCTACCTCATGCTATTCTGGTGTTCATACCAGCATATTCCTACCTCATTATTCTGGTGTTCATGCCAGCATATTCCTACCTCATGTTATTCTGGTGTTCATGCCAGCATATTCTTACCTCATGTTATTCTGGTGCTCATGCCAGCATATTCCTACCTCATTATTCTGGTGTTCATGCCAGCATATTCCTACCTCATGTTATTCTGGTGTTCATGCCAGCATATTTCTACCTCATGTTATTCTGGTGCTCATGCCAGCATATTCCTACCTCATGTTATTCCAGTGTTCATGCCAGCATATTTCTACCTCTGGTGCTCATGCCAGCATATTCCTACCTCATGTTATTCTGGTGCTCATGCCAGCATATTCCTACCTCATGTTATTCTGGTGTTCATACCAGCATATTCCTACCTCATTATTCTGGTGTTCATACCAGCATATTCCTACCTCATGTTATTCTGGTACTCATGCCAGCATATTCCTACCTCATGTTATTCTGGTACTCATGCTAGCATATTTCTACCTCATGTTATTCTGGTGCTCATGCCAGCATATTCCTACCTCATGTTATTCTGGTACTCATGCCAGCATATTCCTACCTCATGTTATTCTGGTGCTCATACCAGCATATTCCTACCTCATTATTCTGGTGTTCATACCAGCATATTCCTACCTCATGTTATTCTGGTACTCATGCCAGCATATTCCTACCTCATGTTATTCTGGTACTCATGCCAGCATATTCCTACCTCATGTTATTCTGGTGCATATTCCTACCTCATGTTATTCTGGTGCTCATGCCAGCATATTCCTACCTCATGTTATTCTGGTGCTCATGCCAGCATATTCCTACCTCATGTTATTCTGGTGCTCATGCCAGCATATTCCTACCTCATGTTATTCTTGTGCTCATACCAGCATATTCCTACCTCATGTTATTCCAGTGTTCATGCCAGCATATTCCTACCTCATGTTATTCTGGTGCTCATGCCAGCATATTCCTACCTCATGTTATTCTGGTGTTCATGCCAGCATATTCCTACCTCATGTTATTCTTGTGCTCATACCAGCATATTCCTACCTCATGTTATTCTGGTGCTCATGCCAGCATATTCCTACCTCATGTTATTCTGTTACTCATGCTAGCATATTCCTACCTCATGTTATTCTGGTGCTCATGCCAGCATATTCCTACCTCATGTTATTCTGGTACTCATGCCAGCATATTCCTACCTCATGTTATTCTGGTGCTCATGCCAGCATATTCCTACCTCATGTTATTCTGATGCTCATGCCAGCATATTCCTACCTCATGTTATTCTGGTGTTCATGCCAGCATATTCCTACCTCATGTTATTCTGGTGCTCATGCCAGCATATTCCTACCTCATGTTATTCTGGTATTCCTACCTCATGTTATTCTGGTACTCATGCCAGCATATTCCAACCTCATGTTATTCTGGTGCTCATGCCAGTATATTCCTACCTCATGTTATTCTGGTGCATATTCCTACCTCATGTTATTCTGGTGCTCATGCCAGCATATTCCTACCTCATGCTATTCTGGTATTCCTACCTCATGTTATTCTGGTACTCATGCCAGCATATTCCTACCTCATGTTATTCTGGTGCATATTCCTACCTCATGTTATTCTATTGTTCATGCCAGCATATCCTACCTCACTGGTGCTCATGCCAGCATATTCCTACCTCATGTTATTCTGGTGGTCATGCCAACATATTCCTACCTCATGTTATTCTGGTGCATATTCCTACCTCATGTTATTCTATTGTTCATGCCAGCATATCCTACCTCACTGGTGCTCATGCCAGCATATTCCTACCTCATGTTATTCTGGTGGTCATGCCAGCATATTCCTACCTCATGTTATTCTGGTGCATATTCCTACCTCATGTTATTCTATTGTTCATGCCAGCATATTCCTACCTCACTGGTGCTCATGCCAGCATATTCCTACCTCATGTTATTCTGGTGCTCATGCCAGCATATCTACCTCATGTTATTCTGGTGCTCATGCCAGCATATTCCTACCCCATGTTATTCTATTGTTCATGCCAGCATATTCCTACCTCTAGTGTTCATGCCAACCTCATGTTATTCTGGTACTCATGCCTGCATATTCCAACCTCATGTTATTCTGGTGCTCATGCCAGCATATTCCTACCTCATGTTATTCTGGTGCATATTCCTACCTCATGTTATTCTATTGTTCATGCCAGCATATCCTACCTCACTGGTGCTCATGCCAGCATATTCCTACCTCATGTTATTCTGGTGGTCATGCCAGCATATTCCTACCTCATGTTATTCTGGTGCTCATGCCAGCATATTCCTACCTCATGTTATTCTATTGTTCATGCCAGCATATTCCTACCCCATGTTATTCTATTGTTCATGCCAGCATATTCCTACCTCATGTTATTCTGGTGCTCATGGCAACATATTTCTACGTACCTCGATGCAATTCTGGGCATAAATGCCAAGCATGCTGTTCTTGCCGGTCTCTAAGCCGATGGCACTTAGCCCTGCCCCAAACTCCATAGCACGCTTCTCCACCTCCCCATAGCTGATCCACTCATACGGCGCAGTCGGCCCTGGTCGCCGGCCAAGACAAGGGCCATTTTCTGGTGAGAGAAGAGAATGGTTATTCATCGTCAGTACTCACAAATTTCTCAGACCACACTCACTGGAAATCTGTTTCCCTTTCTGGAAGCACTCGTATAGAGTCCGTACATCCTTATCAGTGTAACCAATCAAGTCCTCCTTCGCAAAGTGAGAGATCCGCACATGCCCACTTTCCTAAGCATATATGAAGGAGAAGAAATACGTGGAAGTAATGAGTGCAATGCAGTGGGAGTATTGTAGGGCCAACATCCCCCTCCCCTATATATCAACACCACACCCCTAATTATGTGTGGCGTGTATAGGCGTGGCATGTACATGGAAGTGTGGTGTATATAAACATAACATGCACATGGAGGTGTGGCATATATAGGTGCGGCATTCACATGGAGGTGTGGCGTGTATAGGTGTGGCATGCACGTGGAGGTGTGGCATGTATAGGTGTGGCATGCACATGGAGGTGTGGTGTGTATAGGCGTGGCATGCACATGGAGGTGTGGCATGTATAGGCATGGCATTCACATGGAGGTGTGGCATGTATAGGCATGGCATGCACATGGAGGTGTGGTGCATATAGGCATGGCATGCACATGGAGGTGTGGCATGTATAGGCGTGGCATGCACATGGAGGTGTGGTGTGTATAGGCATGGCATGCACATGGAGGTGTGGTGCATATAGGCGTGGCATGCACATGGAGGTGTGGCATGTATAGGCATGGCATGCACATGGAGGTGTGGTATGTATAGGCGTGGCATGTATAGGCGTGGCATGTACGTGGAGGTGTGGTGCATATAGGTGTGGCATGCACATGGTGGTGTTGCATGTATAGGCATGGCATGCACATGGAGGTGTGGTATGTATAGGCGTGGCATGTATAGGCGTGGCATTCACATGGAGGTGTGGCATGTATAGGCGTGGCATTCACATGGAGGTGTGGCATGTATAGGCGTGGCATGTATAGGCGTGGCATTCACATGGAGGTGTGGTGCGTATGGGGTCATGATTAGTCATAATTGATCATACTTTCATTTAGTAATGGTAATTAAAATGTTTGAAATAGTGTCTTCATAATCTGCTAATGACTTCTAATTATATACGGCTACACGTGGACTACAATATCTACTGACAAATAACTTGAATAACTTCAAGATACAGAAAGTGCATTAATCTTGTAGGAAATAAAAACTGATAACAAGGTCTAGTATCTGCATTATTATTTTCCTCATGTTTAAATGGAACAATGATGGGCTCTATATGGCCAGCACAGGTTCTTGTTGGCACACTGGTGTGCGGGCACAATAGACCCAAGATCCGCCTCTCCTTGGAGCAAGGTTTGTTTTATGATGAGGGTGGAACAAATGTTCCCAATTAGCAAGAAGGTATTTCTACCAAATCAAACCATGCTTGGGGACAAACCATATGTAAGACTCCTCTATCCTATATAGGTGTAGCCACATATATAAGACTATTCTATCCTATATATATATAGATGTAGCTACATATATAAGACTCTTCTATCCTATATATATATAGGTGTAGCCACATATATAAGACTCTTCTATCCTATATAGGTGTAGCCACATATATAACTCTTCTATCCTATATATATATATAGGTGTAGCCACATATATAAGACTCTTCTATCCTATATATATAGGTGTAGCCACATATATGACTCTTCTATCCTATATAGGTGTAGCCACATATATAAGACTCTTCTATCCTATATAGGTGTAGCCACATATATAACTCTTCTATCCTATATATATATATATATAGGTGTAGCTACATATATAAGACTCTTCTATCCTATATATATAGGTGTAGCCACATATATAAGACTCTTCTATCCTATATAGGTGTAGCCACATATATAAGACTCTTCTATCCTATATAGGTGTAGCCACATATATAAGACTCCTCTATCCTATATATATCTATAGGTGTAGCCACATGCAGTCAGGAAGCTGAACATGACAACGCTGCCCATCCATTATGGAGTTGTAACTGCTAGTACTACATAAAGCCATTCATTTCTGAATGTAGCTATTTTGGCTATTGTTGGGAATCTCCACCAACCACTCACCAGCTAACTTCCCTCCACAATGGGACTACAGTGAAGGACTTGCATTCACTTTCACATAAATATATTGTATCAATAGGCACGTGCATGTTGGAGAGATGGCAGACTCCATCCAAGCAGTGTTGCTAAGCATAAGATAAGGTTGTAGTGTTTGCTTTATGAATGTTGAGAAGTAAATGTCGGCTTGAACTTGGACATGAACTTTGCACTGTTGGTGGCACTGATGGAAACTACAACTAGCACTTTCTTTTGCCAGTCAAGACAGGGCCTGTTCCGGTCAAGGCAGGGCCTGTTCCGGTCAAGACAGGGCCTGTTCCGGTCAAGACAGGGCCTGTTCCGGTCAAGACAGGGCCTGTTCCAGTCAAGACAGGGCCTGTTCCGGTCAAGACAGGGCCTGTTCCGATCAAGGCAGGGCCTGTTCCAGTCAAGACAGGGCCTGTTCTGGTCAAGACAGGGCCTGTTCCAGTCAAGACAGGGCCTGTTCCAGTCAAGACAGGGCCTGTTCCGGTCAAGACAGGGCCTGTTCCGGTCAAGGCAGGGCCTGTTCCGGTCAAGGCAGGGCCTGTTCCGGTCAAGGCAGGGCCTGTTCCGGTCAAGGCAGGGCCTGTTCCGGTCAAGACAGGGCCTGTTCCGGTCAAGACAGGACCTGTTCCGGTCAAGGCAGGGCCTGTTCCAGTCAAGACAGGGCCTGTTCCAGTCAAGACAGGGCCTGTTCCAGTCAAGACAGGGCCTGTTCCAGTTAAGACAGGACCTGTTCCAGTCAAGACAGGGCCTGTTCCGATCAAGACAGGGCCTGTTCCGGTCAAGACAGGGCCTGTTCCGGTCAAGGCAGGGCCTGTTCCAGTCAAGACAGGGCCTGTTCCAGTCAAGACAGGGCCTGTTCCAGTCAAGACAGGGCCTGTTCCAGTCAAGACAGGGCCTGTTCCGGTCAAGACAGGGCCTGTTCCAGTCTTCGGTAGACAGGGCCTGTTCCGGTCAAGGCAGGGCCTGTTCCGGTCAAGACATGGCCTGTTCCAGTCAAGACAGGGCCTGTTCCGGTCAAGACAGGGCCTGTTCCGGTCAAGACAGGGCCTGTTCCGGTCAAGTCAGGGCCTATTCCAGTCAAGACAGGGCCTGTTCCAGTCAAGACAGGGCCTGTTCCAGTCAAGACAGGGCCTGTTCCAGTCAAGACAGGGCCTGTTCCGGTCAAGACAGGGCCTGTTCCGGTCAAGACAGGGCCTGTTCCAGTCTTCGGTAGGGCCTGTTCCGGTCAAGACAGGGCCTGTTCCGGTCAAGACAGGGCCTGTTCCGGTCAAGACAGGGCCTGTTCCGGTCAAGACAGGGCCTGTTCCGGTCAAGACAGGGCCTGTTCCGGTCAAGACAGGGCCTGTTCCGGTCAAGACAGGGCCTGTTCCGGTCAAGACAGGGCCTGTTCCAGTCAAGACAGGGCCTGTTCCAGTCAAGACAGGGCCTGTTCCGGTCAAGACAGGGCCTGTTCCAGTCAAGACAGGGCCTGTTCCAGTCAAGACAGGACCTGTTCCAGTCAAGACAGGGCCTGTTCCGGTCAAGACAGGGCCTGTTCCGGTCAAGACAGGGCCTGTTCCGGTCAAGACAGGGCCTGTTCCGGTCAAGACAGGGCCTGTTCCAGTCAAGACAGGGCCTGTTCCGATCAAGACAGGGCCTGTTCCGGTCAAGACAGGGCCTGTTCCGGTCAAGACAGGGCCTGTTCCGGTCAAGACAGGGCCTGTTCCAGTCAAGACAGGGCCTGTTCCGATCAAGACCTGGCCTGTTCCGATCAAGACAGGGCCTGTTCCGATCAAGACAAGACCTGTTCCGATCAAGACAGCACCTGTTACGATCAAGACAGGGCCTGTTCCGGTCTGTTCCGGTCAAGACAGGGCCTGTTCCGATCAAGACAGGGCCTGTTCCGGTCAAGACAGGGCCTGTTCCGGTCAAGACAGGGCCTGTTCCGGTCAAGACAGGGCCTGTTCCAGTCAAGACAGGGCCTGTTCCAGTCAAGACAGGGCCTGTTCCAGTCAAGACAGGGCCTGTTCCGATCAAGACAGGGCCCGAGACCTGGCCTGTTCCGATCAAGACAGGGCCTGTTCCGATCAAGACAGGACCTGTTCCGATCAAGACAGGACCTGTTCCGATCAAGACAGGACCTGTTCCGATCAAGACAGGGCCTATTCCGGTCAAGACAGGGCCTGTTCCGATCAAGACAGGGCCTGTTCCGGTCAAGACAGGGCCTGTTCCAGTCAAGACAGGGCCTGTTCCGATCAAGGCAGGGCCTGTTCCGGTCAAGGCAGGTCCTGTTACGGCTGTTCCGGTCAAGGCGGGGCCTGGATCAGTTTAGGAGCAGGACAATTAAAAGTAAGATAAGCAGAATTCTTGAAATGTCAGGCAGCAGTGGGAGGGTGAGGAGATGATGAGCCACTGCAGGGGGAGGGAGTGTGGTGCACTGGAGGGGGAGGGAGTGTGGTGCACTGGAGGGAGTGTGGTGCACTGGAGGGAGTGTGGTGCACTGGAGGGGGAGGGAGTGTGGTGCACTGGAGGGGGAGGGAGTGTGGTGCACTGGAGGGGGTGTGGTGCACTGGAGGGGGAGGGAGTGTGGTGCACTGGAGGGGGTGTGGTGCACTGGAGGGGGAGGGAGTGTGGTGCACTGGAGGGGGAGGGAGTGTGGTGCACTGGAGGGAGTGTGGTGCACTGGAGGGAGTGTGGTGCACTGGAGGGGGAGGGAGTGTGGTGCACTGGAGGGGGAGGGAGTGTGGTGCACTGGAGGGGGTGTGGTGCACTGGAGGGGGAGGGAGAGTGGTGCACTGGAGGGGAGGCAGATGGCAGCTGCAATAAGGATGGGCATTCCCCCTCCTCCCAACAAGTACACAAAGCTCTAGCCTTCAACAACTGTGGCAGTAGTAGTAGTAGTAGAGGTCAACCACATTAAAACTGCTGGCTTGACAACACGCCGCATGGAAGGTCTGGTGAGCTTGACTTGGAATTCACCCAGCTAGATCTTTGAGGATCAAGATGCACAAGCCATCTGTAGCATGACCATTTAGTAGCTCGCACTCTCCTCAAGATTAATAGATAATTAGTCTGCTGTGCAGTCCACCATAGATCACCCTTACCCATGTACTTAGTTCTTGCTAAAAACCAAGTGACCTCTGACCCTGCCAGTTGTAACCCTCGTGTTGTGTCTCCTGCCTGCTTCCTCCCTAGACGTGTACTGAGATTGGACGGTTTTGCAATTGCTTCTTGGCCTATCAGCTTCCATCTCTGCACCAATAGAAAGCTGCACTCCACTCCCTCGAGCATGCTCTTTGATGGTTCATCTGAAAGGCAATAGGTTAACTACAAACCTTGTCGGTTAATGCGTTGAAATAATCGGCAAGTAAAATGGCTAAGGGTTATCCCAAGATAGATGATCCCTTACCAGCAGTGAAACTAACGGGGAAGAAACAGCACACATCACACCTACACATTCAAAGTGTTAAGTTTCCATGGTGAGAACACAATCTGCGAATAGGTATGACAAGAACACCAGAGTATGGGTGTGGCTTCCACTAAATGACACAAGCCACGAATATTTCCCTGCGAATTCTTCTGTTAGTCTATCAGCTGATATTTACCCTTCCTATGGGAGGTGGCAGGTGAGCTATTATAGACTGCCTATGCCGCATGCAAACATTGTCTGTTTGAGAAATTGCTCACCCGCATGCAAACATTGTCTGTTTGAGAAATTGCTCAGATACTACTTCATGATTGTACTATTAGTAGGCACGCCCCATGACAGGGATATCCGGCAGAAAGACCGAGCCGTCACTGGCCCCTGAACAGGCAATATCATTTGCAAAAGCAACAATAAGTGGGCTCTTAGGCACAGTTTGTTTACCACTAAGCATACTGAAACCTCTTAAAGTATACCGGGGAAAAACTGGTGTTAAGGCAAGTTCACAATATGATGACAGATGCAGCTGAGTTTCTCCTGTGGTATTCTCCTGTGGTAGTTTCCTCTGGGGTTCCTCGAGGATATTCTAGGACCTCTCCTTTTTATCCTTCCACAAACAGTCCTTGCCACTTGCCTTGTCCCAAACAGCCCTTGCCACTTAGACTTGTCCCAAACAGCCCTTGCCACTTAGACTTGTCCCAAACAGTCCTTGCCACTTAGCCCGTCACAAACAGCCCTTGCCACTTAAACTTGTCACAAACAGTCCTTGCCACTTGCCTTGTCACAAACAGTCCTTGCCACTTGCCTTGTCACTAAGGTCTAAACTAGTGATGAATGCCGATGACATTGTTCTTTACAGACTTACCTCTAACCGGAGTGACATCCTCCAAGCTAATGTTTTCAAGCTGTCCTCTTGGATTGTTAACAATCTCCACCCAATGTTTCTATCTTCATTTCAAACAGAATGGTTCCTGAGGTATCATCCACATCTTCTCTCAGTCACTATTACTAATGATCTCAAACGGAGTTTGCATATTGATAAAACCTGCAGTAGGGCTAGGAGACACATTTGCTTTGTATCAAGTTTTCAGCCAATCTGACGCTAGAGTTAGGTCGCACCTCGACAAGACCGTTGTTCTTGTAATCTTGGAGTGTATACTGTTGTGCAATCTAGGATCGTTCTGCTGTCACACTTACAAGACTATTGGAAGCAGTTCACTGCCTTGCAGTAAAGATGTGCTCTATGAACTGGTCTGGTCATGAGAATCAACTCTACACCTAGTTAACCAGGTTCTTAACCAGAAGTTGATGCTCCTTCTATTTTACCCAATTTTAGAACTCAGCATTCCCTTCCATTAATCTCACTCTTTGTTCAAACACTTTTGTATCAGTCATCCTTTTCTATTGAAGTAGTTCATCTGTGGAATAGTCTTCCTAATAATGTCACTGCTCCTAGTTACGTATGTTTGCTGTCCCACCATTTTAGCTCTCTTATTTATTACTGCCTTGCTTGCCTCTGTTAGTTCTCTCTATCATCCTGACATGGCATTGAGTTGCTACTAGCCCGCCCTGTCCTGTGCATGGAACATATGTGTAATAATTTGCGTAGAAAGGAAGATGTGTGTGATCTATCTCTTTTTTCTCTGCCAACAGCAGGAGAATATTATAGTCTTCTACATGAAAAAGACCAACTGACCCCTAGTAACAATTCAACTACTCAGGATAAGAGAGGTTTAACTTGATATCAGCAATGATATCTCCAGCCTAGAATGATATTGCTCTCACTTAGTTTGCAAATAGCTAGCTAGTGACCTGGACAGTCACTTCCTCCCAGGTATTTATATAACTGGTAATAGCTACGTAGCTAGTGACCTGGAGAGCCACTTCCTCCCAGGTATTTATATAACTGGCAATAGCTAGCTAGTGACCTGGACAGCCACTTCCTCCCAAGTATTCTCTTTTGCCCTGAGGTCTTTATAAATAGCCTTTGGCTGAGACCTGCCAGAAATTGGGAAAGCTCCTCACCGCTTCAATAAGTTTCTCAAAAGTTCAACACGTGATAAGTTCAACACGTGATATGTTGTAGGATTCCGATTGGTCCGACGCAAGAATTCAACCAAATCATACACTTTGCATTTCATAACTGTTCCGATCTGTTAGATCCGTAGTCTGTTGTATTACTGGTTCACAATATCAGTGCAATGGATTGGAAAGATGGAACGCACACAACAGATTGACTTGCGTCTTATGGTGAACCTTTAGGCACATATTACTATGAGGCACACATTATTTGTTAGGTTCTTGTCCTAATGTTGGATTCCAATGTTCCTTATTAGGCGCACACACGAGTTGCTCCTAATTGAACCTATGATCCCGCAAGCACGAATATTTTTGCTGAGGAATACGAGGCTGAGGAACACGAGGGAGAGGAGCAAGCTTTGCTGAGGAATACTAGGGAGAGGAGCAAGCTGTTGGCACTGTTTAGGTGCATGTGTCTTAATTATGTGCATGCTTCATGTTAGGCAGTGGTTTTGTTATGGATCTGTGCTATAAGATTTGTGCTATAAGCACATCTGCCTAACAATGCATCTGCCTAACAATGCATCTGCCTAACAACCAGGTTTTACAATATCTGACATAGCAAGCTTAGATAGAGAAGGTAATTAGAAATGAACCACAAGTGGCTTCATCACAACATCCAGAGATAGCAATGCTATTAGCAGCCACTATAGTGCCACAACACTTGTAGGTGATAATTAATAAGCTAATGTGCGATGAAGACACCAGGCTGGGGGGATCTAGGCAAGTACGGTCTGAAAAACATGCTTGTGGAGGGGGGCAGAACCATAAAAGTGTATTAAAAACTTGTGGTCACTACTTTATAGCTCCATGAATTCTGCAAGCTCCATGGTATGGACTTGATATATAGCTCAAAAGATAGGCTCTCTGTGTGCTCTCTTTTGATGCTAATACTAAAACATTTTTCATAGCTATATAACTATAGCCAAGTTACTGGGGCTAAAGTGGGGGTACCTCAAAACCCGAGTGCCTGAGTTAGGAACATATTTTTCTCCAGATTGCCAAGTGCTAGAGAGCTGAAATTAGCACCAGTGGCTAGAGGAAGCCCTACTCTGTACAACGACTTGTTGCTAATTAAGTATGTGGTCAAGCGCCTGGTTGGAAAATGAATTTCATTAAAATTCGTTAAAATTATTTTCCAACCACGCACTTGATCACATACTTAATGTTTTAGCGCCTAATAAACAACTCGTAGTATAGAGTAGGGCTTCTTCGAGCCATACTGTCATATTGTAATCCAGCGTTGATGTCGAGTGCCGGACCAGTCAGAGTGCTAGAATTTAGCATATAATGGATGAACTGCAAAGTCAGCTGTTTATGAGCAAACATAATGGCATTTAAGGAGGGACGACTGCATTTTTTTGCATATTTTTTTTTAACCTGTGGTTACAACTTTAGAGCTCAGTAGATTCTGCAAACTTCATGGTATGGACTTGATATATAGCTCAAAAGATAGGTCTCTCTGTGTGCTCTCTTTTGATACTAAAATATGTTTCATAGGTATAACTATAGGCAAGTTACTAGACCCTAAAGCGGAGGGACCACAAAAACCTGCACCCCAAAACCGCCGTCCAAAACCATTCCGAGTTGCGAAGTGCAAAAAAATTAAAAATGGTACGAGTGGCTAGAGGAAGCTCTAGAGCATACAATGAGTATATTGAGTAGGCGTGAAAAATTGATTACCTGGTCAAGCGCGCGGTTGGAAAATTGAAGGCGTTGATTAAGAGAACAAGCTCATTGGAGAAGCCATGACGAGTTCTTGCAGCTTATGGCTCTGCTAACATTGCTTCCCAACCTGGGGGTAAATTACCTGCCGGGGTTAATGCATGGTTGAGCTTCGGGAGGCAGTGCACCTATTTTTGCAAAAAGGATCAGACTTGGCACGCCACTTTTCTGACCATGAATGGCTTTTCCATCTATGCTATTTGGGTGACATCTTCAATGAACTCAAGAGGAAACTTGGCACTTCAAGGAAGGAATGTGACAATCATTAACGCAAAACAAGTCATTTCTGCATTTATCGGAAAGCTAGAGTTGTGGAGCAAGTGTGTTGCAGAGGGCAGAGTTGTGGAGCAAGTGTGTTGCAGAGGGCAGAGTTGTGGAGCAAGTGTGTTGCAGAGGGCAGAGTTGTGGAGCAAGTGTGTTGCAGAGGGCAGAGTTGTGGAGCAAGTGTGTTGCAGAGGGCAGAGTTGTGGAGCAAGTATGTTGCAGAGGGCAGAGTTGTGGAGCAAGTGTGTTGCAGAGGGCAGAGTTGTGGAGCAAGTGAGTTGCAGAGGGCAGAGTTGTGGAGCAAGTGTGTTGCAGAGGGCAGAGTTGTGGAGCAAGTGTGTTGCAGAGGGCAGAGTTGTGGAGCAAGTGTGTTGCAGAGGGCAGAGTTGTGGAGCAAGTGTGTTGCAGAGGGCAGAGTTGTGGAGCAAGTGTGTTGCAGAGGGCAGAGTTGTGGAGCAAGTGTGTTGCAGAGGGCAGAGTTGTGGAGCAAGTGTGTTGCAGAGGGCAGAGTTGTGGAGCAAGTGTGTTGCAGAGGGCAGAGTTGTGGAGCAAGTGTGTTGCAGAGGGCAGAGTTGTGGAGCAAGTGTTGCAGAGGGCAGAGTTGTGGAGCAAGTGTGTTGCAGAGGGCAGAGTTGTGGAGCAAGTGTGTTGCAGAGGGCAGAGTTGTGGAGCAAGTGTGTTGCAGAGGGCAGAGTTGTGGAGCAAGTGTGTTGCAGAGGGCAGAGTTGTGGAGCAAGTGTGTTGCAGAGGGCAGAGTGGCACAGTTTCCCACACTTGACAAATTTGTTGATAAGAGTGAGGAGGTCAAGATATCCGAGAAATTTTGAAAGCAGACATCCAAGCCCACTTGGACGAATTGGTCAGAAAGATGGAGGAATACTTCCCTGATCTGGAAACCTCTTGCCTTCACTGGTGAGCAGCGTTTTGTGGCTGATAAGGATGAGGTCGATGAAGATGACTTTCCAGCAAAAGAGGAGTGGATAACTCTGAGAGTGAATGAGGCCTGGAAGAATTCCAGAACAAGGACCTGGAAACCTTCTGGATAGCCCGGCTCAATGACACACCAACCTTGGCGAGACGGGCTCTAAAGATCCTGACTTCCTTTTCGACCATAATGTGAGCAAGGCTTTTCCATCATCATGGGAATGAAAACCAAGAAACGGAACAGGTTGGAGGTGTCAGATGATGCAAAAATGGTTATCAGTTCTACAAAACCGCGTATTGAATACTTACCTAACAAAATGCAAGCACAGCCACCCAGTGATGTGATTAGTTTTGCAATGACCAACTAACTTACACTAACTACTGTAAACCCAGAGAGTTAGCGGGCCATTAATGTTAGCGAATTTAGTGATGGGGAAAAAATCGCTAAGTTAATAGGCAGCCAACATTTGTGGCAATATAAGTACAAAGTTCAAAAACACTCACGTGCGCGTGCTAGCTGTCAGCAGAGCACGAGGTCGTCACTGATTAGGAGCTTTCGAGTTTTGATCGAGCAACTGCGAACTTACAGCTATGTCGATTGTTCGTTGGTTGAAAGGCAATGCTGGTGGATCTAGCTCAGTTTGTTTACCAGAAGGTGACGGAGCAACAACTGCAGCCAACAAATTATCATTCCATATGTCACTACTACTAGAGCGAGACTGGATTTGGCTGACGATCAGCCTGCATTGGCAATATTTGATGTGTTTGCAGCTCATCGTTGTAGTTCTGTTCCAGGGTTGTATACAGAAATTTTGCCAAGGGGGGGCGAACTTGAGATATGGAAAAATAAGGGGGGGCGGAGAGCCTGGATGGTGCGGAAAGGGGACGTGCACCCTGGGCTTCCGCGTGGAGTACGAAAGTGTTTTACCCACAGGTATTTTTGCAGTACTAACTGTATATATAGCTGCTACTTATGATGGCATGCACTTTTTCTAAAATCTTTAGTACAACATTCCATCTTAAATATTTGCTGAAGTTGCATGCTACGGCAATCAGCATATATAGATTAGATATAGTCACTTGTCACTCGTATAATGGAGGTGGGCTTTTGTGAAATCGAATTATGTTGCATTCCATGCATTTTCTTACAAAATCATGGACAACAGGTTTCATACACAATTTTTCTCTAGTTCTCTAGGGGGGTGGGGGGGGGGTGGAAATGGTTGGTCACTTGGTGCCCTAATTTTTGTTAATATTTTCTTAACATGTTCATAAGTCGTAAAAGGGGGGTCTGGGGGGAAGATCCCCCCATATATTTTTTTGCTTTTACAATGTCTGAGGATAGCTATTTTGACTGACTACCAATGGCATTATGCTATACCGAACTATGGCTAGACTGTATATATTTCTCATGATATTGTAGCTGCTTGGAAAAAGGAGAGCATGTGTCATGACACGATGACATCACACACCACCACGTGCTCTCCTTTGTAGGTTTGTCACTTCTTTTGTTTCTCCTTCTTTCCCACTCCCTCTCTCTCAGTATTTTTAACTCAGTCCATTATGTCATGGTCTTCAAGTCTAATCTTAGACATGATGTCATCACACGCCACCACGTGTTCTCCTTTGTAGGTTTGTCACTTCTTCAGTTCCCTCCTTCTTTCCCACTCTCTCTCAGTATTTTTAACTCAGTCCATTATGTCATGGTCTTAAAGTCATCACACACCACCACGTGTTCTCCTTTGTAGGTTTGTCACTTCTTCAGTTCCCTCCTTCTTTCCCACTCTCTCTCAGTATTTTTAACTCAGTCCATTATGTCATGGTCTTAAAGTCTCTATAAAAGAAACCTTACTAGCTGATTTCTCTTCATATTAATATGGATATTCGCTCATACTTTGCAAGTACTTCTCAAGCCTCTTCTCATGCTAATAGCAGCGATAGCGAAGATAGCAGAACAGATAGCTCTGAGCATGTCGAGGCATCTAGTCCTAGCCTTAGTCCTCCACCTTCAAAGAAAAGCAAGAAAAACAAACACCGCTCTTCTGTATCCACGAAGAGAAAATACTCTAAGAGCTGGGAGAAAGATTTCAGTTGGCTCTATTATGACGAGGATAGCGATGGTGCTTTTGCAAGGTTTGCAAGCAATCTGGTCTGCAGCGTACTGGAGGAGTGTGGGTCACACAACCTTGCAGAAATTGGAAGAAAGCTGTTGAAAAAATGAAAGCTCATGCGAGAAGTGACTTCCATATCCATGCAACTCAAGCTCTTTTTGCAGCTAAAGGAGCAGCCAAAGGTGGAACAGTTGTACAGCAACTCCAGAATGTTTTAGCTCGCAAAAGAGCTCAGAACAGAGCTGCAGTGAAGTGCCTGATCCTACTCACTCATTTTCTTACGAAAGAACAAGTTGCACATTCGACAAAATTTGAGAAGCTGGTTGACGTGGTGGTTCGATGTGGCAGCCAACATTTGAAGCAATTCTTAGAAACTGCACCAAGAAATGCTGTGTACACATCAAGAGTGGCTGTGGTTGAATTCATCGAATCATTGGGGACATGGGTGGAGGAGTCGATTCTGAAGCGACTTCAAAAGGCACCTATGTACAGCCTCATGGCAGATGAGTGCACAGATGTCACCAACGTAGAAGAATTGTCTGTGTTTTGCCGCTGGGAGGAAGATGGTGTACCAGTAGAGTGCTTTCTGGAGCTTATTCCATTGAAGAAGGCTGATGCAGCGACCATCTATTCTAATCTCATCGATTGTTTAAAGAAGAAAGGTCTACAAGTCGGAAGAATAGTTGGATTGGGATTTGATGGAGCTGCAACTTTTTCTGGACGAAAGACCGGGGTTCAGGCACGTATCAAGAAACATACTCCTCACGCTCTGTTTATACACTGCCACTGTCACTTACTGCAGTTGGCTTGTGTGCAAGCTGCCAATAAAACTCCTGGAATTGCTCATGTTTACAGAACATTGACTACTCTTTGGAAGCATTTTCGCAATTCCCCCAAGCGAGCAGAGTGTCTGAAGGAGGTACAGCACGTTCTTGAACTTCCAGAAATGAAAGTGATCAAGCCATCTGACACACGCTGGCTGGCACATGAAAGGTGTGTCAAAGCTGTCAAAGCAAGTTATTCTGCAATTGTAATCACCATTGGGAACATCTACGAGACGTCCCACGAGCCAGAAGCTCTTGGAATCCATGGTGCCCTCTGCAAATTGTCTACGATTGCAGCTATATATTTGCTTGATTTCACTCTACCACAAGTAGCCAAGCTCAGCAAAGCACTTCAGGCAGAGCAGCTTGACCTCTCGTTGATATCATTCCTTGTTGATGCTACTGTTAAATCCTTGGATGATGCAGTTTTGCCTGGAGCGAACTGGGTGTTGGAGCTTCTTGAAAACGTTGAAGACTTGAAGTCATCTACAAAGGTGTCTATTGACGCTGATAAAATACTTTCGTTCCAGAATGTTGTTGGTAAGCCTTTTGTTGCTGATTTAAAGGCCAACATAACAAGCCGATTTTCTTCATCCAACGCTGTTGTATCAGCATTGTCTATATTCGATCCACGGAAAGTTCCAAAACCAGATTCAGTATCTTTTCCCACTTATGGAGACACGTCTGTTGAGAAACTGATTGCTCACTACGGAGAAGATAGAGATGCAGAAACATTGGATGGAGAAGAAACAGTGAAGACAGCCATGATTTCCACTGAAATACTTACAGAGTGGAAAACATTCCGCCAGCTGTTAGTCAAGCAACCACGGGATACTACTGCATCACAGCTGAAAGAACTTGTTTCAAACGACATGCTCAAGGCCATGTTTCCCAATTTGCACAAGATTGCCTCCATCTGCTTATCGATTCCAGTTTCTACTGCTTCTGTGGAGAGAAGCTTCTCACAGATGAAGATGATCAAGACTCGTTTGCGTAATTCTCTAAGTGACTGCAGCCTTTCTCACCTTATGAGGATTGCTATAGAGGCACCAGAAGTACTCTCTGAGAGCGACCTTGAAGAGATTGTGGACGTATGGCAGAGAAAACCAAGAAGAACCTCAGTTTGACATTCCTATCATTTGAACCTGATATCATAAGCTTATTACACCTTTCTTGTATTACACCTTTCTTGACATTATTTTTTTTTTAATCTCTAATTTCAAGGGGGGGGCGAGAATGATACAAGGGGGGGCGAATCCCCCCCCCCCGCCCCCCCCTTAAATACACCCCTGTGTTCTTAAAAAGCTTCAAGACAACAATATCCACCAAGTGTTTGTTCCTGCAAGCTGCACAGGAGAGTTGCAGCCACTTGATGTGTGTGTAAATGAAGAATTTAAGGCTTTAATGAAGGACTCCTTCACGAGCTCATCGTTGTAGTTCTGTTCTTAAAAAGCTTCAAGACAACAATATCCACCAAGTGTTTGTTCCTGCAAGCTACACAGGAGAGTTGCAGCCACTTGATGTGTGCGTAAATGAAGAATTTAAGGCTTTAATGAAGGACTCCTTCACGAGGTGGTATGCTAATGAAATCCATGAAGCCCTGGATGGTGGGAAAGAGATATCAGCCGTTAAAGTGGATCTTCGTGCATCATTGATCAAGCCCCTACATGCAAATTGGTTAATCAACAGTCTTAGCAATCTTTCATGCAATACTGAAAGACTAATACAAACATTCAAAAAACCTGGAATCATGGACTTTATTAATGATTAATGTACTGTTCTTATTTTCACAAGGATTTCACCTTGTTTTTCATGCATAAAACGTTAACATTAATGGTCGCTAAAATGTGCATGATATCAAAAACGCTAAATAAAAAGGTCGCCAACTTTTGGGGGTTTACAGTAACTACTAATACTTCCTAACACACTTATATAAATATAAATTCATTTACACAGATTTTATTTTTTTATACACTGGTATGGGTAATGGAACAGGAAGGATACGGTGCAGGAAGGATAGGGTGATGTGAGTGATGTGGGAACCACTGCGCTAAATTTACAAAGAGAAGAACATCGCCTGGAAACAGGTGGTGAGTTAAGTTGAAAGCGTCACATATCTTGAAGGTAGTTTCTACTAGCCGCTAATGGCTCTGCCAACAATGCACTTGGGTAGCTAGTAGTTTCATGAGTAGTGTTATTAGCTTGTAGCACTGTAGCCAAGCTATCTAGCTGGATATTAGCAGTGTATCTGGTTTAGTAAGTACTAAGCTATCTAGCTGGATATTAGCAGTGTATCTGAGTACTAAGCATCTAGCTGGATATTAGCAGTGTATCTGGTTTAGTAAGTACTAAGCTATCTAGCTGGATATTAGCAGGGTATCTGGTTTAGTAAGTAAGTACTAAGCTATCTAGCTGGATATTAGCAGTGTATCTGGTTTAGTAAGCACTAAGCTATCTAGCTGGATATTAGCAGTGTATCTGGTTTAGTAAGTACTAAGCTATCTAGCTGGATATTAGCAGTGTATCTGGTTTAGTAAGTACTAAGCTATCTAGCTGGATATTAGCAGTGTATCTGGTTTAGTAAGTACTAAGCTATCTAGCTGGATATTAGCAGTGTATCTGGTTTAGTAAGTACTAAGTTATCTAGCTGGATATTAGCAGTGTATCTGGTTTAGTAAGTACTAAGTTATCTAGCTGGATATTAGCAGTGTATCTGGTTTAGTAAGTACTAAGCTATCTAGCTGGATATTAGCAGTGTATCTGGTTTAGTAAGTACTAAGCTATCTAGCTGGATATTAGCAGTGTATCTGGTTTAGTAAGTACTAAGCTATCTAGCTGGATATTAGCAGTGTATCTGGTTTAGTAAGTACTAAGCTACCTAGCTGGTGAAACTGTATATTAGCGATGTTACACAAGCTACAGCAATAACTTCTCGTCAACAACCGCCATAATGTGTGGATCTGGACTCGCTGCTGTCCATCGACAGTGTATTGGAGGTCGAAGTTCAAGATTGCTTCAGTATCACTATTGGGTTATATTGTGAACCATGCGTATAGGAAGATATGATACGACACAATAGGAAGATATGATACGACACGATAGGAAGATATGATACGACACAATAGGAAGATATGATACGACACGATAGGAAGATATGATACGACACGATAGGAAGATATGATACGACACGATAGGAAGATATGATACGACACGATAGGAAGATATGATACGACACGATAGGAAGATATGATACGACACGATAGGAAGATATGATACGACACGATAGGAAGATATGATACGACACAATAGGAAGATATGATACGACACGATAGGAAGATATGATACAACACGATAGGAAGATATGACGACACGATGACCGATCATATTGTGAACCAGCTTAAGGGTATCAAAAGACTAGCCCTGATCCTTCAAGCCCAAAGGGAGGATGCAATGACCTTGAACCTCCAACCTCACCAACAGCTCTCAGTAAGGACCTCCTGGGGTAGGCTAGGGCTTCTCTGCAAGAACCTCCTGGGTTAGCTAAGGTCTCTTAGACTCCTGGGGTTTCTTAGCAAGCATCTCCTGGGGTAGGCTAGGGCTTCACAGTAAGCACCTCCTGGGGTAATAAAGTAGCCTGCACTAGACACCACCTAATTGTACTCTACCTCTGCACCAGAACTTAGTGCGGACAATGTCAATTTTGTTATTTAACATTATGACATTTTAAATTTGCACACGCAAACTGCAGCTAGTCTCTGCATAACCAGAGCCGTTATTAACTGCTACACGAGAATAGATCTGGAGATACCTACATACCAAACCTGTTCATTAGCAATGATAGCCTGCTGTGCCGATTGAAGAATATTCTTTGGAATGTCACTCAAAACTGTTCAAGATACGAATCGCTCCTCTTCTCCAAGGAGACGAAACAGTGAACACACACACCTTCCCCAGCCCTAGCCATTTCTCACCAAAAGCCGTTTTCTGTCGTTTAAAGAGTAGAAACAGTTTCATAGTTTGAAAAGGAAGTTAATGTGTCCTTTTTGACAAGAATGAGCGATTTCGTTTTCTGTCATTTAAAGTAGAAACAGTTTCATAATGTTGAAAAGGAAGCTAATGTGCCCATTTTGACCAAGAATGAGCAATTTCAGACAGTTTTTCCTCAAAATGCTCAAAAACGTCCCAATTGGAGCAAAAAAAGAGCTTCTTTCGGTTCTTTCGGTTAAAAGGGGGAGGGCTGGGGCTAAAGACAATTCCCATCACATTCAGTTGAAAATTCTTCAGCCTCTACTAACTTTTGCTGCACCTTCAGAAACTATTTGCACTCCTAATGCAGCTATCTTCCCAATTATTTGATACTGACCTTTAGCACAAAATTAACTGCTGCTCTTCTATGTGCGGCAGAATGCCAGAGTATACTGGTGACTCAAGACCCTCTGCCAGAGTAGTGAGTGATTAGTCAAGGATCTGGCTACATGAGATTACTTGCCATTAGGCAAGTCGATATTATAATGTCAAGGAAAACCATTGAGAAAGCTATCAAGAGAGATGTAGCTCAATCAGTTAGTTCTCTAACCTGATTTGGAGCAACTAATCTCTGTCACATGCACATACACATATTTATTGCATTTCAGAAAAAGATTGTTTCACAAGACCTTACTATTTGTCCCAGCTTGCCAACCGCCCCCCTCCCCTCCCCCAAAAATATATATACACCTGCTGTAACACCTGCTGTAAGAGTAACCCTACCCAACTGGCCAAGGAGATAAGTGTAGATGTAGAGTGATACAATAACTTTAATTTTGCCGCATATTCAGTGGCTTGGGGAGGGTTGTATCTAAACTACCAACTAACTGACTCACAGGTATTTCCAGACTTTGGTTGTCTAGGGGCACCAGTAGTACCGCACGAGTTGGGCTCCTGCTGAGGTACCAGGCCGTACCCACAGCCACTGCACCCAAAGCCAGCAGCGTAGATGGGTCTGCAAGGAAAGTCAACAGCGAACCTGAATCAGACATGCTCCCACCAGCGTTTTCAACTTTCACTGAATAGCTCGACCATGCGGGTGCTTATACCAATTAAACTCTGCGCGCCTAGTTTCGCGACTGTACGCGCATCATGCTGGGAAGAAAAAGAAAAAGCTAGAGCATGTTGATGAAAAGAGTAACTATGTCATGAGAATTATTGAATGCTAGGCATTGAGTGGCGAGCGGAAGAAAAGAAAAAAGATAAAGCATGTTGATGAAAAGAGTAACATGTCTATCATCTTTTGCTGGCAACCACCAGCTCGTTCTCACCTGCCGAACAATATTAGGGCCTACGGAGAAGGTTGATTTTGGAGGGCTCGCGTTGGGTTAGGAACGTAGTTAGTTATTTGCCTATTTTAGGTTGGTGTGTGCTGTTATTTTGGGAACGCGTCCTCCCGCCCGTTCTGATGACGACCATTCCAGATTTACGTCTATTGATAGCCCTAGCCCTAGCCCTAGCCCTAAAGCACATTGTGACAAACAACACTAATTACAGTCTAAAATATTGAATAACAATAAGATGCATAGCTACTGTTCAAAGGAGGGGGGAGGCAGTGGCGGATCCAGAAGGGATCGACTGGTCTCGTTCGAGGCCCCCTTTTCTCTAATTTCCAAAACTCTTAACTAAACAACAAACCTGCAATGCTTTTTGCCTTTTCTTGCTTTTTTCTTTTTCTTCTGCTAGCTGCGAAGCCACACCCCCAAGCGGGAGAAACGTAGGGGTGTGGCTGAACCTTACCGTTCCAAATGTTCAGTTGATTCCCTCCCAGAGAGATTTACTGTCGACTCCTGTCACTCACCAAATATCTTACTCATGGCTCAGTCAAAGTTAAAGGCTTTTTTCAAAGCCACCCCAGGGCCCCCTACAGCTAAGTAAGTTGATCTAGTGATCGAGAATATTATGCTATTGAATAGATTGCCAACTTAGTACTAGTACTAGCTAGCTATAGTCCTTGCAGCCACCCACTACTGCTAGCTAGTAGAGTTAATTTACATAGAAATGTCCACATTTAATGCTTAGAAAACAAAAAAGGACCAACAAGAACACCACTTTTCCATCTCCAGCTGTGGTACCTGTTGTCACTCTTCCTGGGTCTCCTGCTTCAGTCCATTGTGTCTCCTCTGAGCCCTCTGTGTCTGTGATTCTCACCCATCCCTCTGTGTCTGTCACAGAGAACTCTCTATCGTTGTCTCCCACCCAGCCCTCTCTGTGTGTGTCTCTCAGCCAGCCCTCTCTGTGTGTATCTCCCACCCAGCCCTCAGGCTCTGTGTGTCTGTGTCTCCCCCTGAGCCTACTGAGCCTGCGCTATTACCGCCTTCATGTTCCGCTTCTGTCCTGCCCTCTCATTCTGCGTCTCATTTGCCCTGCACTTCCTTGTCCACTTTTTCTGCTGCTTCTTCGTCAAGTGCTTCAATTGATTTTGAGAAGTGTAACGATATTGGCTTGCTTATGCGCTCAAGGTCCCAAACAGATATCTTGAATTTGGCTCCAGAGTGCAAGTATTCACTTTTAGTTAATCATTTTAAGCCTGATAGTTCATTTACATTTCCAAGTAGTTATTTAGATGGCTGTAATAGGTCTTGTCAACATAAATACTTGGCTGAAAACCCTTGGTTTGTTTAGGAATATTTTGTTTGCCATGTGTTCTCTTTGCTACAAAGGGTTTGGGTCATTTTGTATGTAATGGATTTAATGCATGGTCTAGGAAAACTAAAAAGTTTGCCAGTCACAACTGTACGCAGTACCATCAGCTGGCTTTAGCTCGGGCAGATGCTTTAAAGTCTCTCATGTGTGTCCAGAGTCTTCTATTAAGAATTGTTTGCTGCATATAGATGAGAGTAACATAGCAACAAATAGGTACATAATAAGATGTATGGCTGATGCAATACTTCTTTGTGGTAAGCAATGTATAGCTATTCGAGGTCACAGAGATGATAGCATGGCTGATTCTGAGGTCAACAGAGGGAATTTTTTAGCACTCCTTGAATACTCGGTGAAGTCCGGAAAAGTTGCATTAGCCAAACATTTGAAAGATGCTTAAAAAATGCAACTTATACTAGCAAAACCACCCAAAATTAACTCATTGAATGCATAGGTGACTATATTAGAGATAGTATAATACAGGAAATTAATCAAGCTAAATATTCTATTCTTAGTGATGAAGTGGTCGATATATCCAGTAAGGAGCAGGTGTCAGTAGTGTTAAGATTTGTAGATAGTAATTGTAATATAAGAGAAGAATTCTTAGATTTCATAAGTACAGAAGGATCACTGGAGAGGTTTTGGCTCTTGCAATAAAAGAAGCACGGAATAAGTTTGACTTAGACTTTGAAGATTGTAGGGGACAAGGCTATGATGGTGCTAGCAATATGTCTAGTGCAAGGGGTGTGCAGGGTTGTCTCTTGGCAGAAAATCCTAAAGCCCACTGTAATAGTCACGTGCTTAATTTGTGTATTGTTGAAGTTTGTATATAGTTTACCTCCTATTCGTAATATGAATTCTACTGTTACTGAGACAGCATACCATTATAGTGCTAAACGGCAACTATTTCTTGAGAAAATAATTGATGAGGGAACTAGCGTTGTTAAAGTTAAGGATCTTTGTAGAACAAGATGGATTTATCGGCACAACGCTTATGAAATTTTTAATGTTTTGTATCAATTCCTTGTAACTACAATGGAAGCAATTACAGAACGTGATCCTACATATGGGGATATGAACTGGGATATGAAAACAATTGTGGCAGCCAATGGCTTGCTCAAGATGTACCTTTCCTTTCCTTTTATAATATCGCAACAATGAATTCTATGTCTATTATAAAACCTAGAAGTATAAAATTACAAAAGAAAAGTAGTAATATAGTTAAAGCTTATATGGATGTTAAAGACGTACTGAATGAACTTTGTGTAGTTCGTCAAAGTGAGGAAATGTTACATTCATGGTATGTGCAAGCTGAAACTATAGCTTATGATGTTGGTGTGGTTCCTGAAGTCCCACGTGTATCTGCTCGACAAATTTACAGAAATAATGTAGAGTACAGTTCTGTGGAAGAATACTATCGAAGAACTGCTGTGCTTCCTTTATTGGACCACTTAGTTCAACAAATGAATGATAGGTTTGGTAAGAGACTCAAACAGTAGCAGCCAATTTAATCAATCTTATACCTTCTATAATCACTACTTGGGATGATATATCTTTAGAGGACTTGATTTCTTTATATAGTGATGACTTGCCAAGTACTGCACTTGTGTCTACTGAGGTGTGGAGGTGGAGGGCAAAGTGGCAGAGTCAAGATGCAAGCGGCCATCCACCCTTCAAGCTCTGAAAGAGTGTGACAAGGATTACTTTCCTAACCTTTACGTACTGCTGTGCATCGCATGTACTATTTCAGTCACACCTTATGAGAATGAGAGGGCCAATAGTACCTTTAAAAAACATAGTAGTATGGGGCAGGACAGATTATCCACATTAGCATTGATGCATATTCATTATAGTTTTCCTGTTGATCTTGATGATGTTGTTGATAGATTTAAACTTAAATGTAATAGAATAGCTTTATAAGTACATGTATGTACATAATGTATTAATAGGGCAATTCCTGGAAAATGTCAACCAAGGGGTCAAAATTTCAAAATGGGTTTTGATTATGCTCTAATACACCATTCTGAAGCTAAATAAATGAAGTTTCATATTCTGCAAATTTTTAACCCAATATGAAAAACAGGTAACGAGATATGCTCGTTTTTATGTAATTGCCATAGTAACAGATGATGACAGAAGCTTTGTTCTGTTTTAGATCAGACACCTCCTACAGTTGGGAATTGAGTTTTGCTCCAAATTAAGGGGGTCCACTACCCAAAAAACAAATAAAAAATAAAATAAAAAAACTTCTCTCTGCTTCAGAATTTTTATTTGAAATCTTGTATGATGTGTACCTATACACAGACCTACCTTCTGGTGCTGTGCCAACTACCCAGCTACAACTGATCCGGACTTAGTGAACATTTAAGATTTCACGAGGACAGTCATATTTGGAGACTAGTTTACTTTGGGATTTCACAACTTACCTCAGGGGAAATTACAACGTATGAAACACAATTTAACATCGAGTTTTTTTTTTTAATAGTGTGATTATGGATTTTAAAAACTATTGCAATTTCTTTGTAGCATTTTCATTATTTTTTGGTACCTGTTGACATCATACTTGCTTAAAATTAAAAACAGAGAATGTCATCTTGTAGCTCTCATTGAGAGGAAACAGAATCTATATAATTTTGTCTAATATAAAGCAGGAAGAACCTTCCTTGGCCAACTTTTTCGGGACAGGCATTCTAAGGACTAGTATAGTATTTCAATGGTTGAACTGACCATACCATTTAAAAAAACACCAAAAGTGGTATACATATACATACTAGAAAAATCAAGAATAGGTTTGGTCTGTCCTATATAGGCCGATTCCTAGGGGGATGACCAGAATCACTGGTTTGCTTCCCTTGTCGGTCTCCGCGGCCATTGAAACTCACTATTACGTGAAGCATCTTCTTCGCAAGTCAGGAGTACTCAAGTTAATATAAGTCCAGAATGGAGCATCCAAATCTTCTCCTATTTGGAAGGCAGCATCTTGCATGTACTGTCAGGGGGAAAAACAAAAAAACAAAAATTTTGGGGGGTAGTGGACCCCCTTAGTGTATTTGGATAATTTTTATAATTTTTAAGTAGATTCAATGGATTTTTTTTGGTTACACCCACTAAATAATATTTTACGGTTTGTAGTTTCGGGATATAATTGATGCCGTAAGTACGTCACAAATATGTGCATCTTTATTAATTATTTCAGTGATGTTAAAGTATTAATTAAAACTATTTCATATTCTCTTTTAGTTTTCTATTAGGCATAACTTCCACCCTTAATGGAAAGGCCACACACCCATGACTTACGGAGAAACCTGTGACGGACGTAACAAGGTTCTTGTACGTACGTCATGTACGTACGTCACAGCTTAACAAATTCCCATCTAGACATTGTTAAAAGATGTAGAATTTGTTATACAGCCTTAATCTTTACCCTTTTCTTTGTTTGTCTTGCTGCCATTGACAATTCGATCTTCAGAAAAGTTAGAATGGCTACAGCACTAATTCAATCTTCTATTTATAGTTTGCTACCTTACATTTTCCTTACATTTAGAACATTTTAAACTGACTAGACTGATTGTCACCATTATACAGCTGACAAGATTAGGGCTTGGACAAAGGGATAGGTTTAATGCTTGGACCCTGACTACGGTTAGGGTTGGACAAAGGCTAGATTTTAGGGGTTGGACATTGACCAGGGTTGGGCTTGGAGAAAGGCTAGGGTTAGGGGTTGGATATATACACAGGATTAGGGCTTGAACAAAGTCTAGGGTTAGGGGTTGGACATTGACCAGGGTTAGCGCTTGGACAAAGGCTAGGGTTAGGGGTTGGACATTGACCAGGGTTAGTGCTTGGACAAAGGCTAGGGTTAGGTGTTGGACATTGACCAGGGTTAGGTCTAGGACAAAGGCTAGGGTTAGGGGCTGGATATTGACCAGGGTTAGGGCTTTGACAATATGACTCGAGTTAGTGCTTGGACAATGACTTGTACAGGTTAGGGCTTGGACCATGACCTGGGTTTTGGCTTCAGAGGTTAGGGTGTAAAGAAACAAAGCTGCTGCTTGAGTTATAGCTACAAACTGATAGTCATTCCCCAAATACATACACTATCTAGCCTGCAAGTAAAACTATTTTAGCAGCTGGCATTGAGGAAGTTACAAGATCTGTTAAGAAGTACGTAGTTCACTAGGTTCCTTTCTGTGTGCTACAGGCATCCCTTTTAGGGAAGAACTGGTGAATATGAATCTACATCCCTTCTGTAAACACTAGTAGGGAAGCTGGGGAGGGGGAAGTTAGATGCAGCAATGTTTTGCTAGACTTTACTAGAACAGCTGGGGAGTGCAAGACCTTGGGAAGTGTGTTCCTGTTTCGTCGCAAGTGACCTGTGATGCCACTTTCAAGAAGTGCATGACACGAGAATGCTCAACCTGTGTGGATCTGATTGATGAGTTTGCACCACAAAGCAGCTCAGAGACCTTGCAGTACTACCAGTGGAAGGCCGAATTGAGAAGGTAGACATGACTGATACAGTGGATGCAGTTTTTAATGAGCTGAAGAAACAGCTGAGTACCTTCCTACTCCATACCTTTGTGAAGAGAGAGCAAGCAGCCTCCTTGAAGAACTCTGGTGAAGGTAAATCCATTGTTTTGCAAGTCGATTTCTCTGAAAATGCGACAGAAAGAAGTACAAGCAGCCCACTGGCACCACGCTCAGGCAACCATCTTCACCACTCACACTTGGATCAACAATGCCCACATATTTCAGTATGGTAGTAATTTCAGATGACCTCGACCACACAAAATACAGCATTTTCGTTTTCATGTCACAGTAATATTTTCCGAAGTCTCCGAGCGAAATTCCCAAGCATAGAAACCGTGAATGTTTTCAGCGATGGTCCAACTTCTCAGTTTAAGCAGAGTTCCTCTTTTCAAATCTCCACTACTGGGAGCAAGACCATGACATCTCTATCAGATGGAATTTTTTTGCCACATCTCATGGAAAAGGTGTCGTAGACGGGATTGGAGGGACAGTGGAGAGGGCAGTTTGGAGACACATTCGGTCAGAGAGAAGTCATATCACCACTCCGCAAGAGTATTCAGCACTCGCCAAACAGCTTTGCCCAAATATTCAAGTTGAATTTGTTGCCAAGAGTGAGATTGGTTCAACAATCTGCATTTCTGGATGCCAAATGGGAAGGAGTGATGGCAGTCCCCCAAACACAAAGTTCATTGTATTCAAGCTTCTGGTGCGGATGAGGTCAAAGTAGCCGATACTTACAACGAGATGAGAAATCCGAGTTTGTCGAATCTGCAACACCAATGATGTCACTCCTCCGACCAATTCAACAATTGAACAGGATTGTCCAATCGAAGACGATGTCCGGTCTCAGCTACCAGCACTGAACTTGACAATTGGATTGTGGGTTGTTATGGAGTATGATGGTGAAGAGTTTCCAGGGAAGGTGACCTGTATAGAGGATTCTGATGTTGAAGTAACGTCATGCGCATACAAGTGAAAATGCTTGGAAGTGGCCGAGACCTGAAGACAAAATCTTCTACTCAAGAAACAAAATTGTACGTATCATTAACCCACCAAGTGTTGCAGGCAATCGAGGACAGTTTGCATTTGAAGACATTTAGCATCTGTTTACGTTATGTTTACAAGTACTTGCTTTGTCTAATAGTGCCTAGCAATGCTCAGAATTCTATCCTTAATCACACATGTACGTCCGTCACGGGTTTTGTGTAAGTCCATCACAAAGTTTAATGAGGATTAATTTGATTATACAATATTCAACAGTTAGTCTTTGGGTATCAAACATTACTTCTATGCCTTAGTATGAACATTTATAAAAACAAGAACAATATCCCTAGAGTTTGGGCTTTCCTACTCCCATTTTTCAGCATACGTCCATCACACCCTTTAACGAGGCCTAACCCCTCTATGAAAGTGAAAATAATTTTGACTAATGTCTAGCCTAGGTCAAGCCATGCTGTGATATGTATTGTAGACAGATTTACCATTTCTGAAACTAGCTACAGCTCAATTTGTTGTCTGAATTGTACGTACGTCACACCGGAAGTGCCCAATAGCATTTCTCTTCCAATTCTTTTTTTCCTTTTTCCCCTTCAATTATTGACCCTTGGATTTATGATTCAGATTCACAATTTTTATATATATCATTGTGATAACCAATCATAATAACTTGGATTTTTTGTTCGTTTATTCAATGTAATTTAGTCATAAAAATTTTCTCTCTACAGTTTGTATATGTTATTTGATATAATATATCTATATTCTACAGTTTGTATATGTTATTTGATATAATATATCTATATTTCTATATTTAAATTTTAATAAAAGAGGCCCCCCCCAATAATTCCTATATAGATCCGCCCCTGGGAGGGGACCAAATTCATCCATTAGCTGTGATTCAACAATTCCTTATTACCCCTTATTGTGTAATTTGTTAATTAAGTTTACACACTAAGGCCACGCCACACAGTACGTTAATCAAAAATAATTTCAATGTTGTGTGCACGTGTGAGAGTGTGTGAGTGTATGTGTGTCAATCACCTCTTCTCCGTGAACTAACTGACACATAATCTATTCTATAATAGACTAATAATTTTGTTATTGTTTACCCTGACACCCTGACTTGAGGGTGTGAATTAAAAATAAAAATAAAAAATAAAATAAAAAAATTTAAAAAATATTAAAAAAAGAATAAAAAAATTAAAATTAAAAAATATTTAAAAAATTAAATAATTTTTTGTGTGTAATTTGAAAGCATTGTTTAACTGAACCTTACTATTCATGATTCATGCCCTCAAAAATACCTCTCCCCCCAATACACCTCAAGAGTAAACCAACTGACCAAGGAGATGAGTGTAGAGTAATAGAATAACTGCATTTTTTCCACATGTTCAGTGTCTTTTAGTTTCAACAAACCAACCTGACAATTAATCTTGTGTCAAATAACAGCTTTAAAAAAATCATCAAAACCTATATAGAGCGTCATTAACTGATGATTGGGCTTCAATAGTGTCTTCTCTTGTAAAGATGTTCATGCAATCTGAAAACATTATCAATTCTTGCCAGCTTCTAGTGCCAAAAATTGCAGTATATATATACCTATTAATATCACTAATGTATATAGAGATAAAACACCTCATAAATTGTGTTCATTCACCAATTACTCAATTTTTACTGCTTGTAATAATAGTACATTTCCCACTGACTGGAAGGTTCACGAAATAATGCTAATTCCTGGGGGGGAAAGGGACAAAACAAACTCGAGTAACTACCGACCAATTTCTCTGTCAAAAAGGTCGTTCCTAGAATCTATTGCAGATGGTATCATTTGTACATCCTCTCTTATCTAAGTCACTTACTCTGCTGGCTCTCATCTTACCTCACAGCTCTCCCACAAAGTGTGGTCATCACAGCTCGACATGAATAACACCACTAAGCTCCCAATTTCTCCTTCTTCTACACCAACTCCCTATGCAGATCCAACTATCTCATCCCTTCACTTCCACTTCAGTGCAACCCGACATTGAAGTGCTATCATCCTGGCTATCTTCCTGTTTCACACGATCAACCCAAATTCACGATCGCTATTCGCAAACTCCTTGCCTTCTCATCCTCAATAACACTCCACTTGAATTATCCCTCTTCATTTATGTATTTCAGAGTTACTTTCTCCTCAAACATCTCTTGGAATCTTCACATCACAATTTGTTTGTACTTAATTCAGGAAAATCGCCATCTCTATCACTGCTTATCTATTCATGTACTTTACACTACTCCAGTACTTCCTCATCTAATTTACTGCTCTTGTCATGGCAACTCCCCCCATTACTACAACTCCAAAGCTTCCAGCACTTTGCACTGAAACTCTGCACTCAACAATGGACTTCTGACTGTGTCTCCCACTTCTCTACTCTTGAACTGCCTATGAGATGTGCTCAGGCCAAGCTCCTTCTATTCCATAAGATAATTAACAAACCGTATCCTCTTTCCTCCAGACTTCATCCAATCAGCTGCAACTCCTCACATGACCTCTCATCATTCAGCCATTTAACATTTTCTCCCTCACCTCAGCTATGCAGTCTTCTTTTGTTCCCTCTGCCATCACACTTTGGAACTCACTCCCAGCCTCCATTAAATCCTCTCCCTCATATTTTAGACGATTAATTATAGATTATAATTATACATTATGTGAATGTCATGCTCTTGATGAGCTTGAGGGCTATGATATCATCTTTCTTTAAAATTTTAATAGTAAAAAGGTTTAAAAAATCGGTGCTGCTCGACTATATATAAAAATAGAAACAAGACAATTTAGGATTTGACTGTTCAAAAACAAAGGAAACAACAAAGTATATAGATGACAAATATTCGCAGGAGATCCTTTATAATGAAGACCAATATTATAGCACTGATTTTTAAATCTGTTTTATATTTGGAGTTCCTTTCATTAATAGGTAAAGGATCCTGTAAATGTTTGCCGTCTTTTTTGTATATCATTCTCTTTTTTTGAATACTCAATTATTGTTTGTTTAAAAAAAAACTTTTGTCTTGTTATTACTAGTAAATGAATTCTAGGTGTGAGGTGTATAGTGTTGTCATTATGTATTTATGAGTCGTGTACTTTAACCTTTACTAGTAGTGAATGCTAGGCATTGAGTTGTGAGTATGTGCGATCAAAACAAAACTAAAACATATTAAAAAGGCCTCATGTTGTTAGACCACATTGCTCCAGCCATTGCTCCGCCCCAAGCACAGCTGCAGTGATCTATATAGATGTTATGAGATTGGATTGTGCTGTGGAATAGTAGCTTAGAGATCCCAAACTGGTGGCTAGTGCAAGTGAGATGTTGACATTTCCAATATATTATAGTGTGTTGATGAATAGAGTGGCCATCAGGTCAGAAAGAAATTTCACCATCCATTCCATGAACTATTAACTCTATTAACTCTTATAGAAACATGGACAGGTGGAGTGTAGAAGCTTTATCTATGCCTAAGGAAGCTTCTCGATGGTGGATGATGCCAAGCACTGGTAAGAAATAGGCAACTATATTATGATAGATTTTGAACATCATAGTTGTTAGCTAGCTTGCTAGATAGAGCTAAAGCATAGTAGTAATTTAATTCATAAACTGTCTCAGAGACTTAGCCAAACTTTCTAATTTATATTATCTGTGGATTTGGTGTGCTTAATAGTTTTATATATAGATAAGCTAAATGAATCTGGAAATGGTAGATGCTAGTTAATGGGGAAAAACAATGTCCTATAGATTCCCCATTGCATTATCAGCCTTCATTGCAAGTTACTACCCAGCTATAATAGGAGTTCTCTTGTGTCCAATCCTGTGCCTCCCTCTCTCTCCTCTCAGGTGTTATACATTAGGATTAAAGATACAAAGATTGGTTTTTAAATCACATTGCTCTAAGTAGTCCCACTCTAACCATAGCTGCAGGCCTAACACAATATCACTGATCTGTAAGTTATTGATGTCATACGACGGGATTGTAATATGAAGATGTAGCTTAGTATATTCCTTACAGTTTTCAAAGAGTAGCAGCTCAATATTGTCTGTGACAAAAAACAATCATACAAACATCCAGTGTGTAGATAAATAGTGGCAAAATCAGAATGACACTTTACCATCCATTCTTGTCAGCTATTAGAAATATGGACAGATGGAGTGTAAGCTCTGCCTGAACCCAAGGAAACTTCTGATCGTGGATGATGCAAAGTGCTAGTATTGAAGTTAATTAAGAAATAGGCAACTATTATTATGGTTCATTTTGAACAGGAATATTTTTATCTAGCTTATCTTGCTAGATCGAGCTAAGGTACGGTAGAAAAAGAATTCATAAATGTCTCAGACACTTAGCGTTGCTTTGTTTACTGATTTTACTTGATGCTGGGTCTAATTTATGGTTTCTGTGTGTTTGGTGGAGTTGATAGCTCGCCAAACGAATCTAGAAAAGTATGTGTCATAACTGACTCATTAGTAGAAACATTATTCATATGCTTAATTAACATGTTTTATTGTTTCCTGTTACATGCTATCATGCTTATTATTGCAAGTTACACTAGTTTTCTAGTTAGCACAAGTGATGAGCTGGTTTTAGGGCTAGAGCTAAGGCTGGGGCTAGGACTAGGGGAGAGCGTCTTTCCATTTGTTTTTTCACGCTTGAGTTTGTCTACCGTTGTGTACAGTTTAGTCTACATGATTAGCGGGGGTGTCAGGTCCCAGCCCTGACTGGCTGAAGAAAGCCCTGAGAAACTGGGAACATCAAACAATAGGAAGCCCTACTGGCTAATATTAATAAACATGCTACAATGACTTGTTCTCATCACATCACAATAGACTCATAAACACATATCTTCTAATCACATCACAGTAAACTCATCAACACCTATTCATCTTCTAATCACTTTACAACATTCATCACCTTTCTTGTAAGGGCGGGATTGCAAGGGTATTTAAACCTCTCTGCAATCCCAACTCGAGAGTTCCCTTCTGCTACTGCATTTCAGTCTACTTGTGTTTAGTTTGACTTGATTAAAGTTAACTTAAGGCCTAAGAACCTTACTGTTTAGCTTGTGCTAGGATTGAGAGGGAACTCTGGTGGCAGCTACCGGAGAACAATACCTGCTGGAGAGTATAGTGGGTATACTGTTCTCATTGTTGTGCCTCAGTGGCTGGGGCATTAACAGGGGGTGTACGTATAGCATTGTCAGAGTCATACATGTGCACTGTCCACTCCTCCATACAATACTGATTCACTTTCACAAACTCTTCTTTAGCTAACTTATATCACTTAAGGCTGGATTTTCCTTCCACTTCTTCCAGCCACTCTTCCTTATGAACATCCTACACAATTCCACCATGTTGCACTTGAGCCTACTACTATCTCCAGCTCCCCTAGCCCCCCCCCCTAAAAACAAACAAAAAAACTTCCTTTTCAGCTCACAAAACTCTGCCCACCAACCTGGAGAATCATTTAACAGTGCCACATCCTTTGTCACTAGCCATCTTCACCCATTCTCTGCAACCTCCATCCAAATAACACTTTCTTATCTTCCCTTCTCTCCTCCAGCCTCCTCCAGCCCGGGACACCTCCTACTGCCACCTCTGCAACTGTATTGCTCCCTCCAACCAGTTTCCTACCAACATTCTCTTGAAATCTTTCCAAATTCTTGAGGCTGTCTCCCCTCCTGTCCACTACACTTCAGATGCATTCCAGACATGGTCTATATAGCTAGCAACTCCCATTAGTTCCATCTCCATCTCTCCATTCACCCTGCTCATATATACAATCATTGCCCTCCATTTCTCTGCCTTTTCCTTCATCTTCTCCAAATGAACATTTCTTCTCACCCACCTGTCAACCACGCGAGAGCTTTGAAGGCGTCCACATTCTCCATTCTCTCCTCATTCATCTTCCACTCTCTTCCACTAATTATAATTTTGTAAGTTGTTGCAAAGAGTTACTTGAGAGCCACCATTGGCATGCAGGAACGCCCACTCCCCGAGTAATTTTATTAATGAACTTTACATCATCTGGGAGTGGGG
The DNA here is from genome assembly GCA_028752905.1 of Cladorhizidae sp. MBARI D1340-BT2. NCBI lineage: Eukaryota > Metazoa > Porifera > Demospongiae > Poecilosclerida > Cladorhizidae > Cladorhizidae sp. MBARI D1340-BT2. Next base: position 56,587,280 of record JAQNBH010000016.1, on the reverse strand, counting down.
ATCGAGTGATAAAATGTCAATTCAGTCAAATGATCTATGACCAAGAACTGGCATAGCTGCATGGGGAGGCAAGAATCTTGAAATTGTAAAAAAAATTGCTTGGGTTGTTGCTGCACCTATGGAGGAACTGAAGAACAAATTTCAGAAGATTTAATGATCCAATCATGACTTATACAGACTTTAGCACACACACTTTCATTGATTTGTGTAAACTATTTGAATTCTTCTTACCGGAAATGTTACTAACCTTGGGGAAGACGCTGGCTCATGGCGATGTATAAGTCTACGTAGGCACCCCTCTCGCCTTCACACACATCTTTTAATGTTGCCTGGACCAAGTTGAAGAGCTCAAGAACTGACCCCAAGAACATTGTCATCTTGAACACCCAAATTGAACTCCAAAAATGATACCAAATGTTTACAATGTCATGCTAATTTATGGCACTTGTCAAAAACGAAAAGCCACCTTCTTCCCAACATTCATAATTCAGTCAATAAATTTTTTAGTTTTTAAAAAAATTTATCATTTTGAAGCTCATGTTATATCTATATAATGGGCCCTTTTATTTTTATCAAGTGTTGCAACAAAGTTGCAAGGTATAGAATAAATATTTGGGTACAAAGTTTAACATGGCCCTCAACTTTATGAAAACAATTTTTTTTTTTAATCCCCCCATTATTGCATGGGCCTTAAATGTTGTTATATAAACACCCACTTAGAAGGCACACAAAAATCTGCCTATATAAAATGTTGGGGCAGATTTGAGTTGCCTTCATATCTTGGAGGTACCTGTAGATAGAGAACATGGAAATCATATAAATTATATATCATTAGAAAGCACATAGAAAGAGCTTTCTTTTAAATGTTGAATTATGTATCGATGACTTGAAATAAAAAAGATAGAATGATTATTAACAAAAATTTGTAAGCTTTGTGGTTTGACCCAAAGCCTCCCCTTATTAGAGGCGAGGTACATAAGGTGGGAGTAGTAGAGGGATAAGGTTGTAGCTGCTACACATCGCATGGAAGGTGTATGAATCATCAGGGCTGGTGATCAAAGTGGCCCCATAGAGGACATGTTTTTCGTTCTATTGCTTGATGTTCCAGCCTTCATCAGCAATACTCTCATCACTCACGATGAAGGTTGGCTTGATGTTCCAGCCTTCATCAGCAATACTCTCATCACTCACGATGAAGGTTGGCTTGATGTTCCAGCCTTCATCAGCAATACTCTCATCACTCACGATGAAGGTTGGCTTGATGTTCCAGCCTTCATCAGCAATACTCTCATCACTCACGATGAAGGTTGGCTTGATGTTCCAGCCTTCATCAGCAATACTCTCATCACTCACGATGAAGGTTGACTTGATGTTCCAGCCTTCATCATGAATACTCTCATCACTCACGATGAAGATTGGCTTGATGTTCCAGCCTTCATCAGCAATAATCTCATCACTCACGATGAAGGTTGACTTGATGTTCCAGCCTTCATCAGGAATACTCTCATCACTCACGATGAAGATTGGCTTGATGTTCCAGCCTTCATCAGCAATAATCTCATCACTCACGATGAAGGTTGACTTGATGTTCCAGCCTTCATCAGGAATACTCTCATCACTCACAATGAAGGTTGGCTTGATGTTCCAGCCTTCATCAGCAATACTCTCATCACTCACGATGAGGTTGGCTTGATGTTCCAGCCTTCATCAGCAATACTCTCATCACTCACGATGAAGGTTGGCTTGATGTTCCAGCCTTCATCAGCAATACTCTCATCACTCACGATGAAGGTTGGCTTGATGTTCCAGCCTTCATCAGCAATACTCTCATCACTCACGATGAAGGTTGGCTTGATGTTCCAGCCTTCATCAGCAATTACTCTCATCACTCACGATGAAGGTTGGCTTGATGTTCCAGCCTTCATCAGGAATACTCTCATCACTCACAATGAAGGTTGGCTTGATGTTCCAGCCTTCATCAGCAATACTCTCATCACTCACGATGAGGTTGGCTTGATGTTCCAGCCTTCATCAGCAATACTCTCATCACTCACGATGAAGGTTGGCTTGATGTTCCAGCCTTCATCAGCAATACTCTCATCACTCACGATGAAGGTTGACTTTATGTTCCAGCCTTCATCAGCAATACTCTCATCACTCATGATGAGGACTAGATGAAGGTTAGAATATTTAAACAAAACCTCAAGAGTGAGAGTATTTATTTATTATTTATGGAAAAGGTCGTACTCAATATATAGCCAAGAGGCTAATTTGAGGAGCAAAACTCAGAACTAAGTAAACAAATGCCTGGAGGAGGAACATATTTACATATTTAGGTGATCGGGAGGCTTTTACCATTTCTGGGGTGGTCGACACAACTTGTCATAACTTTTTTGTTTCTTTCTCAATGCAGGTGAATTTTTATCAAGATGCAGTGTATTGAATGTGCTTTCTTTTGATATGCTCAGATTTTGCATATCTACTACCTAGGTGAAGTTATGGATCCCACCACCTCAGTTTCAGGGGCAAATATTCTAACTCCTGGCCACTTAGTCCTAACCACTTCCCACTTAGGAAGTAGTGATCATAGAAGTGCTAAGTGAATGACTAAAAAGATCATTAGACAACAACTGATTTTTAAGAGAGGTCAACCTGAAGTTCTAAACATGGTATGTATATCCATATGCATACCTCCACCATGGATGGACTTAAACATGTTTTAGCCATACACTTTATAGAGCAGGGAAAGGACTTTCAAATGATATATTAAAATCTTGTATACATTAAAAAATGAGCAAGTTAGAATATTTCCAGATTCGGAAAACAGTGATTTTCAGGAGAAGCCATGAAAAGTGGGTGTTGTTGTTTTTTGGTAAAAATCGAAATGATGACGATCGCCTGACAGGATGCGCAGATCATGTGATGACAGCACAGGGCTGCGTGGTAACTATGGTAATTGGAAGCTTACTGAGAGCTTCATTTAGAGTCCTTTTCCAGACTTCTATCATGAACGGTTAGGGAGATACGGCAGGAGCACTGTCTTCCGGTATTTTGTATATAGCTTGATAATGTGAAATAGCATGCACAAGAAGGTGCATAACTTCATAATGGAGCATTGAAATGCTCTGAAACTTGAAACATAACAACTACCTGCATCAAGGTATAGAATAGAGCAATAAAAGATTTTTTTTTAAATCATAAAAAAAATTGTAAAAGCCTATATACTTGAAGAGCAAAACTCAGAACTAAGTAAACAAATGCCTGGAGGGGGAACATATTTACATATTTAGGTGATCATAGTTAAAGTCCAAGTGCTGATAAGGAATGTTGAATATGGCGCTTAAATTGTCCGAGTGAATTAGTTTAATTTGAAAGAGAGTTCAGGAGCCTAGTAGCGGCAGGGGGAAATGAGAGGTAAGCAGACTGAGTTCTATGTGGGATTAGCAGATGATTACTGGGGTGGAAGGATCTGAGGTTGTAGCAGGGAGTGAGTTGGCATGGTGGGAGGATAGAAGGAAAATCTAAAGAAGTTTGAAGAGAAAGATTAGTTTGGTATTATGGCGGTGAGAAGATAGAGATGGAAGATGAAGCTTAGAGAGAAGAGAAGTGTAGTCCGAACCAATTTACAGGCACAGTATTGTATTCTTTCAAGATGAGACAAAAGATAGGATGATTTAGAGTCCCAGAGGAACAGTAAATGAGGACGGATAAGAGAAGTGTAGAGGTGAAGAAGAGTAGAAGTGTCTGAATAGCAGTAGAAATGACGGTAGAGAAGACCAAGTAATTTACGGGACTTGGAAGAGATGTAAAAGTTGTGATTGGTCCACAGAGATGAAGAAAAGAGGATTCCCAGGTACTTGATCTCTGACTTGGAGAACCAGTGATACACAGAGGTGGCAGACACTTAGTAGTAAGGAGAGATTGTAAGAAATAAGCATGTACTTTGACTTCATAAGATTAAGTGTGAGAGATTGGGAAGCAAGTCAGGCAGTGATACAGTTTAGGTCATTCTGAAAGAGAGAAAAATCAGAATGAGAATTCAGGACTGGAATATTTGTTGATCATTTTCTTTATCCAGTAGCAATATCTGGATTGTCCAAACTTCAGCAATGGGATGAAAAAGAAGGATATCATCGGCACAGAGAATAAGCTTAGATGAGACAGACAGAGGCACGTTACACACTCCATTGACATAAATGATAAAGAGGAGAGGACCTATTATAGATCCCCGAGGGATACCAGAAGATACAGGGACAGGTGAGGAGGTTGCCTGTGACGATCACCTATTGCAAACACGTATAAGATAGGAGTGAAGCCAATTTGTCGGTAAGGAGGCAAGTGCAGGAAAGAAAGAAGATAGTGAGGAGAACAGAATCAAAGGCTTTTTTGAGATCTAGAAAACTAGCACCTACCAGTTTAAAAGGAGAGTAAAAGGAATAATTGGCCAAGAGAAAGGCTGAAGAAGTGGACCAATGGGGAAGAAAACCAAATTGAGAAGAAGAGATGATAATATTGTGTTCGATACAGAATTTGTAAAGGAGAGAGTGAACATGCTTTTCAAGCAGCTTACTAACTATAGAGAGTAAGGAAATGGGCTGGTAGTTAGAGGGATTGTCAAGATTAGATGAACATTTAGTGATGGGAACAATGAACGAATTTTTCCAATCAACTGGAAGACGTCCTTGATACAAGGATAAGTTAAAGATATATGTAAGGGGAGCAACTATGGATAGGCAAGTGGATTTAAGTATTTTAGAGATCAAATCAGGGCCAGAGGCTGTGGAAGAAGGTAAACAAGAAATCAGTTAGATTCCATACAGGGAGGGTCAGGAGGACAGGATGGTTGGTAAGTCTGGAAAGGAAGAGGGTAGGATACGTGGAGGATAGCACGAATTGAAGCATTCAGTGAAAAACTGATTAAGTAGTTGAGCCTATCACGGCTAGAGGAGAACGTATTACCATTGGATACAAGAGTTGGTAACAGAAGATGATATCTTTCTTGTGGAATGAACAAAAGATCAAAACTTTTTGGGAGAAGATGAGAGAGACTGCATTTATGACGTTTCTGAGACAGGATAAGCAGATAAAGAGCGGGTGAATCAAGTTTTTTTAGCACGTAAGAAAAGATTGTGATGTTTTCTTATGGGTGGCAAGTAGGGGGTAAGATAAATTTAGAGTGACACACAAGCTGCTGATTTTTGAAAATCTATCTTTAAATGCTTTCCAGGACAAATCAAGGTATGAAGAAAAGAATTGATCCCAGGGAAAGGAGGAGGCAATTCTGTCCTAGTCTGCGAGATGGTGCAACCAAATTTTATAAATTTTATACTTGAGTAGTACACTTCCTAGGGAGGGGATAAGGAAGGGTGATTTCCATTCTGATGATTAGAGGAGGATTACGGGTGGTTGAAAAGAAGACACATAAACATGGGATGGAACAAAGACAAGGTCTATGATAGAGGTCAAACCAGAATGAGAGGTGTGTGTGGGAGAGGATACGAGCTGCTTGAGGGAGAATACACCAGAGAGTTGGAGATAGAGGCAGAGATGAGCAGGACACATCAACAAGTTGAAGTATCCAGTAAGGATCAGGCCAGAAAGGGCATTGTGTGTGAAAGAGGAGGGCTACGTCATTTAAGGAAGGAGGTCTATAAAATGCTCCAAAAAGTAAATTCCTATATCTTGACTGAGGGAAGAAGTAGTTTGAGGCTATTGTGGAGGTCCAAAGGAACAGCATATAAAGATAAATATCAACACCAACACCATGGCAATTTCTATCTAGGCGATAAAGTTGAAAATTTGGTAATGTCTGGCTTTCCCTTTCACACAAACAAGATCAGGAAGATGTGTTACAGAGTTGAGACAGCTTACTGTATATAAGCAACTGCAGGCATTGAAAGTAAGCAGCATAAGAGATCGGCTGGTGAAGCGAGAGGTGGAATTATGAAGAAGAGGTGAGGTTTTAAGAGAGAGACTGTGGATGTTGAAGTTAATTCATCGGTTCTTTAGATGGATTGATAGCTGGGGGGAAAGGCAGATGTGGTGAAAGAAGTTAAAAGTAGACCTAGAAGAGGGAGGGAAGGATGAGGATGTGAGGAGAGTTGCCGAGGGCTGATGGGTGATTGGGATAGTAGTGGGGAAGAGAGAGGGGGGGAAGTTGGGCCTGGAGGCCAATGGTTTAGTGGGGGACGTCCATGCTGATGGTCAGGAGGAGGGAGCAGATCTCCTATACGAGGGGGAAATCCTTGGGTAGATAGGGGATAAATGGGAGTAGGCAATAGGGGAGAGTTTGTAAGGAGTACGGTAAGCTATGTTTGGACGCTTTGGAGCGATGGCAAAAAGATTTAAAAATTCTTTGATGGAGAACAAGTACTGGGAGTGGAACAGTTGAAGGAGTTAGACTCAGTGATTAGTTGATCACGTGGTAAGAGATGCAGGATGGATTATATCAACAGTTACAGTTGAGGAAGTTGAGTTAGGAGAACGGAGGAGAGGAGGATTGGGTGGACAATTAGAAGCTGGGAATGGCTGATGAAAAGGAGGACATCCACTCTTGCATGTTGTTCCATTCGGCCTGTGCGGTGGGTGATGCATCCACTGTGCTTTGGAGTGACACCCTAAGGGCCGGAAGCTGTCTTCCAGCATCCAAAATTGAATGACCAAGGTGAAGGGGAGTGGGACAGAATCTGAAATTTGTTCTTGCCAAATTTCAAGTTGATTATCTTTACTTATAGTGCAGTTCTTTTTCTCTCTTTTTTAAAATTCTTTCTAGAGCCTCCGCTCTCTCGATCCTGGCCTGGTTCCAACTATGCTATCTGTGTTAGCTCCTTGCATAATGAAGGTGGTAAAGGATCGCCAAGTCTGTGCGCACAAAAATGATTGGGCGTGGCTCGGGATGTGCCACTCTCTCCCTCTCGCGGCCAGGCCCGGGGAAAGTCCCAGACTTCTGCTGATCTGGTATTTTCACTGCTCTCTCGATATTTCAACGTCTTAGCTTCTTGCCCGTAAATACGAGATCGTTCCAGGAGAGGTATGCTTAATTACTTACTAGTTGGTAGGGGAGAGAGTAACTAGCTGATTAATAATGTAATAAGGTGACGTGTCAAGCCGACATACGCGACCGTCTCACCGTACTTGTGTTTGTGGTGGCGACAGGTCTTGCTTTCCCTATGGTTTGAAGGAGCAGGTTTCATTTCGCTCAGTCGCTCAGCAATTCAACTAGCTACACTCTGGTGCACTGTGTGACTAATCTTCTAGCAGATGCTTTTAGCCTTTAGCTTAGAATGTTATGTGTGTGTTGGGGCGGGAGAGTGTTTGGTGTCTGGAGCATAATGACTTGTGCAACGGAATATAACATTACTGCCCATTTCTCAAGATATAATAGGACAGCCTTTCTCAGCAATGATAACTCAAGACTGACCAGCAGCTAGCTGATGGTTATTTATGTGCTTAAACTTGGCTTTTTCCTGGAATGCAATCAGCAGGATACTATATTCTGTCCCAACTTGAGTTACAGGACACAGGAAGCACATACTTGAGAAGGGAGACATTGGCTCCCCTCCACCTCCAAGAACTTGGGTAAAGGGTTGGCTACCCCAGACTAGGGGACTGTATTGCCACATGCAAATACCTCGAAACATGTTCACATTCTTACTGCACTTGCATGCAATCTGAATTGTAACTCAGCGATTTGATTGGTCTGCACAGTAGTTTCAGATGGAACATCTTGGATATTAGCTCCCCCAGATTTTCTCTGGAATGAAATGCAAAAGAGGGATGGGTGAAAAGCGTTCACCAGTTGTCGTATTTACAATCAGAATCTTGATCTGCAATCCGATATCATGATTGGTCAAGATCTTGCTGCCAGTAACTAATCCTATGCTGAACCATGGACACCTGGTCAAAGGTCATCGGATAGTCAGCTTGCAAGATGACCATATTTCATAGCCTTAGGCCTAACTCACCAAGCTATGGATGGATAAGAAGAGCAACTATCAGATATACTCACTGTGAACTGAGGCCAGACAGGCTGTGCTTACAGTGAACTGAGGTCTAGACAGGCACCAGCTGTGCTCAGAGTGAACTGAGGTCTAGACTGCGACAGCCATTCTGGTTGACTCGCATGCTGGTTGCCCACTCATCCAGAGCCAGCCTGGTTGCCCACTCATCCAGAGCCAGCCTGGTTGCCCACTCATCCAGAGCCAGCCTGGTTGTCCACTCATCCAGAGCCAGCCTGGTTGCCCGCTCATCCAGAGCCAGCCTGGTTGCCCACTCATCCAGAGCCAGCCTGGTTGTCCACTCATCCAGAGCCAGCCTGATTGCCCGCTCATCCAGAGCCAGCCTGGTTGTCCACTCATCTAGAGCCAGCCTGATTGCCCGCTCATCCAGAGCCAGCCTGGTTGTCCACTCATCCAGAGCCAGCCTGGTTGCCCGCTCATCCAGAGCCAGCCTGGTTGCCCGCTCATCCAGAGCCAGCCTGGTTGCCCGCTCATCCAGAGCCAGCCTGGTTGCCCGCTCATCCAGAGCCAGCCTGGTTGCCCACTCATCCAGAGCCAGCCTGGTTGCCCACTCATCCAGAGCCAGCCTGGTTGCCCACTCATCCAGAGCCAGCCTGGTTGCCCACTCATCCAGAGCCAGCCTGGTTGTCCACTCATCCAGAGCCAGCCTGGTTGCTCACTCATCCAGAGCCATCCTGGTTGCCCACTCATCCAGAGCCAGCCTGGTTGCCCACTCATCCAGAGCCAGCCTGGTTGCCCACTCATCCAGAGCCAGCCTGGTTGCCCACTCATCCAGAGCCAGCCTGGTTGCCCACTCATCCAGAGCCAGCCTGGTTGCCCACTCATCCAGAGCCAGCCTGGTTGCCCACTCATCCAGAGCCAGCCTGGTTGTCCACTCATCCAGAGCCAGCCTGGTTGTCCACTCATCCAGAGCCAGCCTGGTTGCCCACTCATCCAGAGCCAGCCTGGTTGCCCACTCATCCAGAGCCAGCCTGGTTGCCCACTCATCCAGAGCCAGCCTGGTTGCCCACTCATCCAGAGCCAGCCTGGTTGTCCACTCATCCAGAGCCAGCCTGATTGCCCGCTCATCCAGAGCCAGCCTGGTTGTCCACTCATCCAGAGCCAGCCTGGTTGTCCACTCATCCAGAGCCAGCCTGGTTGCCCACTCATCCAGAGCCAGCCTGGTTGCCCACTCATCCAGAGCCAGCCTGGTTGCCCGCTCATCCAGAGCCAGCCTGGTTGATAGGCACGCACACACACATACATACAGTACATATTATGGCACAAGCATGCACATGCACACACATACATACTTGCTGCATATGGTATAGGCACGCACACACATACATACAGTACATATGGTGGTACAGGCAGGTACACACACACACATACATACATACCCGTACATGTCTAGAGACAACTGCCTATTTTGTTTGCAGAGAGAGAGGGAGTGTGCAGTCAACCATGTCCTTTTTGAGTGGATATCAGACGCTCAGTCCTACCAATGACTCAACTGGGGAAGAAGGTGAGAACATCTTCGATGGTAGCCTTGTGGAGCGCAACTCCGATATCCTTTCAGGAGATACTGACTTTAAATTAATTTATGACGAGGACTTTTCCTCAAGTGCTAAGAAAGAGTTGGAGGACCAGAGCAGCCCTGGGAAGAGACAACTGCAACAGGAGTTGGAAGAGGCACGTCTGAAGATCTCCGAGCTGGAGGCGGACATGAAACAGTTGGAGATCGAGAGGAATCGCTTTGAAGAAGACTTACAAGAATATGCTTTCAAGGCGGCAGAAAAGAGCGACCATGGTTCCAACTCGTGGCCTCAGGGTAGTATGGATTCATGTCTCATTAGTGTCCACCCCTCTAGCTCCGAAGTGGGAGACATCAATAAAGATTTACAAGCACGATTAAAGCACGCAGAAGCTCAGGTAATGGAGAAGGACAAGGAAGTCGAGAAGATGGTCATGGACTTGGAGAAAAAAGATGAAGTGCTTTTGAAAGAGCGGAAGGAATTGGAGGAGACGAATAGGAAGCTTGCGGAGGAGAGGAGGAGGAGGCCGAGTGCAGGAGCACACATGAATGCTGTAGATAAATTTATCCACGTTAAACTGGATGCCTCAAAGAGGAGATGTCAGACTCTGGAGGAGGTTAGTCATGGCTAGCTATGTGCCGAGGGAGGGAGGGGGGGGGGGGGGGGGGGGGGATATCTAGCCATGACCTATATAGCAATCCTTCAAACTTCCTCCATAATAATTGGTTGACTGCCAACTTAATTAATGCATTTTAAACCATATTTATAGCTCAGCTTCTTTTTTGATTTTTTTAACTGTTTGTAATTATTATGCAATAAGCTGCTGTTTACTATAATAATCAGTTCCAAAGCAAACAAAAGCTCGTGGCTGTGTTGTGGATGAGCACTGGTGAGCCTGCTATGATACTTACAGCAGAGAGATGCTCATCCAAAAGTACCTCCACCCTCAAGAGCAAAGGGATTCAGAGTGATTCCCGGTGAGCACAGATGCCTGTGCAGCTTTTCTCTGCAGAAGGTTTCCAGAAACTGCACTAAAGGCCCCAGAAGATACTGTCCATACAGCAGCTGTGGCCATCAGCTATTAATAAAAATTTAAAAAATAATAAAAATTGCTCACACTTGGCAATGTTCCTGTTGTGAATAACATTCAAGTTTATGAAAATGTCTGCCTGTGGCAGTGCATCAGGTAATGATCAAGGGATGCATCCATCATGCTGCCTAATGACAGGAACATGTGTGCCTAACAAGAATTATGTGCTGGACACTGCCTGCACATGCCCAGTACACTTGTGCTGGACACTGGATTTATTACCTTGCACATGCCCAGTACACTTGTGCTGGACACTGGATTTATTACCTGCTCATGCCCAGTATACTTGTGCTGGACACTGGATTTATTACCTTGCTCATGCCCAGTACACTTGTGTTGGACACTGGATTTATTGCCCGGTATACTTGTGCTGGACACTGGATTTATTACCTTGCACATGCCCAGTACACTTGTGCTGGACACTGGATTTATTACCTTGCACATGCCCAGTATACTTGTGCTGGACACTGGATTTATTACCTTGCACATGCCCAGTATACTTGTGCTGGACACTGGATTTATTACTTGCACATGCCCAGTATACTTGTGCTGGACACTGGATTTATTACCTGCTCATGCCCAGTATACTTGTGCTGGACACTGGATTTATTGCCTGCACATGCCCAGTACACTTGTGTTGGACACTGGATTTATTACCTTGCTCATGCCCAGTACACTTGTGTTGGACACTGGATTTATTGCCCGGTATACTTGTGCTGGACACTGGATTTATTACTTGCACATGCCCGGTATACTTGTGCTGGACACTGGATTTATTACCTTGCACATGCCCAGTATACTTGTGCTGGACACTGGATTTATTACCTTGCACATGCCCAGTATACTTGTGCTGGACACTGGATTTATTACCTTGCACATGCCCAGTACACTTGTGCTGGACACTGGATTTATTACCTTGCACATGCCCAGTACACTTGTGCTGGACACTGGATTTATTACCTTGCACATGCCCAGTACACTTGTGCTGGACACTGGATTTATTGCCTACACATGCCCATTACACTGCTGAACTTTGCTAGAATAGGTAGAGGACTTTGCTTCCAGTTTGAGGGAAGAGGGACCTGTTTGATGGCATCTTGGACAATCTCTTCCAGGCTGATTCTGCTGCTTCTGGAAGATCTCGGGCTGGAAGGGTGCACATGCCTGCTGGGAATCACTGAATCCATCCCCCTCAAGTCAATGGTTTATACTCCTGGATAGATTTCTTTGCTAAATCTTCGCAGTACATATGTAGACAGCACAACGGCTTTTGTTTGCTTGCCTCAACTCTTATACCAACTGCAGCTTATTGGAATCAATTTCATTACTCATCAAAAAATATTAAAATCACCTTCTCAATAAATCATTTATTCCTGATGAAAACTAGAGCATCTAGTCGAAATGTCGAGTGATTAAAATTTGAAGTTGATTATTGAGAAGGTGATTTTAATATCATTATGTCAACTGAGAGTTCATTGAGAGTTCATTGAGAGCATCAAAAAAAAGTTTAAAAATCATTTATAGTTTTTGGAAATGGTTTGGATGACAGTCTGTGGTCACTTGTCAGTCGCGGATACAGAGGGGGGGTCCAGGGGGTCCAGACCCCCCCCCCCGTTTGGCCCTGAAGATCCTCCCAGACAAACTAAATTGTCTGCTGTACTAGAGCTTAGCCGATCGATATCATAAACAGCTAGACGATTGGCCTAAACGCTAGCAGAGTAACAAAAAGGGCTTTTGTCGCTAGACAAGCTAGCATAATTATATCAACAGACAGCACAATACTTGCAGTTTCTATGCTACAAAATTAATTTAGGGCTCTATTATAGTTTATTATTCAGCCGTACGCGTATAGGACCGCGCGAAGACTGTAGGGGCATGCGGCCTAAAAAACAGCGTACTGACTTTACCTGCTAAGACTTTTAAGAATGGAGTCATCACAGAGAAATAAACGTACCCGAGTGGGTCCTCTCCACCGATTCCTTAAAGAGCCAGCATTGAAGAGAAGTGAGTGTTTAATATTCTAATAGGGGCATGGATCAGTCTGATAGGGCTCTATAGTAACCACCATTTTTAATTCATTTGAAGGACCACAGGGTGGTTTCACAGCTGTCACCTCAGGACCAAGCATAGACAGTCATGCCATGTTGCTACCCCCAGTTGCACCAATATCCAATGTTGAAGATGTGCCAACACCAGTTGCACCAGAATCCACTTGTGAAGACGTGTCCCATGCTTCATCCAACCCCAGCCGACCACACCAGTATGATGTTGGAAACATCCTAGCTGGAGGCATTGATTCGACAAAGTTATCCAGAAGGGATAGGTTGAGAGATCACTTCACACCTGGTAAGAAGTACGGAAACTTCTGCCAACAAACTGTCCAAAAAGGAACTCACAGGAAGATCAAAACACTGACATTCCAACATTCTTGGCTAGACAAATACACATGGTTTGTGTACTCAGAAGTGCTTCATGGAGGGCTCTGCAAATTCTGCGTCCTCTTCCCACCCAAGGATGGGCGCGTATCATCTGGTGTCCTGGTGTCAAAGCCCTTCTGTAATTTGTCAAAGGCATCTGGGCAGGATGGTGTATTGGAAAAACATGACAAGTGCAAGTACCACCAAAATTCACTTGAAGTAGCAACAACATTCATGCATGTTACAGATAACCCAACAGAAACATTGCCTTACATCATCTCCCAGAAACGCCAGGAGACATTCGACAGAAATGTCAATACACTTGAATGCATTGTTGATCAAACACAGTCCACATAATTATGACATTTTGGGGGTGGGGGGGGGTTGAAAAACTTACTTTCAGTACAGTTTTTAATTCAGTACAGCTTTATGATGTGCCACTGTGCAAGTCTTTATGACCATGTCCTGTTAATGTCAGTATAGACCTGCTGCTATTATTGTGATTCACAAGTTCATTTCTATGCTTTAATTAAAAATGGACCCCCCCCCTTTCAAAAATCCTGGATCCGCCCATGCTTGTTACTGCTTAGTCAGCAGTTTAGAAGGCGAGTCTAAACTTGAGAATACTAGAAAGTGTGTAGAACAATTGCTTACTGCTAGTATCCTAGTAAACTTGCCTCACTGCTAGTGTCCTAGTAAACTTGTCTCACTGCTAGTGTCCTAGTAAACTTGCCTCACTGCTAGTGCCCTAGTAAACTTGCCTCACTGGTAGTATCCTAGTTACAATCACTAACCCTCAGGCTCGGGCTATGATAAGAGTGCTCATGCCACAAACTGTATTTTCTTGTATTTGATTACATTCACAGGAGTACGAGAAGGCCATGAAAGAAGTTAGCCATTACAAAGAGGTACGTGAATGAGACATATGATGTGCACAGATAATTGAGACTGTTGTGAATGTATATTACTACTTCATCTGCTGAAGTTTGGGAAAATATAACTCGTAAATATTTAGTGAGATCATTGCCAATTCTTCGTTGTTCTAGTTGCCACAAAAAAACTTTTTAAATTTAACAATGTCACCTTTTCAAGAGAAGCACGGGCAAGAGATGGACATGTTTGAAAGAACTTGCCATATTCGTGGCTACCATGGCTACTGCCACATGTGGTGGCAGCCATTGGAGAGCAGCTGACATGTGAACGAGAACCAAATAATTTTTAGGCATAAAGTACTTGTGAAGAGCCATAGTCAACTCTGGCTCTGACAGTGATGACACAGCCATAGTCAACTCTGGCTCTGACATACTGGCACAGCCATAGCCAACGACATTCCTGGTACAGCCATAGTCAACTCTGGCTCGACAGTGCTATAGCCAGGACTCATGTAGCTACTCACACGATACGTGATGCGTGCGAGTTGTTTCCATTTTAGTTTTTAAATCACTTGATGTTCTAATTATTCCTTCTCTTTAAAATGTTTCATGATATTTTATTTGGTGGCTCCTCCCACGACAATTATTCAACAACGGGGGAAAAAACTACAATATGAGTGATTGCCCAAGAGGCAGGATATTATCATCACCTCTCTCTTTCTGTCTATCATCATGTGCTTGTTTTAGGAATGGGCTGGTGTGATGGAGCGAGCCGCTATGGTAACTAAAGTTTCAACCATGTATGGTAAAGATGTAATTACGTGTAATTAGTTTATTTGTTATTGGTGAGTAGTTGGAGGAAGACAAGACTGTCTTGCACGAAGAGTCTTCAGCCATTTACAAACTAATGGAGGAGGTATGATAGATGTGTCCTGTAGTATTATTCCTTGCACATGTGTCCTATAGGATCATTACACATGTGTCCTATAGTATTATTATTCACATGTGTCCTATAGTATTATTATTCACATGTGTCCTATAGTATTATTCTTCACATGTGTCCTATAGTGTCATTGATTGTACATGCGTCCTATAAGCACATATGTCTTTTTCAGGACAATAGTAGATTGATAAGAGAAGTAAGCTTCCTCGAGCAAACCATGGAGCTGAGGAACATGGATGTGAAAGATGAAGTTAAGAGATGTATGAAGTTAGAAGAAGAGTTGTTGGAGAAGAAAACTGAATGGTGTTCTCAGCATGAATCAATAAAGGGAGAGAATGAGAAAATGGCCACGCAGATCTTTGAGCTGCAGGACAACTTGAGTAAGGCCAAGCAGAAGCACAGGAAAGAGTCAGCAAAGAGGTAACTGACTGAAAGGCTGAAATGGAGAAGGATGTGTCTATAGATGGAGGACAATGAGAGAATATGGGAGGAGAATGGAAGGAGGGGGAGGAGGAGAGAGAGTGTCATCTTATAGTGTAGGATGTATGTGATAAAGTTAAGAGAGAGGTGGTGGTGAGTAGTGTGTGAGGAGGGAGGATGGTGGGTGAGGTTCTCTGTGTGTGAGGAGGGAGGATGGTGGGTGAGGTTCTCTGTGTGTGAGGAGGGGAGGATGGTGGGTGAGGTTCTCTGTGTGAGGAGGGGAGGATGGTGGGTGAGGTTCTGTGTGTGTGAGGAGGGGGGGATGGTGGGTGAGGTTCTGTGTGTGTGTGAGGAGGGAGGATGGTGGGTGAGGTTCTGTGTGTGAGGAGGGAGGATGGTGGGTGAGGTTCTCTGTGTGTGTGAGGGGAGGATGGTGGGTGAGGTTCTCTGTGTGTGGAGGGGAGGATGGTGGGTGAGGTTCTGTGTGTGTGTGAGGAGGGAGGATGGTGGGTGAGGTTCTCTGTGTGTGAGGAGGGAGGATGGTGGGTGAGGTTCTGTGTGTGTGTGAGGAGGGAGGATGGTGGGTGAGGTTCTCTGTGTGAGGATGGTGGGTGAGGTTCTCTGTGTGTGAGGAGGGAGGATGGTGGGTGAGGTTCTCTGTGTGTGAGGAGGGGAGGATGGTGGGTGAGGTTCTCTGTGTGAGGAGGGGAGGATGGTGGGTGAGGTTCTGTGTGTGTGAGGAGGGGGGGATGGTGGGTGAGGTTCTGTGTGTGTGTGAGGAGGGAGGATGGTGGGTGAGGTTCTGTGTGTGAGGAGGGAGGATGGTGGGTGAGGTTCTCTGTGTGTGTGAGGGGAGGATGGTGGGTGAGGTTCTCTGTGTGTGGAGGGGAGGATGGTGGGTGAGGTTCTGTGTGTGTGTGAGGAGGGAGGATGGTGGGTGAGGTTCTCTGTGTGTGAGGAGGGAGGATGGTGGGTGAGGTTCTGTGTGTGTGTGAGGAGGGAGGATGGTGGGTGAGGTTCTCTGTGTGAGGAGGGAGGATGGTGGGTGAGGTTCTGTGTGTGAGGAGGGAGGATGGTGGGTGAGGTTCTCTGTGTGTGAGGAGGGAGGATGGTGGGTGAGGTTCTCTGTGTGAGGAGGGAGGATGGTGGGTGAGGTTCTGTGTGTGAGGAGGGAGGATGGTGGGTGAGGTTCTCTGTGTGTGAGGAGGGAGGATGGTGGGTGAGGTTCTCTTGTGTGTGTGGAGGGGAGGATGGTGGGTGAGGTTCTCTTGTGTGTGAGGAGGGAGGGTGGTGGGTGAGGTTCTGTGTGTGTGAGGAGGGAGGATGGTGGGTGAGGTTCTGTGTGTGTGAGGATGGAGGATGGTGGGTGAGGTTCTGTGTGTGTGAGGGGAGGATGGTGGGTGAGGTTCTGTGTGTGAGGAGGATGGTGGGTGAGGTTCTCTGTGTATGTGAGGAGGGAGGATGGTGGGTGAGGTTCTCTGTGTGTGAGGAGGGAGGATGTCGGGTGAGGTTCTGTGCATTGAGAATATGGGCGGTACAGGATTGTGATGAAGTATTAAATAATCATGTGCAGTGATGAGCTTAATAGTCGGGCTGTTTTGCTTCTGGAGGAGAAAGATATGATCATCGAGGGAGAGAGAGGAATCAAGTTGAATTTGGAGGAGCAGCTGTTGAGAGTAAAGGAAGAGAAGCAGCAGATGGTGACAGATGTCAAAGAGATGTGCACGGGATATAAAGATGAGGCCGACAAGGCCTGGCTGAGCTACGACCAGCTGAAGGAAAAATCTGAGAAAGAGTCGGAAGAGAACGAAAGTCTTCGGAATAAGTACAGGAACATCACAGCCCATTCTGATGATCTCAACAATAGGATTAAAACAAACAAGAAGGAGATAGCTGATCTTAAGATGGAGGTTAGACAAGTTCTGCAAGAGAAGGAAGACCTGACAGAGCAGGTGCTGATGGTAGAGAAAGCGAGGGATGCTATGACGGATGAAATCTTTGCCAAGCAACTTGCAGTGAGTTATGAAGTTATAGCATGGGCAAGTAATGTACATGTGTGATTTATGGAGTTAGCACGGGCAAGTGATGTACCTGTGTGAGTTATGCAGTTATAGCACGGGCAAGTAATGTACCTGTGTGAGTTATGGGAGTTATAGCACGGGCAAGTTATAGCACGGGCAAGTAATGTACCTGTGTGAGTTATGCAGTTATAGCACGGGCAAGTAATGTACCTGTGTGAGGTATGCAGTTATAGCACGGGCAAGTAATGTACCTGTGTGAGTTATAGAGTTATAGCACGGGCAAGTAATGTACCTGTGTGAGTTATGGAGTTATAGCACGGGCAAGTAATGTACCTGTGTGAGTTATGGAGTTATAGCACGGGCAAGTAATGTACCTGTGTGAGTTATAGAGTTATAGCACGGGCAAGTAATGTACCTGTGTGAGTTATGGAGTTATAGCACGGGCAAGTAATGTACCTGTGTGAGTTATGCAGTTATAGCACGGGCAAGTAATGTACCTGTGTGAGTTATGGAGTTATAGCATGGGCAAGTAATGTACCTGTGTGAGTTATGGGAGTTATAGCACGGGCAAGTAATGTACCTGTGTGAGTTATTATGGAGTTATAGCACGGGCAAGTAATGTACATGTGTGAGTTATAGCACGGGCAAGTAATGTACCTGTGTCAGTTATGCAGTTATAGCACGGGCAAGTAATGTACCTGTGTGAGTTATGGAGTTATAGCACGGGCAAGTAATGTACCTGTGTGAGGTATGCAGTTATAGCACGGGCAAGTAATGTACCTGTGTGAGTTATGGAGTTATAGCACGGGCAAGTAATGTACCTGTGTGTGCGGTATCATAGTGTTCGTGTGTGTGGCAGAAATGTATTGGTTTGTGAGGAGTAAGTGTTTGAGTGGTGTAGTGTGTGAGTGGTGCAGTGTGAGTGGTGCAGTGTGAGTGGCGCAGTGTGTGAGTGGTGTAGTGTGTGAGTGGTGTAGTGTGTGAGTGGTATAGTGTGAGTGGTGCAATGTGTGAGTGGTGCAGTGTGTGAGTGGTACAGTGTGAGTGGTGCAATGTGTGAGTGGTGCAGTGTGTGAGTGGTGCAGTGCGTGAGTGGTGTAGTGTGTGAGTGGTGTAGTGTGTGAGTGGTGTAGTGTGTGAGTGGTGTAGTGTGTGAGTGGTGTAGTGTGTGAGTGGTGAATTGTGTGAGTGGTGCAGTGTGTGAGTGGTGTAGTGCGTGAGTGGTGCAGTGTGTGAGTGGTGCAGTGTGTGAGTGGTGTAGTGTGAGTGGTGCAATGTGTGAGTGGTGCAATGTGTGAGTGGTGTAGTGTGAGTGGTGCAGTGTGTGAGTGGTGTAGTGCGAGTGGTGCAATGTGTGAGTGGTGCAATGTGTGAGTGGTGTAGTGTGTGAGTGGTGTAGTGTGTGAGTGGTGTAGTGTGTGAGTGGTGCAGTGTGTGAGTGGTGCAGTGTGTGAGTGGTGCAGTGCGTGAGTGGTGTAGTGTGTGAGTGGTGTAGTGTGTGAGTGGTGTAAGTGGTGTAGTGTGTGAGTGGTGCAGTGTGTGAGTGGTGTAGTGTGTGACTGGTATAGTAGTGTGTGAGTGGTGTAGTGTGAGTGGTGTAGTGTGTGAGTGGTGCAATGTGTGAGTGGTGCAGTGTGTGAGTGGTGTAGTATGTGAGTGGTGCAGTGCGTGAATGGTGTAGTGTGTGAGTGGTGTAGTGTGTGAGTGGTGCAGTGTGTGAGTGGTGTAGTGTGTGAGTGGTTCAGTGCGTGAGTTGTGTAGTGTGTGAGTGGTGCAGTGCGTGAGTGGTGCAGTGTGTGAGTGGTGTAGTGTGTGAGTGGTGTAGTGTGTGAGTGGTGTAGTGTGTGAGTGGTGCAGTGTGCGAGTGGTGTAGTGTGTGAGTGGTGTAGTGTGTGAGTGGTGTGGTGTAGTGTGAGTGGTGTAGTGTGAGTGGTGCAATGTGTGAGTGGTGCAGTGTGTGAGTGGTGCAGTGCGTGAGTGGTGTAGTGTGTGAGTGGTGCAGTGTGTGAGTGGTGTAGTGTGTGAGTGGTGTAGTGTGTGAGTGGTGTAGTGTGTGAGTGGTGTAGTGTGTGAGTGGTGTAGTGCGTGAGTGGTGTAGTGTGTAAGTGGTGTGGTGTAGTGTAAGTGGTGTAGTGTGAGTGGTGCAATGTGTGAGTGGTGTAGTGCGTGAGTGGTGTAGTGTGTGAGTGGTGCAGTGCGTGAGTGGTGTAGTGTGTGAGTGGTGTAGTGTGTGAGTGGTTCAGTGCGTGAGTGGTGTAGTGTGTGAGTGGTGCAGTGCGTGAGTGGTGCAGTGTGTGAGTGGTGTAGTGTGTGAGTGGTGTAGTGTGTGAGTGGTGTAGTGTGTGAGTGGTGCAGTGTGCGAGTGGTGTAGTGTGTGAGTGGTGTAGTGTGTGAGTGGTGCAGTGCGTGAGTGGTGTAGTGTGTGAGTGGTGCAGTGTGTGAGTGGTGCAGTGCGTGAGTGGTGTAGTGTGTGAGTGGTGTAGTGTGTGAAGGGTGTGGTGTAGTGTGAGTGGTGTAGTGTGAGTGGTGCAATGTGTGAGTGGTGCAGTGCGTGAGTGGTGCAGTGCGTGAGTGGTGTAGTGTGTGAGTGGTGCAGTGTGTGAGTGGTGTAGTGTGTGAGTGGTGCAGTGTGTGAGTGGTGTAGTGCGTGAGTGGTGAAGTGTGTGAGTGGTGTAGTGTGTGAGTGGTGTAGTGTGTGAGTGGTGTAGTGTGTGAGTGGTGTAGTGTGTGAGTTGTGTAGTGTGTGAGTGGTGCAGTGTGTGAGTGGTGCAGTGTGTGAGTGGTGCAGTGTGTGAGTGGTGTAGTGTGTGAGTGTGTGAGTGGTGTAGTGTGTGAGTGGTGTAGTGTGTGAGTGGTGCAATGCGTGAGTGGTGCAGTGTGTGAGTGGTGTAGTGTGTGAGTGGTGTAGTGTGTGAGTGGTGTAGTGTGTGAGTGGTGTAGTCTGTGAGTGGTGTAGTGTGTGAGTGGTGTAGTGTGTGAGTGGTGCAGTGTGTGAGTGGTGCAGTGTGTGAGAGGTGCAGTGTGTGAGTGGTGCAGTGTGTGAGTGGTGCAGTGTGTGAGTGGTGTAGTGTGAGTGGTGCAATGTGTGAGTGGTGCAGTGTGTGAGTGGTGTAGTGTGTGAGTGGTGCAGTGTGTGAGTGGTGCAGTGCGCGAGTGGTGTAGTGTGTGTGGTGTAGTGTGTGAGTGGTGTAGTGTGTGAGTGGTGCAGTGTGTGGGTGGTGTAGTGTGAGTGGTGCAATGTGTGAGTGGTGCAATGTGTGATGTGAGTGGTGCAGTGTGTGAGTGGTGTAGTGTGAGTGGTGCAATGTGTGAGTGGTGCAGTGTGTGAGTGGTGTAGTGTGTGAGTGGTGCAGTGCGTGAGTGGTGTAGTGGTGTAGTGTGTGAGTGGTGTAGTGCGTGAGTGGTGTAGTATGTGAGTGGTGTAGTGTGTGAGTGGTGTAGTGTGTGAGTGGTGTAGTGTGTGAGTGGTGTAGTGTGAGTGGTGTAGTGTGTGAGTGGTGCAGTGTGTGAGTGGTGTAGTGTGTGAGTGGTGTAGTGTGTGAGTGGTGTAGTGTGTGAGTGGTGCAATGTGTGAGTGGTGCAGTGTGTGAGTGGTGTAGTGTGTGAGTGGTGCAGTGCGTGAGTGGTGTAGTGGTGTAGTGTGTGAGTGGTGTAGTGCGTGAGTGGTGTAGTATGTGAGTGGTGTAGTGTGTGAGTGGTGTAGTGTGTGAGTGGTGTAGTGTGTGAGTGGTGTAGTGTGAGTGGTGTAGTGTGTGAGTGGTGCAGTGTGTGAGTGGTGTAGTGTGTGAGTGGTGTAGTGTGTGAGTGGTGTAGTGTGTGAGTGGTGCAGTGTGTGAGTGGTGCAGTGTGTGAGTGGTGCAGTGTGTGAGTGGTATAGTGTGTGAGTGGTGTTCCCTCGATTGATGCAGGCAAAATCCTTTGAAGATTCATTCAGGAAGGAGAGAGCAAGCAACACTAAGATAGTCAAGAAGAAGAACCAGGAGAAAGAGGAAGAAGTTAAAAGGCTGACAGAGGACTTCTCCAAAGAGAGAAGAAAGTTGAACGATAAGATTAGCGACCTCCATAGGAGCAACAGTGAAATGATGGAGCAGCTGAACAAGCTAGCTGCCAGACATTGTCAAGCTGAATTTGGGGAGGTGAGTGGACAAAGCTGTTACTGGTTGTGTAATGTGGAAGTAAGTTCAGTCATGGTGTGCTCTTCAACCTTTATATCACTCTGTACCTGATATTAAAAGCTCGTGCTTCACCTTGAATATAAAATATTCAAGCATGTAACACACACACACACACACACACACACACACACACACACACACACCGAACGGTATCTATGCACTTCTAACCAGCATGCGTTTGTGGCTAAATAATGCTGTGTCCTTGGTAATTCTCATAAGCTGGGGCTATCTTAGTGTATATATAATGCATATGTATATAGTGTATATAATGCATATAGTGTATATAATGTATATAGTGTGTATGTGTTATGTGTAGTATGTATATATAAGTATATATATATATGAGTCTGGGGGTGGTTGGCAACTAGCAAGACTACGAAAGTACTATGCATGGTCATCACCTAGGTGAGTAGCCACTCCCACCTAGGACGAGGATAATCAAGCTTTGCGATAGTAAATACAAAACCCAAAGCGGACGCCATCACCACACCCATCCCTGCATCAGGAGCTGTCGTCTCTGCCATCCATTTTCCTCTTGGCTACGACATCCTTCTTCCCTGTACCTAACAAAAATTCAGACTCGTTCAAGCTGGTCGTGGTCAGAGTAGCAAGTGGTGTTTGTGCAGGTAGTGAGTATCTCTGTCATGGTCAGAGCAGCAAGTGGTGTTTGTGCAGGTAGTGAGTATCTCTGTCATGGTCAGAGCAGCAAGTGGTGTTTGTGCAGGTAGTGAGTATCTCTGTCATGGTCAGAGCAGCAAGTGGTGTTTGTGCAGGTAGTGAGTATCTCTGTCATGGTCAGAGTAGCAAGTGGTGTTTGTGCAGGTAGTGAGTATCTCTGTCATGGTCAGAGCAGCAAGTGGTGTTTGTGCAGGTAGTGAGTATCTCTGTCATGGTCAGAGCAGCAAGTGGTGTTTGTGCAGGTAGTGAGTGTATCTCTGTCATGGTCAGAGCAGCAAGTGGTGTTTGTGCAGGTAGTGAGTATCTCTGTCATGGTCAGAGCAGCAAGTGGTGTTTGTGCAGGTAGTGAGTATCTCTGTCATGGTCAGAGTAGCAAGTGGTGTTTGTGCAGGTAGTGAGTATCTCTGTCATGGTCAGAGCAGCAATTGGTGTTTGTGCAGGTAGTGAGTATCTCTGTTATGGTCAGAGCAGCAAGTGGTGTTTGTGCAGGTAGTGAGTATCTCTGTCATGGTCAGAGCAGCAAGTGGTGTTTGTGCAGGTAGTGAGTATCTCTGTCATGGTCAGAGCAGCAAGTGGTGTTTGTGCAGGTAGTGAGTATCTCTGTCATGGTCAGAGTAGCAAGTGGTGTTTGTGCAGGTAGTGAGTATCTCTGTCATGGTCAGAGCAGCAAGTGGTGTTTGTGCAGGTAGTGAGTATCTCTGTCATGGTCAGAGTAGCAAGTGGTGTTTGTGCAGGTAGTGAGTATCTCTGTCATGGTCAGAGTAGCAAGTGGTGTTTGTGCAGGTAGTGAGTATCTCTGTCATGGTCAGAGTAGCAAGTGGTGTTTGTGCAGGTAGTGAGTATCTCTGTCATGGTCAGAGCAGCAAGTGGTGTTTGTGCAGGTAGTGAGTATCTCTGTCATGGTCAGAGCAGCAAGTGGTGTTTGTGCAGGTAGTGAGTATCTCTGTCATGGTCAGAGTAGCAAGTGGTGTTTGTGCAGGTAGTGAGTATCTCTGTCATGGTCAGAGCAGCAAGTGGTGTTTGTGCAGGTAGTGAGTATCTCTGTCATGGTCAGAGCAGCAAGTGGTGTTTGTGCAGGTAGTGAGTATCTCTGTCATGGTCAGAGCAGCAAGTGGTGTTTGTGCAGGTAGTGAGTATCTCTGTCATGGTCAGAGTAGCAAGTGGTGTTTGTGCAGGTAGTGAGTATCTCTGTCATGGTCCTGTCATGGTCAGAGTAGCAAGTGGTGTTTGTGCAGGTAGTGAGTATCTCTGTCATAGTCAGAGTAGCAAGTGGTGTTTGTGCAGGCAGTGAGTATCTCTGTCATGGTCAGAGCAGCAAGTGGTGTTTGTGCAGGTAGTGAGTATCTCTGTCATGGTCAGAGTAGCAAGTGGTGTTTGTGCAGGTAGTGAGTATCTCTGTCATGGTCAGAGTAGCAAGTGGTGTTTGTGCAGGTAGTGAGTATCTCTGTCATGGTCGGAGCAGCATTTAGGAGAGTTAAAATAATAAACATAACCTACATGTATTGTTTAGGAGAGATTTCCCATATCTGGTCCTATGCAAATGACGTGTATGGAGCCAGTGAAATGACACACCCTTTTTGGATTTCTTAATTCCTGCAGTCCCTTTTCCCTTCATCACAATTTGCTAGCTCTTGTCTTTGAGGCCAAATTAAAGTTCTATTTCGACTGCTCAGATATAATCGGAATCGAGTTAAATTCTTCCTTGATTCTCTCAGAGGGTGTCTCAAAGAAGAGTTCTACTCTAGCCAGAAGACCTGGCTCCAAAGACCGTGAGTGGGCCTACCTTCTTATTGAAGGCTGTCCAGCACTGGCACAACCTTTCCTTGGACATCTTGCATGCCCTACCTCTAGTAGTGTAGATTATTGAAGGCTGTCCAGCACTGACACAACCTTTCCTTGGACATCTTGCATGCCCCCCTCTAGTAGTGTAGATTATTGAAGGCTGTCCAGCACTGGCACAACCTTTCCTTGGACATCTTGCATGCCATAGTGTAGATTATTGAAGGCTGACCAGCACTGACACAACCTTTCCTTGGACATCTTGCATGCCCTACCTCTAGTAGTGTAGATTATTGAAGGCTGTCCAGCACTGACACAACCTTTCCTTGGACATCTTGCATGCCCTACCTCTAGTAGTGTAGATTATTGAAGGCTGTCCAGCAACCTTCCTTGGACATCTTGCATCCCTACCTCTAGTAGTGTGGGGTTCTATATAGTACAGCGGATAATCTCTCATATCCTAAGAATTGTGCAAATTATGACTAAAGCATGAAATTTTTACCAGTGTTAGTACATACCATAAGGTTCATTTTAAGATTGGGAGGTAAGTCAGATTTGACCTCTGAGGACCGTGAGAGGTCAATGACCTCACTTATATTGAAATTTACATTTTTTCACGATTCTGGTGCAGTTTGTCTGTTTTGGGAATCATTAGAAAGGTTTATTGCCATGTGTTGGTCAATTTATTTTCTGGAGAGCCTTTATACATAAAATGAGGTCAGTGACCTCAGAAAAGGCAAATTTATTGAAATACACATTTAGGTTATTGTGATGTCCTGCATGAAATCGTGTTGTAAGATAATCTGCAAGTTTAATTTTCAATGTGCCCTGAACAAAGACTATAAGCTTAAATTACAGTGAGGTCAGTGACCTCAGACACATGTACAGTACATACCGGTACATGTAATACAGACGCATTATCCATATAGACGCATAAATGTCAAGGTGTCTGATTGCACTTAACAGTCTCCCGAACATGCACATAATGCAGTGCACTTGAGTGCAGCCTTGGTGCACTTGCAGCGGCCGGTACATCCCTTCTTGCAGCCGCAGTGGATCAGTTCGTGGCAAGATTTTGATGCCTCTGGCAGTGTCGTCCAAAGAGGCTGCCACCCAGAGGCCTCCTTTGTCCAGCCCCAGTCAGATGGGCTTGGTAACTCAGGATTCAGGACCAGAGTTTGGTTCCAGCAGTTGCCCTGGAGAGATGCACGCTTGATGTGCTGCTGGAGTGCTGCCTGCGTTGGGGGAATGTTATCTAGAGCCCTAGACTTGTGTGCGAAGAGCTTTTTCCTAGTATCGTTCACTTCCATGATGTCACTGGTGCGGTCATACATCAGCACAATGAAGCGCTCCAGCAGTGACATTGACTCGTCACTGACATCACTTGGCATGCGTAAGAGTTCTTCAAAGGCATCAGTCACCTCTGGGAACACTTTCCAAATCTCCCAGGCAGTCTTCTTCCCTCTGCCAGCGAATGAAGACACAGTATCGCACCCTGTGATGGCATGGAAGATGGGGAGAGTCGCACATTGTCTTGGGTTCATGGCAGCAGCCAGTTGGTGAACATCTATGTATCGGAAGCTGGATCCAGTACCAAAAACTATCCACAGCTCGTCAGGATTGATTTTGTTGAAAGAAGCCACATCCAGTACCACAACATCAGTATCCACAGTGCGTATGGCCACCTTCCTCATCCCCTTCTGCACAGCATCTGCCACATGTAGAAGCATGCGAGTGTCCGCCTCCTCGTGTGAACATGTGGCGAGGCTGGTCAAGTCGGACTCGGCAGGAGAGCACAGGACCTCAGTTCCACATGTTGCATACATTTCCTTGCCATCAGCTATTGGAAGACGAATGGCCTCTCGTGACAGGAAACCAAAGAGCTCAGTCTTGTTTTGATCAACACGAAGGAAGTCCTTCCAGTTCTTAGGCATGATGGTAGAGGGAGCCACTCTTTTCCTGATGCCCTTGCCCCTCTTCTGTCTGGTCGTGCCTTTCAGGCTGTCAGGTAGATATACATCCCAGACGAGGTCCAGTCTGTGGACCTTTCCCAGTTGAGTGGAGATGTAAGGTGGTAAGGTGCAAAGACTATGTTCCCCTACTCTTGAAAGGTCTTTGCCGCTACAGGATTGAGCATGTGAACAATAGCTGCTCCGTCAAGGATTGTGGCATCAACTCCAGGTGCGCTTGTGGTTGATTTCAGGCAGTGTAGTAGATCTGCTTTGACTGAAAGGCGCAGTTTTCCTCCTGTTGATAATGCAGGTGGGGCTGCCTGGTTCTCGTGGCAGAAGAACTGGTCAAGATGATTGACATGCAATATACAGCCTCGAGAAGAGACTACAGTCACTCTTCACTGCGGCGAGTTGCATCTGCTGCTTTGACTGCGTCTTGGTCTGTGGCCGACTGAAGAGTGGCAACTTGTTCTTGGGCAGTGTGTCTGTAACTGGCTTTGTGCATAGTTCCAGTCTTTCTTCAACAAACTTTTTCTAGTGCTCCTCACCAAGGGACTCGATCTTCCTCACAGTTTCTGCCACTGGGGTTTCCATGATGTCTCTCGTGTCAAGGACCAGTAGATCTTGAGTGTTCTCTAGGAAGGGATTCCCCATCTCTTGAAACACTGCTCTGACATCCTTCATAAAGGCTGCTTGCACTCCAGGTTTCTGGTCATGGTGAAGATGCCCAGTGTCGTGAGCACCGCCATGTCCTCTTACCGCCTGCTCTTCAAACTCTGTTCTGAGTGCCCCAGGGTTTCCTGTCAGTCCAATAGCTCCACCAGACCCTTTGACCACAGCGTTGTTCTGTTCATGACATTGGTCAATTGCCATGGCAGAGAACTTGTTGCTGGTCTTGTGTACCACAAACTTCCCAGACTTGAATTCGGCCAGGACATCTGGGTGTTTGTCAATGAGGTTCATCATATCACGGATGTGTACAGAAAGCCACCTGGAATAGTGGGTGTGATCTAAGGCGAACATCCAGGGCATGATCTGTGTCAGGGATTGCACATAGAGCTCAAAGTTCCCTTCACGAAGTGATCGGATGTACACCAGCAAGAGAACCTCCAGTGACAGGGTCTTGAGCCAGTAGTCAAAGTGCACACTGGCCTTTGCTCGCTGTGTGCACCACTCCTCAAAGACCTCATCATCTGGCTGAGTGGTGTTGCCATCATCCGGTGTGCAGTCTTT
Source organism: Cladorhizidae sp. MBARI D1340-BT2 (assembly GCA_028752905.1). Taxonomy (NCBI): domain Eukaryota; kingdom Metazoa; phylum Porifera; class Demospongiae; order Poecilosclerida; family Cladorhizidae; species Cladorhizidae sp. MBARI D1340-BT2. The sequence goes on along the minus strand of JAQNBH010000016.1, from coordinate 56,560,168 downwards.
ACTGTATGCCTGCTGGAGTAGTGTGTGGAGGGTTGCAGTGGAGTAGTGTGTGGAGGGTTGCAGCTGTGACTTGGTGTGTGCATGGCGGGTCTTGGTAACATGGCTGGCTCGAATGAAGGAATCTGCTGTCCCAGACCTGGCAATGTCGGCCTGTACCAGGGCGTTCGTCCAACCGCTGTCCTCCAGCCAGTCTCCCAGCAGCTGAAACAAAACACAAATTATTTATATGATGTTCAGATTGTACGACAAATTATTTTGTTGAATTTTATTGAATTTTTAAATTTCAAAAAACAATCCTGTTTTTCTTCCCCTCACTTTTTAGAGGAAAATACCTCATGCCCGCTGGGCTGAACATTTGTGAAACATTGTTGCTGTTACTACTACTGTACATGTACTGGTATCTCATAGGTACAGCACTGGCTATTACTGTATATCATGGAACTTACTTTCAACACACCCATCTCGATATGCAGACCGCCAAACATGATCACTAAGTGATCCTCTCCAAGTGTGGCTGGCCAGGTCCACTGAATTTCCTTGGCAAGGGCAAACAGTGGCTGATCAGCAGAAAGTACAGGTACTTGTCCAGGGTTAAGGTGCTGAATTGCCGCCTTGACGATGGCCATGGAATGTCTTATCATTGCCACCGAGTGTGCGCTGTCTACGAACAGAGGCAACAGTGCATTGATCGCAGCAGGTGGGATCACTGCTTCCTGGACATCGGCATGGTAGGCAGACCATGACACCCATTCATCTATGGATTGCTTCTCTAGAGCTGTCTTCACTGTCCTCAGCCACCCATACTCTTCTTGCACGGCAGCTTCAGCAGCCAGGAAGTCGGGAGGTCTTGCAGGACGTTGTACAGCCGGTGCAGTGAAGTGCTGCGTCTTCATGGCAGCAGGTGGCACACTTGTGTACACTGATGGCAGAGGTGTTACTGACTTGGCGGTAGAGATGCCTTGCCCAATCACCAATACACCACGGTCGAGTCCGCCATTCGTGTGTGATGGATGTTGCATTAAGGAGATACCAATACCATGAAAAGAATCCTAGGCCGTCGCAGAGCCAGGGTTATGGTCAATATTATCAACAGCCCCAGTAGTAAACAGTCCCTGGCGCAGCTTGGTTGGGCAAACAACTTCTTCCATGTTGAAGCGCTGGCAGACACCATTGGCAATGTTTGCTGTGAGCTGTAGTAATCTATCATATGACACACACATCCCTAGGATGAATAGTGTGTCAATCAGACCTCTGCTCCTGGTCACAGCGTGAATCTTGAGGGCCACGTAGAGTGGGAATGGGGTTTCTCTCTCGCGGCTGTGGCGCACTGAGGTTGACTCCACACTGCGTGCATGCTTAACACTGTTGAACACCAGTAGCTGCGATATTGTAAGAGCAGCAGTTGTGGTGCTTGTGTTGGCCAATTGAGTCTGGTGCTTGATGTTCGCCCCATCGAGGATCATGTTCACCAGAGCGAGGAGGGATGGTGTCACAGAATCTTTCTGGCAATCGGCTTGGAACGCACCGTCAAATGCAAACCTGGTCTCAAACATTTCTCTACGGACTACCTGTGCTGCTCTTACTAGGTGCATGGCATCACTGTCATGATCACAGGCCTTCATCAGGGCGGGACCTATATCTTTCTCAAACAAGAGAAGTGTGTCTCGGCCATGAGAATGGGCTCTCAGATCAGGAAGCACAGAAAGAAGTCTGTCCTTCTGTCTGGTTGTGTGTATTCTGTTGGTTACCGTGGCACCCAGCTGCTCCAGTCTCATCTTGTAGAGGTTAGCGACGTCTGAGAGTTTAAATACAGGGGCATTGTCCTCATCTGCATGCATGTCCTCCATGAATACCACCAGCTCAGCAAAGGCTATGCCATGCAGACGATCCACATCCTCGTCCGGCTGGTCTGTATAATGCACAGAGACAGTTGCGATGGTATTTTGCGTCGATGGCAACCATGTCTCCTGCAGACAGCTTGGCCAGCAGTTCAGTGTCCCCCAATTCAGTGGCACATCTCCGAACGTTTATGTCAATTTCCTTTGTAGCTGCTTGGTGCAAGTCTGCATTGCCAGCTGGCTTATTGCAGAAGAAACAGATAGGCTCGGTTGACTGTGGAAGCCAGTGGGCATCTGCTGATCGTGTGCGCCTGGTTGGTGTACCGGTACTAGATTGTTGTCCTGAAGCTGATTCTACTCTGCTCTGCTGGTCAAACATTTTTTTGTTAAACTTTAAACGACATTTCTTGTGCCACTGAGCACTGTGTCTCCTCAAGGTAGCTTCTAAGCCATTGCCATCATCCAGTCTGATCACGTTGAGTTCCATTGGCATGTGGCGAAGTCCCTTGAACTGGACGAGGTCTTTTGTCAATCAATGCATAGCCAACACCACTCGGTTTCATGGTAGATCTTAGTGGGCACTGCAAAGGTTCATCTGTCTCATCTTGGCAAAGAATACAAAGCTCCCAGTTAGTTCTTGGGGGTGGTCTTGATTTCTTGGACGTAGAGGGCTGGGCTGGGTCTATGAGGATATGACGCTTTGCCATAGTGAGGATCAAGTCTGGGGTGCTTGTATCTTCGCTTCGACCATCAGGCAGGGATCCTGCAACACACAAGAATGTTAGTACCAGCCACCACAGTTTGCATTCATTGGCATCAATATTTGATATATTGAGGTAATTGATCACCCACTGTCCTAGCTAGAAGACTCTGATCATCTCCCTCACCATCAGAGCTACTACTTTATTTTATGTAAAGGCTCTCCAGAAGATAAATTGACCAACACATGGCAACAAACCTTTCTAATGATTCCCAATCCCAAAACAGACAAACTGCACCAGAAACGTGAAAAAATGTGTATTTTAATGTAAGTGATGTCATTGACCTCTCACGGTCCTCAGAGGTCAAATCTGACTTACCTCCCGATCTTAAAATGAACCTTATGGTATGTACTAACACTGGTAAAAATGTCATGCTTTAGTCATAATTTGCACAATTGTTATGATTATCTGCTGCACTAATAGGCCTGTTCACAATAAATATGCCACTAACACTAGCAACACAACTATTTATTTGAGAACATGAAATCGCATCACTTTGCTTGAATAGACTCGATTTCTATTCCAATTCTGGTCGCGACGTGCTAGTGTGCTTTATTTGTGTTTCAGCAACAAATTGTTATTGCTGAAGGAAGAAATGATCGAAGAAAGTTTAATATCGGTGTGTTAGGGGCAGCCTCTCTGCAGCAGATATTTCAGCTCTTACAGAGTTGCTGTGCCCTCTCTGGGGTAAGAATGGGCCAACCAATCAAACTTCCATCAAGCACTCCGTCTCACAAGGAAAACTATACTAAAGTGAGCCCCCTGATACCATTCTGAGCAGTGAATCAAAACGCTCTTGGACATTCTGAGGTACCTGAAATGAGACTCTGGATTGGAGAGCCTCACCTCTTGTAGAAGGTTGTGGCATTCCCCTTGTTGTCTCCTACGTGAATATCTGACCCACGTCCTCACTTCCTCCTCCTCCTCCTTATTAAGGCCAAGATTAAAAGCTGGTGATTTCCTCTTCACTCGAGTAGTGACTGTCAATGTCGTCTAATTGCTGAAGCTCACGCTTAATTTAGGGAGGTTAATAAATTAGTGGGTGGAGTTTTTAATTCAGGTTGCAAAATTCAATTTCAATTTTTGAAGTGGTGCAATGCAACGAGATGAGCGAGGTGATGTGAAGGCCTCTCAACATGGTGGCTCACCGAGTTAAAATAATAATAGTAGTAGTAATAATGATAGTAGTAGTAGTGGTAGTAAGGGTGACCTCTGGGGGCAAATCCCCAGTGGGGAGGCTCCCAATTTCCAGGTCATGTGTACTTGCTAATATGTTATATTATTACCACCACCTATATATGTCTATTTCAGATGGATATTATGTAGGGAGGGGCCTGATGGAACTTTCCAAGAAAAACTTTCATTTTTGTGACTATGTTTGTTGTTGTTGCTATGGTTACTTGTTAATATATTATTTCCACTTGTGTCTATTTCAGGTGGATATTATATAGGGAAGGGCCTGGTGGAACTTTCCAAGAAAAACCTTCATTTTTATGTGACTGTTTGTTGTTGTTGTTGCTATGGTTGTAGTTGTTGCTATGGGTGTGGTTGCTATGGTTGTCGTTGCCATGGTTGTGGTTTATATATATTTTGTGTTTAATAGAAGATCATTTTTGCATGACTTTATGATTGTTGTTGCTTGTGGTCTAAATTTGCCTCTGATGTTATCATCTATTGATATAGAACGACTCGCTGGTCAAGAAGTCGTACCAAAGCTTATGAGCAGTTTGTCTATATAGCAGGGGTAGAGGTCACAGGTCAACAGCTGTATAACGCTAGGTTGTGCATGGTAATATACGTGCCCTCGTACTACTTTCATGTGTCACAGATATCATTGAAGTTCAGTAGTACCAGATGGTGACTAACAGAAGAATTTGTGAATTGTGTAGGAAGCCGTGCCATATACCTATTTGCAGCATGCCATATATATACCTATTTGCAGATATGATTTTGTGAATATTGAATCCATAATATATACCTGTTCATGTGAGCATTTTCCACAGGCAATTTAGATCTATATATATAGTAACAGCAGAGTTGACAGACCCAGACGAACCTCTGGAGTTAGAGTCAGCCAGCCCTCCAGAGTTGATAGATCTAGAAGACCCTCCAGAGTTCCAACCATCCCTCTTTAACTATATGTATATACCTGCATGTATAACAACGCTAAATGTATTGGTATGAGGGTGCACTCATTGGCGAAAGAAGTGAGCTGTGTCCTCAATGGGGAGCATGAAAGTAAGGTTGATATTGCTAAGCAGTGGTCATCTGGGTGATCCAATATATAGCCGAGTTGAACTCGTTTGATCTTAGATGTACAGAAGGATAATAATCTATACTCACCATGCACAGGAATTAGAAGAATATCTCAACATGCTCTAGTTCTGTTGTGGAAACATTGGGTTGATCCATCGGGGATAATTCATATGCCAGCTGAGGAGATTCAGATTTTCCCAGTACGTATCTGAGCAAAGAGGAAGATGACCAACTTGATAGAGTGTATAGATGACTGTCGATAAGCAAGCACCGACTAATCATCTCACTCTAGTGGCTTCCAAGTCCTCTTGGAGCTTTATTTTCTCTGTGCACATTTCTTTTCAGTCCTTTGTAGTGAAAAACACATTTTCTATATCTAGTTGTGTGCTCTCATATGCACAATACTATAATATTATTATATCTATCACTTGCATCTGTTTATCACTTTCTTCTCTTTTCCCATCTTTGTACTGGGATGTGCTCGAGTTTGCTAGGAAATGATGTGATGTGGTGGATAAAAGGGTGGATGTGCTATAGATGTGGTGGATAAAAGGGTGTGCTATAGATGTGGGGATTAAATGGACATGCTAGGTACTCTTGTGGATACAAATGAGTGGTAATTTTGGTTTTCCAAAGCTTATGAGCAGTTTGTCTATATAGCAGGGGTAGAGGTCACAGGTCAACAGCTGTATAACGCTAGGTTGTGCATGGTAATATACGTGCCCTCGTACTACTTTCATGTGTCACAGATATCATTGAAGTTCAGTAGTACCAGATGGTGACTAACAGAAGAATTTGTGAATTGTGTAGGAAGCCGTGCCATATACCTATTTGCAGCATGCCATATATATACCTATTTGCAGATATGATTTTGTGAATATTGAATCCATAATATATACCTGTTCATGTGAGCATTTTCCACAGGCAATTTAGATCTATATATATAGTAACAGCAGAGTTGACAGACCCAGACGAACCTCTGGAGTTAGAGTCAGCCAGCCCTCCAGAGTTGATAGATCTAGAAGACCCTCCAGAGTTCCAACCATCCCTCTTTAACTATATGTATATACCTGCATGTATAACAACGCTAAATGTATTGGTATGAGGGTGCACTCATTGGCGAAAGAAGTGAGCTGTGTCCTCAATGGGGAGCATGAAAGTAAGGTTGATATTGCTAAGCAGTGGTCATCTGGGTGATCCAATATATAGCCGAGTTGAACTCGTTTGATCTTAGATGTACAGAAGGATAATAATCTATACTCACCATGCACAGGAATTAGAAGAATATCTCAACATGCTCTAGTTCTGTTGTGGAAACATTGGGTTGATCCATCGGGGATAATTCATATGCCAGCTGAGGAGATTCAGATTTTCCCAGTACGTATCTGAGCAAAGAGGAAGATGACCAACTTGATAGAGTGTATAGATGACTGTCGATAAGCAAGCACCGACTAATCATCTCACTCTAGTGGCTTCCAAGTCCTCTTGGAGCTTTATTTTCTCTGTGCACATTTCTTTTCAGTCCTTTGTAGTGAAAAACACATTTTCTATATCTAGTTGTGTGCTCTCATATGCACAATACTATAATATTATTATATCTATCACTTGCATCTGTTTATCACTTTCTTCTCTTTTCCCATCTTTGTACTGGGATGTGCTCGAGTTTGCTAGGAAATGATGTGATGTGGTGGATAAAAGGGTGGATGTGCTATAGATGTGGTGGATAAAAGGGTGTGCTATAGATGTGGGGATTAAATGGACATGCTAGGTACTCTTGTGGATACAAATGAGTGGTAATTTTGGTTTTAAGGTTGTTCAGAGGCTATTTGATGTACTTCTCATGTAACATGCCTTTCAATTATCTAGCTTACAAGAGAGACATATATGGAGATGTTAATGTTTATTTTTGTAGTCTATAGATACTGCTGAGCTGTTGGGCACCACATAACTACAGCACAGTAGGAAACTATATAACTGTAAATAATAATATATAGTCGGTACTTAATACAATAGCTAAGAATGTCCAGCTGTTCCAAGGGGAGGGGAGGGGACCAAAGATCATTCATCAGCTTGCCATACAACACTTTCTTTCTCCTCTGCCACCATTTCCCTACCCAATACATCACACACTTGCTCACCTCCTCCATCACTGCATCACTTGCTCCACCACACCTTTCCCCCAGCAGCAATTCCACCTTCCCATCCTTCCCTATTCGAATGAGCTGGTTAAGATGCAGACTGTCTTTTGTGCTTTAAAATCATCTTATGTATGTATACAGTGGCAGCAGATTAATCTTGTGGCCATTCCTTCAGAGATGCGCATGTAACTAACATCAGAGATGCGCATGTAACTAACAGAGATGCGGATGTAACTAGCATCAGAGATGCGGATGTAACTAGCATCAGAGATGCAGATGTAACTCTTGCAACATCAGAGACGCGGATGTAACTAACATCAGAGATGCGGATGTAACTAACATCAGAGATACGGATGTAACTAACATCAGAGATGCGGATGTAACTCTTGCAACATCAGAGACGCGGATGTAACTAACATCAGAGATGTGCATGTAACTAACATCAGAGATGCGGATGTAACTCTTGCAACATCAGAGATGCGGATGTAACTAGCATCACAGATGCGGATGTAACTCTTGCAACATCAGAGATGCGGATGTAACTAGCATCACAGATGCGGATGTAACTCTTGCAACATCAGAGATGCGGATGTAACTAACATCAGAGATGCAGATGTAACTAACATCAGAGATGCGGATGTAACTCTTGCAACATCAGAGATGCAGATGTAACTCTTGCAACATCAGAGACGCGGATGTAACTAACATCAGAGATGTGCATGTAACTAACATCAGAGATGCGGATGTAACTCTTGCAACATCAGAGATGCGGATGTAACTAACATCAGAGATGCGGATGTAACTAACATCAGAGATGCGGATGTAACTAGCATCACAGATGCGGATGTAACTCTTGCAACATCAGAGATGCGGATGTAACTAACATCAGAGATGCAGATGTAACTAACATCAGAGATGCGGATGTAACTCTTGCAACATCAGAGATGCAGATGTAACTCTTGCAACATCAGAGACGCGGATGTAACTAACATCAGAGATGTGCATGTAACTAACATCAGAGATGCGGATGTAACTCTTGCAACATCAGAGATGCGGATGTAACTAACATCAGAGATGCAGATGTAACTAACATCAGAGATGCGGATGTAACTCTTGCAACATCAGAGATGCGGATGTAACTAGCATCACAGATGCAGATGTAACTTGCAACATCAGAGATGTGGATGTAACTCTTGCAACATCAGAGATACGGATGTAACTAACATCAGAGATGCAGATGTAACTCTTGCAACATCAGAGATACGGATGTAACTTGCAACATCAGATATACGGATGTAACTCTTGCAACATCAGATATACGGATGTAACTTGCAACATCAGATATGCGTATGTAACTTGCAACATCAGAGATACGGATGTAACTCTTGCAACATCAGAGATGCGCATGTAACTCTTGCAACATCAGAGATGTGCATGTAACTAGCATCACAGATGCGCATGCAACTCTTGCAACATCAGAGATGTGCATGCAACTCTTGCAACATCAGAGATGCGGATGTAACTCTTGCAACATCAGAGATGCGCATGTAACTCTTGCAACATCAGAGATGTGCATGTAACTCTTGCAACACGGATGTAACAACATCAGAGATGCGCATGTAACTAGCATCACAGATGCGCATGCAACTTGCAACATCAGAGATGTGCATGCAACTCTTGCAACATCAGAGATGCGGATGTAACTCTTGCAACATCAGAGATGCGCATGTAACTCTTGCAACATCAGAGATGCGGATGTAACTCTTGCAACATCAGAGATGCAGATGTAACTCTTGCGACATCAGAGATACGGATGTAACTCTTGCAACATCAGAGATGCGGATGTAACTCTTGCAACATCAGAGATGCGCATGTAACTCTTGCAACATCAGAGATGCGGATGTAACTTGCAACATCAGAAATGCAGATGTAACTCTTGCAACATCAGAGATGCAGATGTAACTCTTGCAACATCAGAGATGCGCATGTAACTAGCATCACAGATGCGCATGCAACTCTTGCAACATCAGAGATGTGCATGCAACTCTTGCAACATCAGAGATGCGCATGCAACTCTTGCAACATCAGAGATGCGCATGTAACTCTTGCAACATCAGAGATGTGCATGTAACTCTTGCAACACGGATGTAACAACATCAGAGATGCGCATGTAACTAGCATCACAGATGCGCATGCAACTCTTGCAACATCAGAGATGTGCATGCAACTCTTGCAACATCAGAGATGCGCATGTAACTCTTGCAACATCAGAGATGTGCCTAGCATCAGAGATGCTCATGCAACTCTTGCAACATCAGAGATGCGCATGCAACTCTTGCAACATCAGAGATCAACATCTACAGCAAACTCTATTTTGCATAACCACGTTTTGTCAAGAAAACAAAAGCGTTGATCTTCAAAATGCTGAGTCCCTTGGGAACCCAGTGCAGTGCAGTGCAGTACAAAAATAGTGACAGTAAATGAGGTAAGATTACTTGTACTGTAAAAAAAATTAAGGGTTGAGCCTAACCGTGTGATAAACGAATTTGTGTCTCCAATGATATCCTTCTTTTTCATCCCATATATTCTTCTCATTATGATTCTTCTCGCTTTCAGAAAGACGTAAACTGTATCACATCCTGGCTTGCTTCTTAATTATGCTTCTCTTCTTACTACTAAGTGTCTGCCACCTCTGTGTATCTCTGTTTCTCCAATTCAGTTAGTGACTGAGTTCAAGTGCCTGGGAATCCTCTTTTCTTCATCTCTATCTTCATCTCTATCCTGGAACAAATATCCTACATTTTAACATCCCTTCCAAGACCCATAAATTACTTGGTCTTTTCTACCGTCATTTCTACTGCTATTTAGACACTTCTACTCTTCTTTGCCTCTACACTTCTCTTATCCATCCTCATTTAGAGTACTATTCTTTCCTCTGGGACCTAAATTATCCTATCTTTCATCTCATTTTGAGAGAATACAATACTTTGCCAATAAATTATGTTCATCGGACTACACTTCTCACTCTTCCATCTCTCGTCGCCATAACGCCAAACTTGTCTTTCTCTTCAAACTTCTTCACAATAACATAGATTTTTATTCTATCCTACCACCATGCCATGCCAACTCACTCCCTGCTACAACCTCCGATCCGCTAATCCCATACAGAACTCAGTCTGCTTACCTCTCATTTCCCCCTGCTGTTACTAGGCTCCTGAACTCTCTCCCAAATTAAACTAATTCACTCGGAGGACAATTTAAGCGCCATATTCAACATTCCTTATCAGCACTTGGACTTTTAACTCCTTACTATCATCACCTAAACATGTAAATATGTTCCCCCTCCAGGCTACTTAGTTCTGAGATTTGCTCTTTAGCCTCTTGGCTATATATTGAGTAGGACCTTTTCCAATAAAAAAATTAATAATAATAATAATAATAATAATAATAATAATAATAATAATAATAATAATAATAATAATAATAATAATAATAATAATAATAATAATAATAATAATAATAATAATAATGATGATGATGATAATAATAATAATAATAATAATAATAATAATAATAACAACAACAACAACAACAACAATAATAATAGTAATAAATAAAATAAAATATAATAATAATAATAATAATAATAATAATAATAATAATAATAATAATAATAATAATAATAATAATAATAATAATAATAATAATAATAATAATAATAATAATAATAATAAATAATAATAATAATAATAATAATAATAATAATAATAATAATAATAATAATAATTAATAATAATAATAATAATAATAATAATAATAATAATAATAATAATAATAATAATAATAATAATAATAATAATAATAATAATAATAATAATAATAATAATAACAACGTTGGTTCCGTGGAAGTGTGGGAAATTGTTGGTGTGGGATGCCACTTGCATTCTCCTACATTGGTAGTGCCTCCACAGTGGCAGGAGCAGTAGCGGCTTTGGCTGAGGAAAGAAAGAGAGAAAAGTACTCCAATTTGAACAATAAAATTCACTCCTTTGTACCGGTAGCAATTGAAACTTCAGGTGTATTTGGACCACAGAGTTTACTTTTTCTAAGGGATTTGGGGCAGCGTCTCTTTCAAGCGACTGGAGAGAAGAACTCCCTTCACCACCTCCTGCAGAGGCTTTCTGTTGTGGTGCAGAGAGGTAATGCAGTTTCGGTTGCAGGGACCACAGATCACTTGAATTTGGACTCTGATGACATTTTCTTTTAATTACAGTATTATAATATTTATTATTTATTTTTTGTTCTATTTGTTTTAAAAAAATTAAAAAAAAAAAAAAATTTTTAAAAAAAATATATATATATATAATAATAATAATAATAATAATAATAATAATAATAATAATAATAATAATAATAATAATAATAATAATAATAATAATAATAATAATAATAATAATAATAATAATAATAATAATAATAATAATAATAATAATAATAATAATAATAATAATAATAATAATAATAATAATAATAATAATAATAATAATAATAATAATAATAATAATAATAATAATAATAATAATAATAATAATAATAATAATAATAATAATAATAATAATAATAATAATAATAATAATAATAATAATAATAATAATTTCAGTACCTGCTACAGAGGATCTGTCGCAATTCAGAGGGGAAATGCAAGTTCTGTTTTGGGGACAATGGGACAGCAGATGGGATTGATGGACATTATTTAGATTGTACCTATATATATATATATATATACCTATATTTATTAATCGTGTAAACAATGATGTAATAATAAACAATGATGTAATAATCCAGAAGGGAAAAAAGAAGAAGAAGAAAAAAGGGAAAAAAGGGGGGAAAAGAGGGAAAAAAGGGGGGGAAAGGGGAAAAAAGGAAAAAAAGAAGAAAAAAAGAGAAAAAAAGGGGGAAAAAGAAAGAAAATAATAAATAATAATAATAATAATAATAATAATAAATACTGCAGCTAGGAAGGAGTCAGGGGCTTGGATCCATGCCCTTCCCATGTCATCCTTAGGCCTCCGAATGGATGATGATGTGATTAGTTAGGGTGGCTACTGGTTTGCGTTTGGGTGTTCCTCTCTGTCATCCCCACAATTGTCTGCAGTGTGGATCCCAAGTGAATCAGTTTGGCACTCATGGTCTCAACTGTCGGAGAAGTCAAGGTCGTTTCTCGAGGCATGCAGCTGTAAATGACATTATTCATAGATCACTAGCTTCCATAAATATTCCCTCTCACCTGGAGCCTTCAGGCATTTCTCGCTTGGATGGCAAGCGTCCTGATGGAGCTTCCATTGTCCCCTGGAAGAATGGCCGTATCCTTGTGTGGGATGCTACATGTGTGGGACAACTTTGCTCCATCCTATGCAAACTTATTACATGAAGTCCTGGGGCAGTGGCAAACAGAGCCGAGTCCCTGAAAAAGAAAAATACGGAAACATTGTTGATACACACTTCTTTGTCCTAATTGGGATAGAGACCACTGGAGTGTTTGGAGGGGAGGCATCTTTGTTCCTTCGGGAATTAGGTGGCCGTCTCCAAGCAAAGTGCGATGAACCACTTTCCCATCATTTTCTCCTCCAGAGAATTACCATTGCAATTCACAGCAGTGTTAGGCACTAGTCAGTATACTAGTAATGACTATTTCTTACTTAAATTAGCTAGCTAGTTCTTTATTGGTAGTTATTCGGCATATTATTGTTTGTTTATAATTTTAAAAAATTTAAAAAATTTAAAAAAATTATTTTTTTTTTAATTAAAATAAAAAATTAAAATAAAAAGCTTTTTAGTTATTTATTTATGTATTTATTGTTAATTAGTTGTGTTTTTTTTGTTGTTGTTTTTTACATATAATAGTATGCCTAAAAACTGTTTGTATGACAGAGAACAACATGCCATACCTCAAGTTAAAAAGTTAATTAGTTATTATAACTATATATATAGCATGTGTTAATTAGGTGTTAATGAACTTGGTATGTTATAATAATAATAATAGTAATAATAAAAATTAAAATAAAAAAATTAAAATAAAAAATTAAAATAAAAAGCTTTTTAGTTATTTATTTATGTATTTATTGTTAATTAGTTATTATAACTATATAGCATGTGTTAATTAGGTGTTAATGAACTTGGTATGTTATAATGTTATAATAATAATAATAGTAATAATAATAATAATAATAATAATAATAATTAATATAATAATAATTAATATAATAATAATAGGCTTTCCTGGCATCCGCTTCGGGTTCCCTCGATCTCGTTCACCGAATCTTGCCCTGTAGATTTGAGGGATGCAGTGATCCTGCTTTTCAGTTAGGTATGGATGTGTGGAGCAAAGACATAAATGTTCCCGCTCCCTCAGGTGAGTCATCCTTTTCCCAAAAGTGTTGGGACACTCCGCACATGAAGGCCTGCCTAAACAAGCTTGTGGAAGGAGCACAGGATGATACTGCACATGCTCGTGTTAGAGCCGCTACCAAGAGTGAAGCAGGTGCCTGGCTCCATGCCTTCCCTATGTCTGCAGTTGGTTTTGAGGATGGACGACGATGTGATTCGTGTTGCCACAGGTCTTCGTCTTGGTGTACCACTTTGTAGTCCTCACCAGTGTCTTCAGTGTGGAGCTCCAGTTAACCAGCAGGGTACTCATGGCAGAAAGAGTCAGGGCCGCCACTCTCGACATGCTGCTATTAATCAAGTGATCCAAAGATCTCTATGTTCCGCCAAAATTCCCTCTTATCTGGAACCAGCAGGCTTGGATCATGATGATGGCAAACGTCCTGACGGTGCCAGAGTTGTGCCCTGGAGGAATGGGAAGGTTCTGGTTTGGGATACCACATGTTCAGACATGTTTGCTCCCTCTTAAGTGGATTTGAGGTCTGGAGATCCTGGAACGGTTGCCAACAGAGCTGAATTCCTGAAGAAACGAAAGTATCGTTCAATCAGAGACACCCACTATTTCGTTCCTCTGGGCTTCGAGACCACGGGTGTATTTGGTGATGAGGCCATGTCCTTTATTAAGGAGTTGGGCAGGAAAATTAAGGAGGAAACCAGGGAGGCTAAAGCCCATTTCTACTTGCTCCAACGGTTGTCAGTAGCAATACTGCGTGGAAATGCTGCTGCTGTGCTGGGAACATCTCGGGCACAGGAAACGTCCGACTACTTTTAATTATTATATACGCATGACTTAATTAGGTGTGAATGGACTCTGATATTGCCTGTGTATATATCATAATGTGTATATATAATAATAATAATAATAATAATAATAATAGTAGTAGTAGTAGTAGTAGTAGTAGTAGTAGTAGTAGTAGTAGTAGTAGTAGTAGTAGTAGTAGTAGTAGTAGTAGTAGTAGTAGTAATAATAATAATAATAATAATAATAATAATAATAATAATAATAATAATAATAATAATAATAATAATAATAATAATAATAATAATAATAATAATAATAATAATAATAATAATAATAATAATAATAATAATAATAATAATAATAATAATAATAATAATAATAATAATAATAATAATAATAATAATAATAATAATAATAATAATAATAATAATAATAATAATAATAATAATAATAATAATAATAATAATAATAATAATAATAATAATAATAATAATAATAATAATAATAATAATAATAATAATAATAATAATAATAATAATAATAATAATAATAATAATAATAATAATAATAATAATAATAATAATAATAATAATAATAATAATAATAATAATAATAATAATAATAATAATAATAATAATAATAATAATAATAATAATAATAATAATAATAATAATAATAATAATAATAATAATAATAATAATAATAATACTGCAGCTAGGAAGGAGTCAGGGGCTTGGATCCATGCCCTTCCCATGTCATCCTTGGCCTCCGAATGGATGATGATGTGATTAGGGTGGCTACTGGTTTGCGTTTGGGTATTCCTCTCTGTCATCCCCACAATTGTCTGCAGTGTGGATCCCAAGTGAATCAGTTTGGCACTCATGGTCTCAACTGTCGGAGAAGTCAAGGTCGTTTCTCGAGGCATGCAGCTGTAAATGACATTATTCATAGATCACTAGCTTCCATAAATATTCCCTCTCACCTGGAGCCTTCAGGCATTTCTCGCTTGGATGGCAAGCGTCCTGATGGAGCTTCCATTGTCCCCTGGAAGAATGGCCGTATCCTTGTGTGGGATGCTACATGTGTGGGACAACTTTGCTCCATCCTATGCAAACTTATTACATGAAGGTCCTGGGGCAGTGGCAAACAGAGCCGAGTCCCTGAAAAAGAAAAATACGGAAACATTGTTGATACACACTTCTTTGTCCCAATTGGGATAGAGACCACTGGAGTGTTTGGAGGGGAGGCATCTTTGTTCCTTCGGGAATTAGGTGGCCGTCTCCAAGCAAAGTGCGATGAACCACGTTCCCATCATTTTCTCCTCCAGAGAATTTCCATTGCAATTCACAGCGGTGTTAGGCACTAGTCAGTATACTAGTGATGACTATTTCTTACTTAAATTAGCTAGCTAGTTCTTTATTGGTAGTTTTATTATTAGCATATTATTGTTTGTTTATAATTAAAAAAATATAAAAAAATTATTTAAAAAAATGTTAAAAAAATATTAAAAAATAAAAAATATAAAAAAATAAAAAAATTTAAATTAAAAAAAAGCTTTTTAGTTATTTATTTATGTATTTATTGTTAATTAGTTTAGTTAATTAGGTGTTAATGAACTTGGTATGTTATAATAATAATAATAGTAATAATTAAAAAAAATTAAAAAAATTAATAAAATTAAAAAAATAACAATAATAATAATAATAATAATAATAATAATAATAATAATAATAATAATAATAATAATAATAATAATAATAATAATAATAATAATAATAATAATAATAATAATAATAATAATAATAATAATAATAATAATAATAATAATAATAATAATAATAATAATAATAATAATAATAATAATAATAATAATAATAATAATAATAATAATAATAATAATAATAATAATAATAATAATAATAATAATAATAATAATAATAATAATAATAATAATAATAATAATAATAATAATAATAATAATAATAATAATAATAATAATAATAATAATAATAATAATAATAATAATAATAATAATAATAATAATAATAATAATAATAATAACAGTAACAGTAACAGTAATAATACTACTAATAATAATAGTAATAATAGTAATAATAATACATGTAAATACATGTAGTAATAATAAAAGGTGTATATATAAACTGAGCCAAAAATATTATTGTGTGCTTTGTAGGGGATCTGCTGTGGGTTAAGTAACTCTACTGAGAAACACTGAGTACAAGCTCTTTAAGATAATATTCTATTGACTTCACATTCACAAAACTCCGAGCCCCGAGGATTGGGATCGTGCTCCTTTTATAGCAGCAAGGTCCCAAGTCCTTTATGACCGTACATGGGTATATGCATAGAGCTCACATAATTATACTGTCCAATGATATCTAGCTATGTGCATGCATTTGTTATGTTCAAGTGGTCCACACCATCCCTTCAAAGGGTCGAGTCTCTGACATGTAGTTCCACCTGGCCCTGACACTCGCCCCTTTCCTTACCTGCAGAATAGCTGGGATCTCCCCCCACACCTGTCGCAATAGTCCATCAGCATTGGCATTTGCTTTGCCTGGTCGGTGGAGTATGGTACAGTCACACATGTAGGGTTGCAGGATTAGGGCCCACCAGGTGAGCCTGCCTCCCATGGTGGTATGGTGCAGTCATACATGTAGGGTGCAGGATTAGGGCCCACCAGGTCCCGTGGTGGTATGGTGCAGTCATACATGTAGGGTGCAGGATTAGGGCCCACCAGGTGAGCCTGCCTCCCGTGGTGGTATGGTGCAGTCATACATGTAGGGTGCAGGATTAGGGCCCACCAGGTGAGCCTGCCTCCCGTAGTGGTATGGTGCAGTCATACATGTAGGGTTGCAGGATTAGGGCCCACCAGGTGAGCCTGCCTCCCGTGGTGGTATGCAGTTCCTGAAATGCTTGCTGGTGGGTGTCTGTCCAGGCGAGACGGTCAGGGAGTTCCTTACGGGTGAGGTCCATGAGCGGGGCTGCTGTGGTCGCATAGTCTGGAATGAACATCCAGCTAAACCTAGAAATGATTGGACGTCCTTTTTTGTGTGGAGTGGCGAATTCCTGTACCGCCTGATTTTCTCTCTCTGGTCTGACTTGGCCTCTCCCGACGATGTAAGTAAAGGCACTGAAACATAGCATAGCAGCACTTGCTCTGTTTGATGGTGAGGCTTGCATCTCCCAACCTTTGCAGAGGCTGTCTGATGTGATCCAGGTGGAGTTGCCACGCGAGCTGAACACAACATCATCCATATATGTGGACACAAAGCTGGATGCATCTCCAAAAATTGTGTTCATCATTCTCTGGACAATGCTGGGTGCTCCGACTAGACCGAATGGCCTTTCAATTGGTATATATTTGCCATAGGGTGTCACGAAAGCATTTTTCGGTTTGGAGCTCTCTTCGACTGGTACCTGTCAGTATATAGCCCTACCTGAGGTCGAGGGTGGTGATGTAAGAGGACCCGGCAAGGTCGTTGATTAGCTCATCGATCCTTGGCATGGGGAAGGGTTTGGAAAAGGTCACTGCATTCAGCTTACGGTAGTCGCTGCAGAGGTGGAGTGATCCATCCTTTTTTGGCACCAGGGGCTGCCCTGGCGCTGGTGCTTGTCTCGATCAGGTCAGCTCGCAGTATCTGCTCGATTTTCTTCTTCACAGTGTCTTGTCTGGAATGAGGGAGAGGGTATGGGGGTGAGTGGATTGGTAATGCCTCGCCCGTTTCTATCATGATTATGGCTCTGTCTGTCCAAAGGGGGAGTAGCCGTTAGATTCCTGGGGAACACTTCTGTAGGAACACTTTGTCGCACTGTTGGTCAAATTGCTCAACGACTTTTTTGAGCATGTGCTCCAGGGTTCGGTTGGAACCTTCGACCATACCATGGCAGGCTCATGTGAGCCTTAGCGTCTCGATGAAGAGCATCTAGTCAATTTGAAGTTGATTATATTGAGAAGGTGATTTTATTACTATTGTTGTTGTCGTTGTTGTTATTATTATTATTGTTATTATTATGACCTTTACAATATGACAATACCGGTGAAACGTGTTTGTAGTGCCATATTGATACAAACCGATAGTGATTTCGTAGATCAGTTTCAAGGAAAGTATATATATATATATATACTAGAAGAAGGGAAGAATTGGCTATAGCCAAGTAGCAATATAAAAGGAGCAAAGTTGATAGCTTAAACATACCTAGCACTAGCTATTGTGATTTTGTATTTTTTATATATAGCAATAAAATATGATATCCTGCAACAGGTTCTGCCTCAGACTTCTGTATGCCCAACTGCTTCAGTTTACTCTCGGCCAACTTCTTCTCCTCTCATGTACTCTCCTCCTCCTCCTCGCACTTCCTTCCTCTCCTCCCCCTCGGACTTCCTTCCGCTCCTCCAGTCCATATTGAAGTAACAAGTGGAAGAACATATTATAAACATATTCATGGTTTGTGGTTTGGTTGCTATGGTTCGTTGCTAAATTCATGGGCAATCTAGTGATATATTTCTCAACTACTGATTTTATATTGAACCGGCTGAAGTTACCCGCGCTCCACAGGGAAGTAAAATAATGCATCCCTGCCCCAGTGTAGTCATTTTGTTCAGTGCACACAACTATACATGAAAACAACATAATATCCTTTCATAATGATTGTTGAGGTGTATTAGTGATTAGAGCATCCGCATATAAAAACATGCATCTTAGCAATTGACTGAATCTACATCCGTCATCTATTATTTTTTCTAACATCAAAGAACATGCAGGACATGGTAAAGTGATTTTTTTTGCCACGGCACATGCATCCCACTTAGCCCAGTCTACTCACCTCCCAACATCAGCAATGAACAGAGATTTCTCCAAGCAACTACTCAAGAGTAATAGACATCTATTGACCTTAGCTAGTTCTTCGGCCATCTTCCCCAGAGTATATAGCACACAAGATATTGGCTGTATAAGTCACTCCTCATCTTTTCCAGCTCTTTACACTCCTTCACCAAACACAGAGGAAATACTGAAAGCAAGGGAATCTGTCATTCTTCTACTCAACTTCTTGGCATCATTTGGTGAAAGGGGATCAACCTCCAAATCCCTAGATATCTTCCAGCATCTCCTACAGATAGGATTGACCAATCACTTCATATCTTGGGGAGCATCTCCATGACCTCTTCGAAACATCATTTAGTCTGTTAATTGTACCGTTGGCATAACAATAAGATCTACTGAAAGATTAGGAGAGTGGGGGACAAACATGCATTTACTACATGGACATAATAAGTGGAAGGTGCATGGATTATCGGGATCAAAGGTAGAGCAGACCATAAATGCTTATTTAGTTTCAGTAGTGGCCATAGTCTGTTGCACATCTATATATAGGTGGAATGATGTTCCAGAGCCTGGCTAGTCGAGTAAAATAAGTGCCTGGAAAGATTATTACACATCCTCGAGTGGTTGAGCTTTAGTGACTGTGATGATCGAGTGTTGGTGGAGGCGAAAGTTTATGGCTCAATATATTAAAGCTGGTAGTTGTATTTTTTATGCTCCTTATGAAAAACATGTCAGCAAGTTCAAAAAAATACATCAGTGGAAGAATCTTTAGTTCAACAAGTCTAGACTTATAGTCCATGGTGTAAATGTTTAGAACAAATTTTGTAGCATGCCTTTGGATTCTTTCCAATGCCACAATATATTTTATGACTGAGGTCTCCAGAGAGGTGAACCATAATTATATATACCCAATTGAGATCTAACGAGAGCTAGATAAAGGGTCTTTAATAGAAAAACCTAGCCCATCTTGCAGCATCCTCAGAAGAAGCCAACAGGAAGAGTGCCAGTGACAGAACAGATCGCCGTTTCACTCTCCGCTCAACATCCGACTATTAACACTTACCTCACTCAAGATCCAACTTCCACACAAACCTTGGCAGGAACGCGCTCGCGCGTACGTGCACGTTTTTATCAGAGTCGATCTGGCAGCATGGCTTCCGCAGCTAGGTGTGTGGAGGAGTTCCGTAGGGTTTTGCGCAGACTGAGGCTTACCAAGGACCTTAAAGTTGGTGAGCAAGTTCTTCATGGCTACTTAAATAGTTTCCCCGCTGTTCTAGATGGAAATGTTGGGTCTTTTAACCACAACTGATGTGCAAGGAGAGAGGGGGGAAAAAGAAGCAACTACGCCACGGTGAATTTATGTCAGCCCGAAGAATCTGCATGTGCTGGTGTAGTCTGGCGTAGCCAATTTTTACTTTCCTTATCTTTGGACTGAGAAGAAAAGGGTCTGGTGTGTCTGCATATACAATTAGTCTCCTGTGATGAGTTGCGGCTCCATCAGGGCACATGGAAAGACGAGTGCGGAGTTTAATTTTCCACAAGCAAAGCAACTGGGCCTCATTACTGGAGAGGAACAGATGGAAGTAGCCATCATCAGCTAACTGCTATAAATCACATCACTACTCGAGGTTATATCTGCATCACCAGACCTTTTTCCCAAAGATAAAGATGGTAAAGGGTCAAGCCTCACCAGACTATTACTTGCGATGATAAACACTCGCAACCAGCGACTGGCAGAGACCTATGGAGCAATATGGCAGACAGCAATATGGCAGACACCACCATAAACATGCTTTAGTTCTTCAATTACATAATTTTTACTGTAGCTAGTTTGTGCCTTCCAACACACCCAGGATTTCATTTGGGGTGCAAGTTGTTGGCCTAGATTTTGCAAAGACTACAAGCAAAAAGACTACAAGCAAGATAGTCTTGTTATGTGAAACATTTCCCTCTGCAAAGGTGAACCCACACATTGTAGGCTATAGATCTGTAAACTAAATGAACTCAAAGTTGACATAACCAATTACAATGACTCGATAAGCATTTTACTTGCTGGACATTTTGACTAGATGCTTGACGAAGGCTAGAGCATCTAGCTGAAATGTTGAAAGAGTATATTTCAAGTTGATTTGTAGTTCTTGTGTTGTAGCAGCTGTGAGGTGAGTAATCTGTTTAGATGATCTTACACTAACTTACAAGCTGAAGTGCTCCTCAGCAATCTTTCGGTGGCAGATCTAGAGGGGGTTCTGTGTTCAATGGAACCACTTCTGATGGTTAAACATTGTCATACCCTTTCAGTTTCCAACTCTTGTTCTTTGCTATGGAATTAACACCAAGCAATCCAACTTCTCCCACATTACGACATTATCTCAAATTTTACAGGAGGGGGAGGGGGAGTAGGGGGTGGCAATCATTTGCATCCTATTTTTGAAGAACATTTTCAGATATGTTGTGTTCCTTCATTCAAAATGGTCGCATATTTATGAAGGCACCAGAAGTGACCTGAGAATGGCGTATTAAAATATTTTCTGAGGAAGCGTGTACTCCTCTCTCCCAGTCCCACTAGCCGACATGCACATGTAGAAATAAGAGGTCATACATTCTGTTTAGTTCTTGTGTGTGTATATACATATGGTGGGGGCGGGATTTCACCACACACACACACACACTAAGGAGCGTGAAAATGTTTCTGCGAGATCTTGGGGTTACAATGGTGAGCAAGGTGTCAGTGGGAGAGTTCAAGTATTTTTAATAAGACAATGTTATAGGTAGTAGTCATGGCTGAGATTTGTAAGACATTGTTGTGAGTGTAGCTAGCGCACGCAACTCCAACTTGCGTGGATCTCTGTTGAAGTGTTCGAGGGCAAGTGTGATGGAGGCACATATGATTTCTTTCCCTCCACCTTCCAGCTGTGGCGTTGTCAGGTGGTTGTGACAGTGTGGCTCTACTATGGCTGGCCAGGAAAGAATTCCGCAGTGTGACTGCCATCACTATCGACCATAAGTAAGTAAGCGTGTCAGTGTTCTTATAGCCACCATCTCTATAAGTCAGTCTGGGCTCTCGATATTTCGTGCCTGAAAGCAGTGCTGTGGTGGACCATGTCAGCACTTGGGCCTGGTCCAAACTGGTGATGCTTCTCATGGTGGGCTGTGTCAGCACTTGGGCCTGGTCCAAACTGGTGATGCTTGTTCTCATGTGGGCTGTGTCAGCACTTGGGCCTGGTCCAAACTAGTGATACTTCTCATGGTGGGCTGTGTCAGCACTTGGGCCTTGTCCAAACTAGTGATGCTTCTCATGGTGGGCTGTGTCAGCACTTGGGCCTGGTCCAAACTGGTGATACTTCTCATGCTGGGCTGTGTCAGCACTTGGCCTGGTGCAAACTAGTGATGCTTCTCAACACAACCAATTTGCTGCTCCAATTGGGCGAGTTGTAGTGACTAGTGTGACTAGTGTGCTCTGATACACGAGTCTCTTTGAATTAGAGCAGGCTGGAAGGGGAGAAGTGAGTTTTAGAGTCGCTCTTTTTTAATTAGAGCAGGCCAGAAAGGGAGGAATGAGTGTTAGAGTCAGTCTCTTTGCATTAGAGCGGACTGGAAGGGGAGGAGTTAGTTTTAGAGTCCGTCTCTTTGAATTAGAGCGGACTGGAAGGGGAGGAGTTAGTTTTAGAGTCCGTCTCTTTGAATTAGAGCAGGCTGAATGGGTAGAGTGAGTGTTAGAGTCAGTCTCTTTGAATTAGAGCAGGCCCGAAGAGGAGCAATGAGTTTTATTTAGAGACAGTCTCTTTGAATTAGAGCAGGCCGGTAGGGTGGAGTGAGTGTTAGAGTCAGTCTCTTTGAATTAGAGCAGGCCCGAAGGGGAGGAATGGGTTTTATTTAAAGTCAGTCTCTTTGAAATAGAGTAGGCCAGAGGGGGAGAAGTGAGTTTTAGAGTGCATATTGCGCGCCATGTTAGAGGTGGTCTGGTTGTCCCTCCAAATACCCGCCATCTGCAGGACTAAGGAGCCGGTGGCTGCGCGAGGAAGACTGCAGAAATGAGGTTCCACATGCTTAAACTGCACTTTGCACCCCTGAAGTAAAGCTAGCAAGGGTGTCTCGTTACTCTCTGTTGTACCATCACTATGGAAACTGTGTTAGTGTTTCCAAACTGACCTTTTAACTTGCATTGTGGAATCTTTTTCTGGTGCTCGTTTTTAAACCCCATTAAAAAAAAATCTCTTATTGCAGTTCATATATATATATATATGGTGTCATGTACATACACATGTGCATGTATTTATATATATACATGTATGTCGTGTACATATAATGTGTGTTTATAGATATATGTCGTGTACATACACATGTGCTTGTATTTATAGATATATGTCGTGTACATATGCATGTGCATGTATTTATAGATATATTCGTGTACATACACATGTGCATGTATTTGTATTTATATATATATATGTCGTGTACATATACATGTGCATGTATTTATAGATATATGTCGTGTACATATACATGTGCGTGTATTTATAGATACATGTCATGTACATGCACATGTGCATGTATTTATAGATATATGTCATGTACATACACATGTGCATGTATTTATAGATATAATGTCGTGTACATACACATGTGCGTGTGTTTATAGATATATGTCATGTACATACATGTGTGTGTGTGTTATAGGCTGCGAGCAGAGAGTGGGGAGGAGGCAAAAAAGGCTGGAGAGATAGCAGCTGCTTTGGGCGTCAAGCACCACATTCTCTGCATAGACTGGGGAGGGCTCCCCCCTGCACAGTCCATCCAAGCTAAAGCTCGCGAGGAGCGTTACAAGTTACTGCTGCATCTGTGCAGAGAGCAACGCATCTACAAACTCATGACTGGCCATCACATCGATGACCAGATTGGTATGGTCAGTAGATGAACACACTAGACATTGTAGTCCCCTGGAGTATTCTAGCACGTGGGGAGTGCTGCTGTTGTGTTGATAAGATAAGAAGTGGTGGTGTCCTATTATAAATCATTATTAATAGTGGCTTAATTAACTGCTGTGTGATAGTATATTTCAATCCACAAATAGGCTCAGCGAAGAGATAAACTTTAAACAATCATGACCATTTTTTCTGTTTGTCACCCTGCAAATCTCTCACGAACTTCTCTGGCAACATATGGCGGTCTGTCTCCCTCATGAACCTCTCTGCAAACCTATGGGGGTCTGTTCCCCTCAAGAACCTCTGCAAACCTTTGGTGCTCTGCCCCCTCATGAACCTCTCTGCAAACCTTTGGTGCTCTGTCTCCCTCATGACCTCTCTCTCTCTCCATAAATGGTCAGTACTCTCTCTGTCCTACTTATAACTGGAGAAGAAACTTGATGGCCACTTACTTTTCTCCTCGAGATGTGTACCCTGGCCTGGTGACACTTTCATATTGACTAAGGGTTAAGATTGGGTTGACTAAGGGTAAGATTAGGTTGACTAAGGGTTAAGATTAGGTTGACTAAGGGTTAAGATTAGGTTGACTAAGGGTTAAGATTAGGTTGACTAAGGGTTAAGATTAGGTTGACTAAGGGTTAAGATTGGGTTGGGTAAGGGTTAAGATTAGGTTGACTAAGGGTTAAGATTAGGTTGACTAAGGGTTAAGATTGGGTTGAGTAAGGGTTAAGATTGGGTTGACTAAGGGTTAAGATTAGGTTGACTAAGATGTGACACATGCTACAAGCACATGGAGGTAAAGAGGTGCTTGTGTGTCACACCTGCTACAACATGGAGGTAGAGAGATGCCTCTGTGTCACACCTGCTACAACATGGAGGTAGAGAGATGCCTCTGTGTCACACATGCTACAACATGGAGGTAGAGAGATGCCTGTGTGTCACGCATGCTACAACATGGAGGTAGAGAGATGGCATGTGCTTGCATGTACCTTTCTCTTTCCATTCACTCCACCCACCAATAACATGGAGGTAGAGAGATGGCATGTCCTTGCATGTACCTTTCTCTTTCCCTTCACTCCACCCACCAATAATGATTCACTATTGGTAATATTGACCCTCAAGGGCAAGATGAAAGACGCAGAGAAACCATATTATATTTAATTTCATGTTGTTGTGGCTGTGTTGGTTACATGCATGTGTGCATATACATATATATTATATATATAATTATATATGTATATTATATATATATATACATATATATACATACCGTATTCACTTGAATATAAGTAGCGACTTGTATTTATTTCAGCCAAATCAAGTTGCGAACTTCAAGCATTGCGCTTGCACAGTGCCAAGCTAGTTTTACGCTAAATATTGTGCTGACGCAATTTTTTTGGCTGAGTCATTGTGGTTGTGATTGTTTCATTTCAAACATTGAGCTAGGTAGTAGTTGGCTGACAAGAGTTCCTAATCGCTATCGTTATCTACAATGAGTTCGTTATTTCGATCTGTTCTTCATCCTTTTCGTCCAGGGAAGCAAATGGATCTTCTCCACCGCTGTCACTTCCTTCCAACAGCTGGCGAGTAGCTTGTGTAATGGCTCGGATAGCTAAAGCTGCTACTTTATCGTCTTTGAGGCAGAGAATTTCCCCATCTTCAGACCCGTCCACCTTCACAGTGTTGCCACAAGTACGGAATGATTTCTTGATCAACTCGGCATACAAGCTAATGATAACCAATTGCGCATGTGCAAGAGCGGTGGTGTAATTAACTTAGTGTGCTACATTTGGAGTGCGGCTTTCAGAGCGACTTCTATTCAGTGTGCGACTTATATTCGAGTGAATACGGTATATATATTATATATACATATACATGTATATATATATTGGCGAGTGAACTAGCACTCTATTGGCTTGAATCCTGTTTTAAAATGGACACACCAATCATCCACCCACAGGTCAAGCACCCACCCACAGGTCAAGCACCCACACACAGGTCAAGCACCCACCCACAGGTCAAGCACCCACCCACATGCCAAGCACCCACCCACAGGCCAAGCACCCACCCACAGGTCAAGCACCCACCCACAGGCCAAGCACCCACACACAGGCCAAGCACCCACTCACAGGTCAAGCACCCACTCACAGGTCAAGCACCCACTCACAGGTCAAGCACCCACCCACAGGTCAAGCACCCACTCACAGGTCAAGCACCCACCCACAGGTCAAGCACCCACCCACAGGTCAAGCACCCACCCACAGGTCAAGCACCCACCCACAGGCCAAGCACCCACCCACAGGTCAAGCATAACACACAGGTCAAGCACCCACACACAGGCCAAGCATCACACACAGGTCAAAACACAGGTCAAGCACCCACCCACAGGTCAAGCACCCACCCACAGGTCAAGCACCCACTCACAGGTCATGCCACCCACACACAGGTCATGCACCCACACACAGGCCAAGCATCACCCACAGGTCAAGCATCACACACAGGTCAAGCACCCACCCACAGGTCAAGCACCCACCCACAGGTCAAGCATCACACACAGGTCAAGCACCCACCCACAGGTCAAGCACCAACACACAGGTCATGCACCCACTCACAGGTCAAGCACCCACCCACAGGTCAAGCATCCACCCACAGGTCAAGCATCCTCCCACAGGTCAAGCACCCACCCACAGGTCAAGCATCCACCCACAGGTCAAGCACCCACCCACAGGTCAAGCACCCACCCACAGGTCAAGCATCACACACAGGTCAAGCACCCACCCACAGGTCAAGCACCAACACACAGGTCATGCACCCACTCACAGGTCAAGCATCCTCGCACAGGTCAAGCACCCACCCACAGGTCAAGCACCACACACAGGTCAAGCACCCACTCACAGGTCAAGCACCCACTCACAGGTCAAGCACCCACCCACAGGTCAAGCACCCACCCACAGGCCAAGCACCCACCCACAGGTCAAGCACCCACCCACAGGTCAAGCACCCACTCACAGGTCAAGCACCCACCCACAGGTCAAGCACCCACTCACAGGTCAAGCACCCACCCACAGGTCAAGCACCCACTCACAGGTCAAGCACCCACCCACAGGTCAAGCACCCACTCACAGGTCAAGCACCCACTCACAGGTCAAGCACCCACCCACAGGTCAAGCACCACCCACAGGTCAAGCACCCACACACAGGTCAAGCACCCACCCACAGGTCAAGCACCCACACACAGGTCAAGCACCCACCCACAGGTCAAGCACCCACTCACAGGTCAAGCACCCACCCACAGGTCAAGCACCACACACAGGTCAAGCACCCACCCACAGGTGGTGGCATCACTACACTCTTTTCAGCTGATTTTGAAGAGGGACATTCAGCGGCCATTGGGCACTTGCCCTAGGAACATGAAATATAGCACTGACATCCGCCATTTTGAAATAGATGTCTAACGAATATGCCGACACACACCACACCCCCAACACACCACGCCCCCGATAGGTTGTTTGTGGCTACCTGTCACTGAGTTCTGGTTAGGCGTGTGGTTACTGTGGCATCACAGTTGGAAGTATGACAGCAGCTGTTGAGTATGCACTGAGTGGAGGGAGTGCTGGGAGCTTCATCCTACTCTGCAGCTGTTGAGTATGCACTGAGTGGAGGGAGTGCTGGGAGCTTCATCCTACTCTGCAGCTGTTGAGCATGCACTGGGTGGAGGGAGTGCTGGGAGCTTCATCCTACTCTACAGCTGTCGAGTGCACTGAGTGGAGGGAGTGCTGGGAGCTTCATCCTACTCTACAGCTGTCGAGTGCACTGAGTGGAGGGAGTGCTGGGAGCTTCATCCTACTCTGCAGCTGTTGAGTATGCACTGAGTGGAGGGAGTGCTGGGAGCTTCATCCTACTCTACAGCTGTTGAGTATGCACTGAGTGGAGGGAGTGCTGGGAGCTTCATCCTACTCTGCAGCTGTTGAGTATGCACTGAGTGGAGGGAATGCTGGGAGCTTCATCCTACTCTGCAGCTGTTGAGTATGCACTGAGTGCTGGGAGCTTCATCCTACTCTACAGCTGTTGAGTATGCACTGAGTGGAGGGAGTGCTGGGAGCTTCATCCTACTCTGCAGCTGTTGAGTATGCACTGAGTGGAGGGAGTGCTGGGAGCTTAATCCTACTCTGCAGCTGTTGAGTATGCACTGAGTGGTGCTGGGAGCTTCATCCTACTCTGCAGCTGTTGAGTATGCACTGAGTGGTGCTGGGAGCTTCATCCTACTCTACAGATTACAGCTGTTGAGTATGCACTGAGTGCTGGGAGCTTCA
The DNA here is from genome assembly GCA_028752905.1 of Cladorhizidae sp. MBARI D1340-BT2. NCBI lineage: Eukaryota > Metazoa > Porifera > Demospongiae > Poecilosclerida > Cladorhizidae > Cladorhizidae sp. MBARI D1340-BT2. The sequence goes on along the minus strand of JAQNBH010000016.1, from coordinate 56,531,907 downwards.
TCCTACTCTACAGCTGTTGAGTATGCACTGAGTGGAGGGAGTGCTGGGAGCTTCATCCTACTCTGTAGCTGTTGAGTATGCACTGAGTGGAGGGAGTGCTGGGAGCTTCATCCTACTCTACAGCTGTTGAGTATGCACTGAGTGGAGGGAGTGCTGGGAGCTTCATCCTACTCTGCAGCTGTTGAGTATGCACTGAGTGGAGGGAATGCTGGGAGCTTCATCCTACTCTACATCTGTTGAGTATGCACTGAGTGGAGGGAGTGCTGGGAGCTTCATCCTTACTCTGCAGCTGTTGAGTATGCACTGAGTGGAGGGAGTGCTGGGAGCTTCATCCTACTCTGTGTCACCACCCTAGGAAAGCTAGATTAATTCCCAGTCCAGTAGTGATTCTTGTTGATGTTGTTGTTGATGTTGTTGATGATGTTGTTGATGATGATGTTGTTGTTGATGATGTTGTTGTTGTTGATGTTGTTGTGTAGAGACCATGTTGATCCGGATGAGCAAGGGCAGTGGGATTGTTGGCTTGTGTGGTATGCACACTCTTAGTCGTCGATTCTCTCATCCTGATATCAGTTTGGTCCGCCCCTTTCTGCTCTGTCACAAGCAGGACCTCCGAGGTCTGTGCGTGGAGGAGGGTCTAAATTGGGTGGACGATCCAACCAACTACGAACCCTGGTGTACCCGCAACCGTGTTCGGCAGTTTCTGACCGAGGATCCTGATTTGACTCGAGCGGCAATCCAGATGCACTCTGACCTATGTCAAATCAAAACAACTATTCAAAGCAAAGGTATGGAATGAGGGGTAGGGGTCAGGTATGTGTGTGCACTGTACATATACATGATGCATGTGCTTGCATTAGCATGTAGATAGGCACTAGTGCATGTATCTGTGTATATATGTACATACATGTATGTGCTTGCATCAACATGTAGATAGGCACTAGTGCATGTATGTGTGTATGTATGTACATACATGTATATGCTTGCATCAACATGTAGATAGGCACTAGTGCATGTATGTGTGTATATAATGTACACATACATGATGTATGTGCTTGCATCAACATGTAGATAGGCACTAGTGCATGTATGTGTGTATGTATGTACATACATGTATATGCTTGCATCAACATGTAGATAGGCACTAGTGCATGTATGTGTGTATATAATGTACACATACATGATGTATGTGCTTGCATCAACATGTAGATAGGCACTAGTGCATGTATGTGTGTATGTATGTACATACAGTATATGCTTGCATCAACATGTAGACAGGCACTTGTGCATGTATGTATGTATATATATACATATACATGATGTATGTGCTTGCATCAGCATGTAGATAGGCACTAGTGTATGTATGTGTGCATATACATGATGTGTGCTTGCATCAACATGTAGATAGGATTAGTGTATGTATGTGTGTATATACATGATGTATGTGCTTGCATCAACATGTAGATAGGCACTAGTGCATGTATGTAGATGTGTGTGTGTATGTGATAAATAGTTGATGTGCTTGTGAGGTTGTATCTTATTGTTGGTGTATGTGTTGCTCTGCAGTGGGGGAGCTGGTGAAGAACTTGCCTGTAATAGATAGCCGGTTTGGTTACGTGACTTTAAGCAAGGATAAATTGGTGCAGCTCCCCAAGCCTATAATCTGGAGAGTACTGAGTATACTGTCTCAATATCTGTCGGGGAAGATTAAGAGCCCTGGTTACAAGGAACTCAGAGTTCAATGGACTTCTCTGGTGCGGCTGGATAAGACCATGACCTTCCGTAACGCCTTGGTTGGCCCAATTTCCAAGACTAGAGGCGGCCATGATGTGGCTGTGTGCAATGCCATGAACGAAGGCAAGGTCAATGTCGTCGTCAGCATTGAGGTAAACGAGTGTCTTCACTGGGGAAATTGGGATATCGTACTGAAACGCTTCAAGCTAGCAACCACACAGGACAAGGAAAGGAAGTATTTCGTGAGGAGATTCAAGGAAGCGGACTCTGCCCTGTTGAGACGAGGAATTCGAGTTGTGCGCTCGCGGGTGCTCCCGCCTGTGATGGTCCGTGCCTCATTTCCTGTTATTCTAGACGAAGCACATAATGTAGTTTCCATTCCTCACTTTGAGTACTTGGACAGACGCTATGGCGTACTTGCCGTGGTCAACTACAAACCTTCCATCAGTCTGGACTTCATCATCAATCGACATGAAGAACTTGCCAGTGATGGTGGTCGTGCCTGAAGTATTTCTATATATAATATATAAAAAGTTGAAAAAATTGTCCATCAGTCTGTGTGCGTATGGCTTAGGCCTGGCCAAATACCTGAACTGATTTGAACCAAACTTGGTGAGTAGGTCGAGTATAGATCAGGGAAAGATAATAAAATAATGAAGTTTTGGGGGAGAAGTTTTTTTTATAATGACTAATGAACAGCCAGTTTTCATTTCTTAGAAAATTTATCCAGCCGCACCAAGCAAGCTGCTGTGAAATTGGAGTTGTGAGCACCTTCACTTCCACATGACCTTTTTACTGCGACTTAACGCATAAAATGTGTCGTTGGCGAGTTGTCGAAGGGGTTCTCTTGTTGACCTGCCAGGAACGAAGCCATACTGCTCATCTGGCAGAAGATGGCCAACATTTCTCATGATTCGTTGATTGATCAACCAAGTGAAAATTTTAAGAGATACACATAGTAGAGCAATCGCCCTGTAGTTGTCTGGTTGGTTGGTTGATTGGACCTTTCTCTTTGTATAAAATCTTGATAATGCTTTTCTTCCAGTTATCTGCAATTCGACCAACCGAGAGACAGAGATTGAAGAGAGTGGTCCAGTATAGGAGCAATATTGTACTGAAGATTTTATGTGTTCATAGAACAGGCGGTCGGGTCCACAAGCTTTCCCATTCCGTGTCCTCTTAATGGCATATTCAACCTCGGTCATTGTAAAATCATCATTGTACCAGATGTCTTTCTCTCTTTCCTTAGGTTGAGTGGTAATGTCCACAAGATTGTCTTGGTTATTTACTGGTAAATTGTTTTCTCCTAGTAGCTTCTGAAAGTGGTTCTCGAGTTCAGTCATAGGTATTGGGACTGGAGGATGGGTTGTAATGTTTTGAAAAAGGGTCCACGGTGTGATTTCTGTGTTTTCTATAAGTTTGATCAAAAGTCTTTCATCATAGTTTCGTCCACTTTAGCAGTTTGTATATACTCCCTTCTGCCAAGCCAAAATTGCTGGTTATGGTAATTTTTGAATATTTCGCTGTTTAAACAAGTTTGAAACTTCCCTTTTTTCCATCAAACATTCCTTATAGAACCATGGTCTGCCGTATCTCTTGGGAATTACCGAGTCTGTGATGGCTATCAATAACACTGTGGTGGCAGTGTCAATATCAAACATGGTAACTGCCTCCTCAAACGGATATAAAGCAGAATGATTATGAAGATAAATTAAGTCAAGTTTCCTGGGTAGGGAGGTTGGTAGCTTGGTGTGATAAGGGTGAGGTCTTTCTATAACTAATGTCAGATTTAAGACAAGCCTTTGGTGTTTTCTAATAATATCGTTGATCACTAGTCTACTGGGGTAGGGACTGGGAATGATGGCATAATTTTGAGGAATATCAGATCAATCGTACTTTCACCTTGAGGGGATATATAAGTTTTACTCCGAGTCTGGTTCGTGATCTCAAAACCAATATTTCGTAGTTGGTTGACAAGTTCTTTGCCTTTGCTTTGCTTCCAGTATCAATCCAACAGTTGAAGTCTCCTCCGATCACGATAGGAATCGCGTTGTCAGTGTGTGTCAGCATGCCTGATCAGAGCATAATGTCACATATATATACCAGTATTTGGAGGGAAGTAAAAGACTAGTTGGTCAGTCTTAACTACAATGAAATTAATATCCATTGAGTACCAAAGTAGGATTGAGTCTTGGCTTGCACAGGATAATGAGCCCACCCCTTGGACGGCCCAGGCTTAGTTTGAAAGCGGGTTTGATGAAGGAATAATAGTATTTAGATGCGAGAGGATTATTAATAGTTAACATTGTCTCAGTCAGAAGAACTACATCACAATTCTTAAACGTATCTTCTTCCGTCAGATTTTGAGCGACATATCAGTATCCTTCAATTATTGCACAACATAACTGAGACCTTAGATAGTCACTCAGGTTTGTCCTCTCTCTTCTGATAATCCAAGATTTTGTGGGTTCATCACGATGTTTGGCTTTGAGCAATTTTCGGAGTTCATATTGTTCGTGCATTTCTTCCGGAGTATAATCAGGTCTGAGAAACGTACACTGTCTCGGAGTTCCTTTGCTTTAGTCAACAGCTCTCTCCTCTTTTCTTTTGTCAATATGACAACTAGTAGTTGAGCACCGCTGCTTTTGTTCACTCGCCTGACTGTAGCATTTGTTCCTAGCTGCACTGACTTCGTTGGCAATCTCTGTCAGTAGGTCAATATCAGGTGTGTTGCCCTTGATATTTACTCCTATGACTACAAGGTTGCCTCTTCGGTCCTGCTGAAGCTTTTCCTCTGTTTTCAGTTGCTTTGACAGCATAGAGATGTCTATGCTTCCTGGTTTTTGTAATATATCTACAAATGATGGTCGAGTGATTGTTATTGCTTTCTCCTGTTTCTGCATACATTCTTCAATTCCTTCCTTCATTTCATCACTCTTCTTCTTGCTTTCAGCAATGATTTCTTTCATTTGTTGAATGGTTTTCTGTAATGCAGCCTTTGTCTCAGTAGCACAAATGAAATCTTTCTCTCCAGTTTAACAGCATCTGACTCTTTTACTTTTATTAGGGTCACACGTATCACATTTAACGTCTTGTTCTCTCCAAGCCATGCCACTTCAAACCGATAGAAATTCCATGTGTGATAATTAGAACCACAAATCAATATGCTCTAAACTGTCCCCTAGCTCCTATATACTCAAGACGTAGTATCAACCACCGCTAGCCGTTTGTTCACTAACTCTTCAGCTAAGCTATTTCAAACCTAGGAACACTCATTTTCAACCAAAAAGGAGGGAATAACAGTGTGTTGAATATTCGTGCAGAGAAAGAAGTTAAGCATTTCTCTTGGGAAGTAAGTGATGCAACGAGGAGTTTTGAAAGGTAGAGGCAATCCTCGTGGTCGACAAGATACTCGGTATCAACACTCTGAACCGCCGCCGCCTCCCACAGATATGCGCCCTCAACGCTTAGCACCCCGAGGACGAGTACCACTACGTGGAGCTCTAGCGGGGAAGGGTCCCCATTTAAAACCCCAGGCCCTCTCGAAGCAGCCAACACCAGGCAAAAGCGATCCAGCTATTTGTGAAGCAATGTTGGTCGAGGGTTTGGCAGGTTTCTATTCGCTACCAGTACTACGTGAGTTTCAAATTGATTTCTCACAGTATATTCAAATTTTGCATGCATCTTAAGTGTATCGTGGCCACGATAAGGCATTCCGTAAAACTGTTAGTTTTGGGATGTTTCAATATTATGGAGTCTTCTTGCTCTGGAAGCGAATCTTCCACATCAGAGCAGCTCGTGGTGATTACATCGTCAGTGAAGAGGAGATGAAGAAGCTCGAACCAATCGAGCTTGCTGTTCCGAAAGATATTGCCACATACTTATCATGCATAGGTCACTTCACTGATCCGTCTGACAGAAAGTACGAATTCGTACTACAGGCAGACTTGATGGATCTATACGTTGATGGAACAGAAGGCAGCTTCGGCATCCTTGCTGTAGGCAACTCGAATGCATATTCTTGTTTGCCAGCGCCTATTGTTAGTCTGCTTAAGATTCGAGCTGATCTGCAATATACGGCAGACAGACGAGCCAATATAGCACTTGTGGCTGAATGGGATTTACCAGCTGGTCTACGACCAGCGGCATCAGGTCCACAGCTTCCTACAGCAAATTTGCTGGGTTGGACACCCGCCACCGTGCTGACCAATGATCAAGAGAGCATAATTCAAAGTGCTGGAATCACATTGGTAAACTTCAATGTTATCAATGTTGCTGGATTTCCGATGAGTGCTCATTTGATCAGTTTTACGTCAGGAATAATCGAGAACTCTATAAGATTAAGAATTTCATCAGAATGCCTGAGAGTCCTCTAGGCTCTGTTGCACAGTCATGTTACACCACGAGAGTTGAACATGACAATCAGTTGCTACCATTGAAGCCTATATCAGCAAAAGCTGGGACGACTTTAAGTTATGCCCAAGCTTCTAGCCATATCGCTAGTGCTGCGAGTGTCTTTCGTTTTCGAGTGGAACGAAGACCACCTGGCAATAATGACTCGATTTGCTACCGGTTCGATGGAGCACCACCTATGGCATGGCAGAACCATGCCAACGACACGTTCAAGTTTGGTGGAGGCGAGTTATGGAATACCGCTCAATTTGGAGCTGGTACTCACGACGGTGCAGGACTAGTTCTACACTACTCCACCCGGATGCGTGAGAGTCTGACTTAATTAACTGAAGTATAGTTATTGAACATATATATGCATGTATAAAATCATGTATTCTGACTTTGTTCATTAGTGCTAACGCTTATATGTATCCCATTGCTGTTTACTTGAATTACTGTTTACTAAAAGTATGGACAGTGCATGAAGCTCGCACACACAAAGTTAGAAACATGTCCAACTATATATATTAAAAAAAAATTAAAGATGCATCAGACTTGTTTTGATATGTTGCCTTAAATTAGCAAACATAAACGCATCATAATTTGCAGAGGCTTCCATGCCCAGGTCCATCGTCATCGTGCATGGTTCCATGCAGTCTTCACTCGTCCAGTAATCCCTGCAAGCTTGACCATGCAAAGCAAAACACACATAAACTAAATAGAACACTCAAAGGACATGTTAGCTCGACTATCTTTTAGACATACCGTATTCACTCGAATATAAGTCGCACACTGAATAGAAGCCGCACTCTAAATGTAGCACACCAAGTTAATTACAACCACCGCTCTTGCACACGCGCAGTCGTTTATCATTAGCGAGATCAAGAAATCTTGTGGCATCACTGTGAAGGTGGACAGGTCTGAAGATGGAGAAATTCACTGCCTCGAAGTTGATAAAGTACAAGCTTTAGCTATCCCAGCCATTACACAAGCTACTCGCCAGCTGTTGGAAGGAAGTGACAGCGGTGGAGAAGATCCATTTGCTTCCTTGGACGAAGAGGATGAAGAACAGATCGAACATAACGAACTCATTGTAGATTACGATAGCGATTAGGAACTCTTGTCAGCCAACTACTACCTAGCTCAATGTTTGAAATGAAACAATCACAACCACAATGATGCACAAAAAAATGCGTCAGCACAATAGCGCAAGATTGGCTTGGCACTGCGCAAGCGCATTGCTTGAAGATCGAAGTCGTGACTTATATTCAGAGGGAATACGGTAATCATACCAAAGCAACCTTCCTCCCAACATTGAAGCTCACCACACCTAAATTGACGGCAAGCCTGATACTTGTCGCACCCATATACTCTGTCTTATCCACTCAACTCCACACTACAGAATTAAAACTTTCATTTTGATTCTGTGTGTAGCCGCCTAAACACTTGTGTGTGAAAAAGATCTTCACTTTTAGTGCAGGCTCAACTGAAAATGCCTGTAAGACAATACTCATGTTGGGGATGTTCTGCAGTTTAAAAAAAATTTGCTTGCACATTGCGAATCATCTCGTCTAGGTTGTCCTCGTTATTTGTAATTGCTCCCCCATTGTAATTGCTCCCCCATAGTAGGTTTGCATTTCAATTATAGACAGGTGACTAGCACCACCCAAAGCACCTTTTAATGCATGTCTCAAAATGCATTAAAAAATGTTTACTAACGTGATTTATACATTCTATCTTCTCTAGTTCAAAACTAAGACCATAAGGCTTGACAACCATTTGTATCCCCATCACTAATTATGTGTGTGTACCAAAAAGCTCCAATCTCTCCACTGAATGCCCCAAAAGTTTTATTCCTACAACTTCCATGGAACTAGAACATCCTTCAAAAATGGCTTCACAACTTACCTTGTGACCCTCAAACCATTCTTTGTAACTTGCCTTTGTTTCATCTTCAGGTATTCGCGCGCAAGCTTGACAGAACTTAGACATAAGACCTAAAACTTCTCCAGTGTCCCAAGACATCACAGCACACCATAATGGCGGGCATAATTTGATTTGTAGCCCTATCTATGCCATGCGCCATCAACTGTAACACTAACATCAATAATGTCTTCATGCCACCCCATAAAAATCATGTAACCTATGAGCGGCATCCTACATAATAATTTGTGTGACTGCATTTGGGTCACTCCCTTATTGTCTTAGTATATATTCCCCAAAAAGCAACAACAAAAAAGGTGAAACTAAGAGGGGGCAACATATCCATGACTGCAGTGATGTCATCCAGACCAGAATAACTAATTCCAGCAATGCGAGCACCCAGTATATACTGACTGGCTGTTCAGTATGGGATACAGGGTTTAAGATGTCCTTAGTGTTACCACAATTTGAACAAAAAGTAAAAATATGACACACCATCATGCATGCCTGCCCTACAGGAAATTCCCCCCCCCCCCCATGATTGGCACATCTCTCCTCTACATGCACGTGTTGTCCTGTGTAGCTATGGCAACTACGAGCCAGTTCTGTCCATGCAGAGTAGCAGTATTTGTATTTAATCATGGAAGGTCACAGGCAATGCACAACACAGTGGGACACAAGATAACCTCAAGCACAAAATGATGCCTTGGCGAGGTGATAATCAATAAGGGCAGGGGAGGTTGACAGAACTAAGAGACATACAGGAGTTGTTGATGATACATAAGGGCCAAGAAACGATCTCTTGAACAAGTTCTTGTCAACTTCAGCATGGTCTTCCCTTTAGTACGCTATGAATACCTCCTCTAGAAAGCAGTATACCTGATGGTCTGCTGTAGTGGAGTGTGCTTCCCATTCTCAAGGGATGCTTCCAAATGCTCTATCTCATATATAGCACATTCACATTTCAATGCTATCTCATTATGTTGCAGGACATCGCCATTGTTTAACTTTGCACCTGTTCTGAATCTGTAAGGAGCATTAACCCTCTTGGATTGCTGGGAGAGTTAACCCTCTTGGATTGCTGGGAGAGTTAAAACAAACAAACAAAAACAGTTTCAGTTAAACATGTACAGTGTATATATGTTCCATCCAATCTATGAATCTGCCCAATCTATAGATTGTGCAGCACAATCTATGAATTCATAGATTATAGATTGGCATCCAGTCTATAGATTGTGCTGCACAATCTATGAATGCCCATCTATTGCATGCCAATCAATACACTTCAAAACATGGTAGCATATTAACACCCTTTGCAACAGATTCATAGATTGGATGGAACACCAATATACTAGTTATACTGAGCGAGTGTGCAAGCCAAACATCCAAACCCACCAACACAATATGGGATAGTCGATGGGAATTTACAAAGCCCGCGCTACTCCCACGAAAAGTGAAGAAGGGAAAGAAGAGCTGTTTGTGAGGCAAGTTTCTCTACATTTGGGGACTATAGGGGACTATAGCAGTTGTGCGAGTGTTCGGTATTACAAACAGTGCATTATATATATTTTTGACAGAGCAATATTCTTCAAATATCTCTTTTTGCTCTAGCTACACTTGTCATGTCACTTAGTTCTTTATCTGCCAAGTCCATGTGGAACTTTTTCTCAGTACAATTTTTCTACATCATTACACTCTCAGTTGCAATAATCACTTTCTCTGTTTCTCTGTTGCAAAGGGTGTTAATATGCTACCATGTTTGAAGTGTATTGATTGGCAGTCAAGATGGGCATTCATAGATTGTACAGCACAATCTATGAATTCATAGATTGTGCTGTAGATTGGGCAGATTCATAGATTGGATGGAACATACACCAAGTCAGAAATTTGCTAAAGTCCCCAGCAGCCTTATATATATATATATATATATTATATACACCAAGGGATAGCGTTTTGTTGATAAGCATTGTGGTCAGTTTAGGGGCAACCACAAAATATGAATATCATTATCTTTGGGAGGTCAATACAAGAATGTTACTTTTGCATAATGCAGGACCGATTGCTAACTAATCAATCACATTCTTTGACAACATATAAACATGCCTCTATAATATAAACATGCCTCTATAATATAAACATGCCTCTATAATATAAACATGCCTCTATATAAATTTTGTGTTTACACATTCTGTCCTTTTTTTTTTTACAGACCAAGCGTTACTCTTCGCCACTATGAACCACACATGAATATGATTATTCTATGACATTGTTTACAATACTATAGCAAGAAGAAATTGAGAGTGAGGAGGGAGAAGACAGGCTAGTTCTCCAGCACCATTATCAAGTCTATCAACATTAAAAAATATATTCCAGGATGTACTATCTGGTGTGGCCGAACCTTGACCTTCCTTTTACCTGTGTTTCACGTGGGGGGAAGGGGGGGGGGGGGGGGGGGGGGGGAGCTACTGCCCTTTGGATAATGAACAGGCAAATACCAGAGCTAGATCACATTCACAACTCTGAAAAGCCTTTGTCAACCATGCCTTGTCAAGAGATCAAGCCATTGTTTTCCACTGTGGCGCTAAGCTCATATACCCGAGTTCCAACCTTGTTTTAATAATGACTTGACTACTGGACATTTGGTGATGATAAGCGAGGAGGAATTAGAATTAGAAAGAATGTTGCTCAGGGACAGTCACTGGGGAACAGTGGGACTAGTTACTAACTTAATATGACATGGGCAGACATGATGAAATGAGCCAGGGTCAAATCTTATCACAAAACTGGACCACAGAATAGGGCCATGCCAGGGCTGGCAAAGAGTTCCATAGTTTGACTAGATGATCAAAACAAAAATGACTTGTCACAGTTCTTCTTCTGTAGCCGACACGAGCCTGTGTAGAGAAGATCTAGTGTGCGACTGTGAAAACTCCAAGATATTAGTCGGGCTAGTACATTTCTGACAAAAAAGACGTCCTGTAGATGAGAGGATGTTTAGAGCAATTAAGAGTCTTATAAAATCACTAGCATAATCATTCAGGATGTATTTAACGACTCTCCTTTGTACTTACTCAATCTTGAAGATGTCTGTGTAAGCAAGGTCTCCCGACTAGAAAGCAATACAGGAATTTTGATTTAGTGTGACGAGAGATTATTTGACTTTGATTGGAGAGTTGGCAAGAAAGTTATAAAATTCAAAGAGGGTGGCTGGTAAGCTTCTTGTTGAGGATGTAAGATAGCATTTATATCAAAGTGAATCTTATTACAGAGTGCTTGGAGAGATTAAAGGCTATTCATTACATCAATTGGGCAAAGATCATCCTGTAGACTAATGCCATCATTTTCCAACCCCAAAGGAGCAACAAGTTTTGTGTCCTCTGCAAACAAGCATGATGGGTATAACATGATGGGTATAACATTCACATGGAGGATAAATGGAAGGGGCTGAGGATGCTGCCCTGAGGCACTCATGAAGCTACCTACCTTAAGCCGACTTGAACGAGAGTTTTTACAAGTCTGAGAGGTATACTTGGAACAAAAGTCCTTGCTGCGAAATCCCCAGAGCACGTCAACTGATGTGGGACCGAGTCAAAAATCCAGGTAAATAATATCACAAGAATTTCTCTTTTCTTCAGTTAAGGATCGTAAGTTGTCATATTACGCGACAAAACCCCAAATTTGTTCTACACAGATCGGGGGCTGGATAAATGCCATGACTTCTTATATAACACAGACTCAAAAGAACTTTTGATCGAGTGTACAAGGATGTAGATCTATAATTTGTTACCAGCTCTTTTCTTAAAAATTGGTGCTCTCCTAAGGATGAAGATTCAAGCAAAGATCTGCTATTAGGATAAAGGGGCTGATTTGGTCAAAAATATGTATGAGACTTGCTTCTAATGAAATAGCTACATGTTAAGTACTGAGAGTTGCATTTCCTGATCTCGTCTTGGGCATGTTATCACTGTAGGAAATGAAGGTATTTGTGGGAGTACTGTTGTGGTCAACCTGCTTCGCGGTCGCATGAGGCTCACCCAGGTAAGCATGGGTACCACAATGTTCTTCAGAGCCATCCTCAGACGTGCCAGAGTACGACCAGCACAAGAAATGGCTCCTATAGTCATTTTCTCAGTAGGTGGTATTTGCCATGATAAGACCCTGCTTATTTTAAGATTTGATCAAGACAGGTGAGAGGAGGCCATTTGCATTTGAAGTAAAATAATGCTATACCTTTTCCAAGTATAGGAGTAAGAATGAAGATGTGGTTAACACAAGGAACAAAACTTCTGATCTCTGGTAGATTCACAAAAGATGGTGCCTCAGGCCCCAACACACCAGACGTCTCCACCGCAAAGAAATGGTTGCTCTCGAAGTGTGCGTATTTGGTCTTCTTCAATTCCTCTGTGTGCTTAGCCACCAATCCCCTCTACTGGTAGCCCTGGCAATGTATATTACGTGCAAATGTATCAGGGCAAGTAACATCCCACACCAATACTGTGCCCATTTTCCAAGGCACCATACTCTCGCCATCCGGTCTTTTTCCACCTGAGCGGAAGAGATCACGAGGTTCCAGTCTAGAAGAGATCCCAGCAGATGATATATAGTGACCTATGAATGATGTCGTTGATTGATGCATGTCTAGGATGACGACCATCACTGAAGCGGCAAGCTTAGCCCATGTCTGGGCCAGCAATCATTACTAGCACCATCACAGTGATGGCATGCATGTGGCTGAGAAAGAGGTACTCCCAAACCAAGGCCCACTGAAATACGCAGCGAAACATCGTCCATGCAAAGAGATGGAATTGGGAGAGCACTCAACCACGTACCTGCTTCAGGACATGACACAGCCAGAAGTCTTGCACGAGACACCTCATCCCTGGCACCATCCAACAAAGCATCTGCCATAGCACATATTTTGCATGCGTCCCATGTCTTCTGCTGACAGGCTGCCTGGGTGGATGTGCCTGGAGGAGGGAAGTCATGGCCCTGCTTGTAAACATTATCATTCAGAAATGAGGACGGCAGACCTGAAACAGTATGACAGTGCAGAGCTGATTGGTAGAGGCAGAAGGGTCCACCTGTACTGCACTCCTAATTACCACCCCTAAAGGGAGGCTTGCTTGGTTCCATGTTGAGTCTAAATAATCAAAATGGTTGTTGGTAATGGAATAACTATCTCCCTTAGAGTGTCATTAAAATCCTGTAGTTTGCTTGACAGAAAACACGGTGCAGTACGAAGTAAGTAAAGCAACTTGGGAATGGAGAAGGAATGACGGAGCAAATGCAGAGCATCCTGAGCAAGTAGGTATCCCAACCTTTCCGTCATAATCTTCAAAAGGTTCACCTTCTCCAAAATCGCAGTCAACTTCCCCCTCCTTTCCCAAAGAGAACCAAGCAAGGTGACATCACATACATCAGTGTATATACTGTAACCCGGCAGCAGAACAGAGGTATAATTCATGACAGAAAGACCTAATAAATTAAATTTTTTCAGCACGTGAGTTGCCTGTAGCAAGAAACCTCAGAGTGAGTGCCAACCTTTCACCAGGGGAGATATCAGCTCTGACAGAGCTGTCATGACTCTGATGGGTCAGGTATGGACTGATCTATATAATATAATTAGGTAACTTTTATTACTTATATATACTATGGCATATACAAAGCATACCTCGGCTGAAAGAGTCAAACCTCTCTAGACATCCTCAAATATCTGAAATGACTCAGACAGTCTCATCTCTTGTAGGAGATTGTTATAATCTCCCTGCTGCGTACGGTGAGTGAATATTAGGCATATCCACATCCTTCTCTTACTTCTTCGCTTCTGCTGTCCATGCTTTTGATCATGATTAGGGTCACAACACCGTCAAACTCTGAACATAAATTCTAGCAGCATGCATAACTGCCTTTGCACCAGTGCTATACTATAACCCAGCTGCCAATTTCCCGATCTCCTCTCTCACAAATCTCCCAGCACACTTGACAACTAGACGCCACAATGTTCCACCTACATCAATAGGCCTCACCCCCACCTTTCTTCTCTAGTGCAACTAGTGTAGCCCCAAAGAAAAAAGGACGCACCTTCCAGGATCATGTTCACAATATCAGACAGGGCACTAATAAACTTCTCACTTCCCTCCCCCAAAAATGCACCAATTGTATCCTTCAGGTACTGAGGGCGCAAACCATCATGGCCACCAGCAGAACCACCTGGAAAGGACAGGATTGCCTGAGCCACTTCTTCCCCGACACCCTCACACACTGCACAGGTATATCTGGTAAGGAAGGCATCACAGAATCTGAGTGTTTGGTGGGCTGCTGGATGGGCAAAAGTGTTGCTTCAGATCTCTCTGCCAGACCGTCACCCAAGCTAGCCAGCCGGAGCCCCTAAAATCACCCCCCCCTAACTTAGATGATATTCTACAAGCTAATGATTCCATAAATCCTCAGGTGACCTACCTTGACCCTGCACTGCCCAGGCAACAGGTTGAAAGTGGTGGTAGAATATCCACCCTAAGCTTCTCATTCACAAGACTTGCCAGGCTCCTGTGGTCACCCCTCTCTTTGGAACCCGTAGGCATCTTGCTGCAAAGGAAGGAGCTTGGACCAAGAGCCTATGTCATTAAATATGACGACAATCTGGATCAGCTGCATCAAACTTCCTGGTTGCGAATTCGCTCGAGTATTCTAACATCCCTTCTGAATGGCGGAAACTCTGCTTCCGTCACATCACACAGGGCACGTGGTCGACCACCATTACTAGGATCTTCAACTATTGGACTCCCACGAGCACCTGGACATCTACTACCCACAGGACTTGCACGAGCACCTGGACATCTACTACCCACAGGACATGCACGAGCACCTGGACATCTACTACCCACAGGACATGGTCAAGCACTTGGACATCTACTACCCACAGGACTCACACGAGCACCTGGACATCTACTACCCACAGGACATGGACAAGCACCTGGACATCTACTACCCACAGGACTCACACGAGCACCTGGACATCTACTACCCACAGGACATGCACGAGCACCTGGACATCTACTACCCACAGGACATGCACGAGCACCTGGACATCTACTACCCACAGGACATGCATGAGCACCTGGACATCTACTACCCACAGGACATGCATGAGCACCTGGACATCTACTACCCACAGGACATGCACGAGCACCTGGACATCTACTACCCACAGGACATGCACGAGCACCTGGACATCTACTACCCACAGGACATGGACAAGCACCTGGACATCTACTACCCACAGGACATGCACGAGCACCTGGACATCTACTACCCACAGGACATGCATGAGCACCTGGACATCTACTACCCACAGGACATGCATGAGCACCTGGACATCTACTACCCACAGGACATGCATGAGCACCTGGACATCTACTACCCACAGGACATGCACGAGCACCTGGACATCTACTACCCACAGGACATGCATGAGCACCTGGACATCTACTACCCACAGGACATGCATGAACACCTGGACATCTACTACCCACAGGACTTGCACAAGCACCTGGACATCTACTACCCACAGGACATGCATGAGCACCTGGACATCTACTACCCACAGGACATGCACGTGCACCTGGACATCTACTACCCACAGGACATGCACGAGCACCTGGACATCTACTACCCACAGGACATGCACGAGCACCTGGACATCTACTACCCACAGGACATGCACATGGACATCTACTACCCACAGGACTTGCATGAGCACCTGGACATCTACTACCCACAGGACATGCACGAGCACCTGGACATCTACTACCCACAGGACATGCACGGGCACCTGGACATCTACTACCCACAGGACATGCACGAGCACCTGGACATCTACTACCCACAGGACATGCACGAGCACCTGGACATCTACTACCCACAGGACATGCACGAGCACCTGGACATCTACTACCCACAGGACATGCATGAGCACCTGGACATCTACTACCCACAGGACTCACACGAGCACCTGGACATCTACTACCCACAGGACATGCACGAGCACCTGGACATCTACTACCCACAGGACATGCATGAGCACCTAGACATCTACTACCCACAGGACATGCATGAGCACCTGGACATCTACTACCCACAGGACTTGCACAAGCACCTGGACATCTACTACCCACAGGACTCACACGAGCACCACCTGGACATCTACTACCCATAGGACTTGCATGAGCACCTGGATATCTACTACCCACAGGACATGCATGAGCACCTGGACATCTACTACCCACAGGACATGCATGAACACCTGGACATCTACTACCCACAGGACATGGACAAGCACCTGGACATCTACTACCCACAGGACATGCATGAGCACCTGGACATCTACTACCCACAGGACATGCACGAGCACCTGGACATGTACTACCCACAGGACATGCACGAGTACCTGGACATCTACTACCCACAGGACATGCACGAGCACCTGGACATCTACTACCCACAGGACATGCATGAGTACCTGGACATCTACTACCCACAGGACATGCATGAGCACCTGCTACCCACAGGACTCACACGAGCACCTGGACATCTACTACCCACAGGACTTGCATGAGCACCTGGACATCTACTACCCACAGGACATGCACGAGCACCTGGACATCTACTACCCACAGGACATGCACGAGCACCTGGACATCTACTACCCACAGGACATGCACGAGCACCTGTACATCTACTACCCACAGGACATGCATGAGCACCTGGACATCTACTACCGACAGGACTCACACAAGCACCTGGACATCTACTACCCACAGGACATGCACGAGCACCTGGACATCTACTACCCACAGGACATGGAACCTGGACATCTACTACCCACAGGACTCCCACGAGCACCTGGACATCTACTACCCACAGGACTTGCACGAGCACCTGGACATCTACTACCCACAGGACATGCATGAGCACCTGGACATCTACTACCCACAGGACATGCACGAGCACCTGGACATCTACTACCCACAGGACATGCACGAGCACCTGGACATCTACTACCCACAGGACATGCACGAGCACCTGGACATCTACTACCCACAGGACATGCATGAGCACCTGGACATCTACTACCCACAGGACATGCACGAGCACCTGGACATCTACTACCCACAGGACATGCATGAGCACCTGGACATCTACTACCCACAGGACATGCATGAGCACCTGGACATCTACTACCCACAGGACATGCACGAGCACCTGGACATCTACTACCCACAGGACTTGCATGAGCACCTGGACATCTACTACCCACAGGACATGCATGAGCACCTGGACATCTACTACCCACAGGACATGCATGAGCACCTAGACATCTACTACCCACAGGACATGCACGAGCACCTGGACATCTACTACCCACAGGACATGCATGAGCACCTGGACATCTACTACCCACAGGACATGCATGAGCACCTGGACATCTACTACCCACAGGAGATGCACGAGCACCTGGACATCTACTACCCACAGGACATCTACGAGCACCTGGACATCTACTACCCACAGGAGCACCTGGTCATCTACTACCCACAGGACATGCACGAGCACCTGGACATCTACTACCCACAGGACATGGACAAGCACCTGGACATCTACTACCCACAGGACATGCATGAGCACCTGGACATCTACTACCCACAGGACTTGCACAAGCACCTGGACATCTACTACCCACAGGACATGCACATGGACATCTACTACCCACAGGACTTGCACCTGGACATCTACTACCCACAGGACATGCACGAGCACCTGGACATCTACTACCCACAGGACATGCACGAGCACCTGGACATCTACTACCCACAGGACATGCACGAGCACCTGGACATCTACTACCCACAGGACATGCACGAGCACCTGGACATCTACTACCCACAGGACATGCATGAGCACCTGGACATCTACTACCCACAGGACTTGCATGAGCACCTGGACATCTACTACCCACAGGACATGCACGAGCACCTGGACATCTACTACCCACAGGACTTGCACGAGCACCTGGACATCTACTACCCACAGGACATGCACGAGCACCTGGACATCTACTACCCACAGGACATGCATGAGCACCTGGACATCTACTACCCACAGGACATGCACCTGGACATCTACTACCCACAGGACATGCATGAGCACCTGGACATCTACTACCCACAGGACATGCACGAGCACCTGGACATCTACTACCCACAGGACATGCACGAGCACCTGGACATCTACTACCCACAGGACATGGACAAGCACCTGGACATCTACTACCCACAGGACATGCATGAGCACCTGGACATCTACTACCCACAGGACTCACACGAGCACCTGGACATCTACTACCCACAGGACATGCATGAGCACCTGGACATCTACTACCCACAGGACATGCACGAGCACCTGGACATCTACTACCCACAGGACATGCAGGAGCACCTGGAAATCTACTACCCACAGGACATGCATGAGCACCTGGACATCTACTACCCACAGGACATGCACGAGCACCTGGACATCTACTACCCACAGGACATGCATGAGCACCTGGACATCTACTACCCACAGGACATGGACAAGCACCTGGACATCTACTACCCACAGGACTTGCACGAGCACCTGGACATCTACTATCCACAGGACATGCATGAGCACCTGGACATCTACTACCCACAGGACATGCATGAGCACCTGGACATCTACTACCCACAGGACATGCACGAGCACCTGGACATCTACTACCCACAGGACATGGACAAGTACCTGGACATCTACTACCCACAGGACATGCATGAGCACCTGGACATCTACTATCCACAGGACATGCATGAGCACCTGGACATCTACTACCCACAGGACATGCACGAGCACCTGGACATCTACTATCCACAGGACATGCACGAGCACCTGGACATCTACTACCCACAGGACATGCATGAGCACCTGGACATCTACTACCCACAGGACATGCATGAGCACCTGGACATCTACTACCCACAGGACATGGAACCTGGACATCTACTACCGACAGGACTCACACGAGCACCTGGACATCTACTACCCACAGGACATGCACGAGCACCTGGACATCTACTACCCACAGGACATGCATGAGCACCTGGACATCTACTACCCACAGGACATGCATGAGCACCTGGACATCTACTACCCACAGGACATGCACGAGCACCTGGACATCTACTACCCACAGGACATGCACGAGAACCTGGACATCTACTACCCACAGGACATGCATGAGCACCTGGACATCTACTACCCACAGGACATGCATGAGCACCTGGACATCTACTACCCACAGGACATGCATGAGCACCTGGACATCTACTACCCACAGGACATGCATGAGCACCTGGACATCTACTACCCACAGGACATGCATGAACACCTGGACATCTACTACCCACAGGACTTGCATGAGCACCTGGACATCTACTACCCACAGGACATGCACGAGCACCTGGACATCTACTACCCACAGGACATGCATGAGCACCTGGACATCTACTACCCACAGGACATGCATGAACACCTGGACATCTACTACCCACAGGACTTGCATGAGCACCTGGACATCTACTACCCACAGGACATGCACGAGCACCTGGACATCTACTACCCACAGGACATGCACGGGCACCTGGACATCTACTACCCACAGGACATGCACGAGCACCTGGACATCTACTACCCACAGGACATGCACGAGCACCTGGACATCTACTACCCACAGGACATGCACGAGCACCTGGACATCTACTACCCACAGGACATGCATGAGCACCTGGACATCTACTACCCACAGGACTCACACGAGCACCTGGACATCTACTACCCACAGGACATGCACGAGCACCTGGACATCTACTACCCACAGGACATGCATGAGCACCTAGACATCTACTACCCACAGGACATGCATGAGCACCTGGACATCTACTACCCACAGGACTTGCACAAGCACCTGGACATCTACTACCCACAGGACTCACACGAGCACCACCTGGACATCTACTACCCATAGGACTTGCATGAGCACCTGGATATCTACTACCCACAGGACATGCATGAGCACCTGGACATCTACTACCCACAGGACATGCATGAACACCTGGACATCTACTACCCACAGGACATGGACAAGCACCTGGACATCTACTACCCACAGGACATGCATGAGCACCTGGACATCTACTACCCACAGGACATGCACGAGCACCTGGACATGTACTACCCACAGGACATGCACGAGTACCTGGACATCTACTACCCACAGGACATGCACGAGCACCTGGACATCTACTACCCACAGGACATGCATGAGTACCTGGACATCTACTACCCACAGGACATGCATGAGCACCTGCTACCCACAGGACTCACACGAGCACCTGGACATCTACTACCCACAGGACTTGCATGAGCACCTGGACATCTACTACCCACAGGACATGCACGAGCACCTGGACATCTACTACCCACAGGACATGCACGAGCACCTGGACATCTACTACCCACAGGACATGCACGAGCACCTGTACATCTACTACCCACAGGACATGCATGAGCACCTGGACATCTACTACCGACAGGACTCACACAAGCACCTGGACATCTACTACCCACAGGACATGCACGAGCACCTGGACATCTACTACCCACAGGACATGGAACCTGGACATCTACTACCCACAGGACTCCCACGAGCACCTGGACATCTACTACCCACAGGACTTGCACGAGCACCTGGACATCTACTACCCACAGGACATGCATGAGCACCTGGACATCTACTACCCACAGGACATGCACGAGCACCTGGACATCTACTACCCACAGGACATGCACGAGCACCTGGACATCTACTACCCACAGGACATGCACGAGCACCTGGACATCTACTACCCACAGGACATGCATGAGCACCTGGACATCTACTACCCACAGGACATGCACGAGCACCTGGACATCTACTACCCACAGGACATGCATGAGCACCTGGACATCTACTACCCACAGGACATGCATGAGCACCTGGACATCTACTACCCACAGGACATGCACGAGCACCTGGACATCTACTACCCACAGGACTTGCATGAGCACCTGGACATCTACTACCCACAGGACATGCATGAGCACCTGGACATCTACTACCCACAGGACATGCATGAGCACCTAGACATCTACTACCCACAGGACATGCACGAGCACCTGGACATCTACTACCCACAGGACATGCATGAGCACCTGGACATCTACTACCCACAGGACATGCATGAGCACCTGGACATCTACTACCCACAGGAGATGCACGAGCACCTGGACATCTACTACCCACAGGACATCTACGAGCACCTGGACATCTACTACCCACAGGAGCACCTGGTCATCTACTACCCACAGGACATGCACGAGCACCTGGACATCTACTACCCACAGGACATGGACAAGCACCTGGACATCTACTACCCACAGGACATGCATGAGCACCTGGACATCTACTACCCACAGGACTTGCACAAGCACCTGGACATCTACTACCCACAGGACATGCACATGGACATCTACTACCCACAGGACTTGCACCTGGACATCTACTACCCACAGGACATGCACGAGCACCTGGACATCTACTACCCACAGGACATGCACGAGCACCTGGACATCTACTACCCACAGGACATGCACGAGCACCTGGACATCTACTACCCACAGGACATGCACGAGCACCTGGACATCTACTACCCACAGGACATGCATGAGCACCTGGACATCTACTACCCACAGGACTTGCATGAGCACCTGGACATCTACTACCCACAGGACATGCACGAGCACCTGGACATCTACTACCCACAGGACTTGCACGAGCACCTGGACATCTACTACCCACAGGACATGCACGAGCACCTGGACATCTACTACCCACAGGACATGCATGAGCACCTGGACATCTACTACCCACAGGACATGCACCTGGACATCTACTACCCACAGGACATGCATGAGCACCTGGACATCTACTACCCACAGGACATGCACGAGCACCTGGACATCTACTACCCACAGGACATGCACGAGCACCTGGACATCTACTACCCACAGGACATGGACAAGCACCTGGACATCTACTACCCACAGGACATGCATGAGCACCTGGACATCTACTACCCACAGGACTCACACGAGCACCTGGACATCTACTACCCACAGGACATGCATGAGCACCTGGACATCTACTACCCACAGGACATGCACGAGCACCTGGACATCTACTACCCACAGGACATGCAGGAGCACCTGGAAATCTACTACCCACAGGACATGCATGAGCACCTGGACATCTACTACCCACAGGACATGCACGAGCACCTGGACATCTACTACCCACAGGACATGCATGAGCACCTGGACATCTACTACCCACAGGACATGCACGAGCACCTGGACATCTACTACCCACAGGACATGCATGAGCACCTGGACATCTACTACCCACAGGACATGGACAAGCACCTGGACATCTACTACCCACAGGACTTGCACGAGCACCTGGACATCTACTATCCACAGGACATGCATGAGCACCTGGACATCTACTACCCACAGGACATGCATGAGCACCTGGACATCTACTACCCACAGGACATGCACGAGCACCTGGACATCTACTACCCACAGGACATGGACAAGTACCTGGACATCTACTACCCACAGGACATGCATGAGCACCTGGACATCTACTATCCACAGGACATGCATGAGCACCTGGACATCTACTACCCACAGGACATGCACGAGCACCTGGACATCTACTATCCACAGGACATGCACGAGCACCTGGACATCTACTACCCACAGGACATGCATGAGCACCTGGACATCTACTACCCACAGGACATGCATGAGCACCTGGACATCTACTACCCACAGGACATGGAACCTGGACATCTACTACCGACAGGACTCACACGAGCACCTGGACATCTACTACCCACAGGACATGCACGAGCACCTGGACATCTACTACCCACAGGACATGCATGAGCACCTGGACATCTACTACCCACAGGACATGCATGAGCACCTGGACATCTACTACCCACAGGACATGCACGAGCACCTGGACATCTACTACCCACAGGACATGCACGAGAACCTGGACATCTACTACCCACAGGACATGCATGAGCACCTGGACATCTACTACCCACAGGACATGCATGAGCACCTGGACATCTACTACCCACAGGACATGCATGAGCACCTGGACATCTACTACCCACAGGACATGCATGAGCACCTGGACATCTACTACCCACAGGACATGCATGAACACCTGGACATCTACTACCCACAGGACTTGCATGAGCACCTGGACATCTACTACCCACAGGACATGCACGAGCACCTGGACATCTACTACCCACAGGACATGCATGAGCACCTGGACATCTACTACCCACAGGACATGCACGAGCACCTGGACATCTACTACCCACAGGACATGCACGAGCACCTGGACATCGACTACCCACAGGACATGCACGAGCACCTGGTACCCACAGGACATGCAGGAGCACCTGGACAT
This sequence comes from Cladorhizidae sp. MBARI D1340-BT2, assembly GCA_028752905.1. Taxonomy (NCBI): domain Eukaryota; kingdom Metazoa; phylum Porifera; class Demospongiae; order Poecilosclerida; family Cladorhizidae; species Cladorhizidae sp. MBARI D1340-BT2. The sequence goes on along the minus strand of JAQNBH010000016.1, from coordinate 56,508,191 downwards.
CTACTACCCACAGGACATGCACGAGCACCTGGACATCTACTACCCACAGGACATGCATGAGCATCTGGACATCTACTACCCACAGGACTTGCATGAGTACCTGGACATCTACTACCCACAGGACATGGACAAGCACCTGGACATCTACTACCCACAGGACATGCACGAGCACCTGGACATCTACTACCCACAGGACATGCACGAGCACCTGGACATCTACTACCCACAGGACATGGACAAGCACCTGGACATCTACTACCCACAGGACATGCATGAGCACCTGGACATCTACTACCCACAGGACATGCATGAGCACCTGGACATCTACTACCCACAGGACATGCACGAGCACCTGGACATCTACTACCCACAGGACATGCATGAGCACCTGGACATCTACTACCCACAGGACATGCATGAGCACCTGGACATCTACTACCCACAGGACATGCACGAGCACCTGGACATCTAATATCCACAGGACATGCACGAGCACCTGGACATCTACTACCCACAGGACATGCATGAGCACCTGGACATCTACTACCCACAGGACATGCACCTGGACATCTACTACCCACAGGACATGCATGAGCACCTGGACATCTACTACCCACAGGACATGCATGAGCACCTGGACATCTACTACCCACAGGACATGCATGAGCACCTGGACATCTACTACCCACAGGACATGCATGAGCACCTGGACATCTACTACCCACAGGACTTGCATGAGCACCTGGACATGTACTACCCACAGGACATGCATGAGCACCTGGACATCTACTACCCACAGGACATGGACACGAAGAGCCCCAGCACTAGTTAGGCAAATATATTGACAACAGACAGCATATCCGGCGCTGCGTCCCAGAGGAATCCCCCCCCGTCTTCCTCACTCAAAGTCATTGCTTTCCTGGCCATCCAACACCTATTGCTATTGTCTCACTGACAACAGGAAATGGTCCAGGTTTCAGTGCCATGTACCATATAAATTATGAGTGCCTCGAGTTTTAATTAAACAACAGTGAATCTTGGAACAGTGGCTATTGTGAAGTTCCATCAATTATCTCTCAACACTCTTCAGGATTACTTCCTCGGATCATTAATTATTCTTGTGAACTAGAAGTCTCCTCTGCTGTTCTTGACTTGTTCAATATATACTATATATATACATGTAGCACACCTCCCATATGAAATGTCAGGAAAAGTGTAGGATGATGGAGATCATGATTGCAAATATACCTGCAAGTGGTCCAACATTTTAAATGGGGGGTGCAAATATTTCAGGCATTTGTGGGCCTAGGGAGCCAAATAAAGTTTTTAAGTTTTATTAAGGGGGGAATATGTCAAAATGCTAACTTGCACTTTTTTTAACAACTCTTTTAAATGGTGTCTCTGCTCATATAGAAGTCATATTCCAAGTTTCAGAACATTTGAAGATTCTATGATGCAGTTATGACAGCTTTTGCACTCACTATTTTCATTAGAAACCCAGCAAGTGTGAAGAAGAATCGCGTCGCATTAGATTAGAAGAATTTCTCCCTAATTTCTCACCCAAACTCCATAATTTATATATCACCAGAATGCTTATTGTGACCTAAATTATTTTCTTTTCACTGTTATGAGAATGTGTTGGGTATAGACCAGCATATCTGCATGTGGTTTGTATGGGATTTCCTCCCCCTCTCCGGTGGTGCATTATCATACTTATTCAAATAGTTTAGGTGAAACTACTACATGTACTCTTAACCATAAACCACTTAGCATTATTAATAGTTTTAATTTGTGGACTGGATTTCCTGGGTGACACTTTGGCATAAAAAATATATATGACCAAAGTTAAATACATCATTAAATAGCTAAGTACATTTTGGTACAAAATTAAGTACCTAAACAAGAATATAGCAATGCTATATATGGTGTACATTACATCATCACACATTGTCTTCCTATCTCTTCCATATATATATAATATATAACCTCTGGCTACTCTAGATACAAGCATGCATGGACAGCAATTAAACTTGCAAGGCACTCGTGCTTCTTAGTTCTTAGTCAGTAAAATTAATGTAGTTACTATGCTGGTGTTGATCATCTAGAGGAGTGGTTCACAACCATTTTGGAACCATTACCCAAATCACCCTATCCAAATCACCCTATCCTCTCTGTTACCCATACCTGTAACAAAAAAAACCTAAACTTGAATATATATTTATATAAGTATGTTAGGAAGTATTAGTAGTTAGTGTAAGTTAGTTGGTCATTGCAAAACTAATCACATCACTGGGTGGCTGTGCTTGCATTTTGTTAGGCAAGTATTCAATATGCAGTTTTGTAGAACTGATAACAATTTTTGCATCATTTGACACCTCCAACCGGTTTCATTTCTTGGTTTTCATTCCCATGATGATGGAAAAGCCTTGCTCACATCATGGTCGAAAAGGAAGTCAGGATCTTTAGAGCCCGTCTTGCCAAGGTTGGTGTGTCATTGAGCAGGCTATCCAGAAGGTTTCCAAGTCCTTGTTCTGGAATTCTTCCAAGCCTCATTCACTCTCAGAGTTATCCACTCCTCTTTTGCTGGAAAGTCATCTTCATCGACCTCATCCTCATCAGCCACAAAATGCTGCTCACCAGTGAGGGCAAGAGGTTTCCAGATCAGGGAAGTATTCCTCCATCTTTCTGACCAATTCGTTCAAGTGGGCTTGGATGTCTGCTTTCAAAATTTCTCGGATATCTTGACCTCCTCACTCTTATCAACAAATTTGTCAAGTGTGGGAAACTGTGCCACTCTGCCCTCTGCAACACACTTGCTCCACAACTCTGCCCTCTGCAACACACTTGCTCCACAACTCTGCCCTCTGCAACACACTTGCTCCACAACTCTGCCCTCTGCAACACACTTGCTCCACAACTCTGCCCTCTGCAACACACTTGCTCCACGACTCTGCCCTCTGCAACACACTTGCTCCACGACTCTGCCCTCTGCAACACACTTGCTCCACGACTCTGCCCTCTGCAACACACTTGCTCCACGACTCTGCCCTCTGCAACACACTTGCTCCACGACTCTGCCCTCTGCAACACACTTGCTCCACGACTCTGCCCTCTGCAACACACTTGCTCCACGACTCTGCCCTCTGCAACACACTTGCTCCACGACTCTGCCCTCTGCAACACACTTGCTCCACGACTCTGCCCTCTGCAACACACTTGCTCCACAACTCTGCCCTCTGCAACACACTTGCTCCACAACTCTGCCCTCTGCAACACACTTGCTCCACAACTCTGCCCTCTGCAACACACTTGCTCCACAACTCTGCCCTCTGCAACACACTTGCTCCACAACTCTGCCCTCTGCAACACACTTGCTCCACAACTCTGCCCTCTGCAACACACTTGCTCCACAACTCTGCCCTCTGCAACACACTTGCTCCACAACTTTAGCTTTCCGATAAATGCAGAAATGACTTGTTTTGCGTCAATGATTGTCACATTCCTTCCTTGAAGTGCCAAGTTTCCTCTGGTTTCATGGAAGATGTCGCCCAAATAGCACAGACGGAAAAGCCATTCATGGTCAGAAAAGTGGCGTGCCAAGTGTGATCCTTTTTGCAAAAATAGTTGCACTGCCTCCCGAAGCTCAATCATGCAATTCGCATCCTTGCCTGGAGACAGCCACCTTACTTTGGTGTGGCACAGTAGCACTTCATACTTCTCACTCATCTCTTGGAACAATTCTTTAAACACACGGCTGTTGAAGTGTTTTATAAAGTTAACAACATTAACAAGTTGGCCAAATACTTTCAAGGCATCTTGGATGCAAGTGTATATCAGTGAACGCTGCAATGGTCAACAGTGATATCTGTGTTTTCCCTTTGAACAAAGCCTCGGAACCCACGATTACCACCCATCATAGCAGGTGCACCATAAACAGACACCTGTTGAACACTGTTCCAAGCCAGTTTATTTTTTATTTTTCTCGAGGAAACCACTGAGTATGCTGAACACATCCTTTTCTTTAGTTATTGTAGTCACGTAGGAAAAACTCTTCCTTCACATCCGAGCGGTGAATATAAGGAATAACGCCCAACCAGTAAAATAGCGCAGCTGCTGACATCCGTAGACTCATCAAATTGCAGAGAAAATCTGTGATATGGACTGGTCTTGACTTCTTCCACTACTCGTGCCAGTATATCCACAGCCATCTCGTCGATCCTGTGCCGAATTGTGTTGTTTAAAACTGATTTAGAACTGAGCTTCTTAGCCTGCTCTTTACCACATGCTTTGGCAACCATCACTGATACACATGACATGATCAGATTTTCGGCAATCATATATGCCCCTTCTCCCTGCTGTGCAACTTTTTGGGCCACCTCATAGGAAGCTTCAAGAGCAGCAAGAAGATATTTTTGCTGTAGTACCAGTACCAGTGCTTCTGAGTTGAATCCCCTTCAACTGCTTCGCCTTGTGTTCAAAGTAGGCTAGGACTTTGTTATAGAGGTCAGGATGACATTTCAGCAGATGGTTTGCAAGTTTTGATGGCTTCAGTCTTTCATTGATCAGAACCTTGCTGCAGATAACACACTATGGTCGGTCTTCACCCTTCGAGGGCCAATTGACAACTCCATGAGCAAGAAAAGCATCTGAGAAGGTTCGCTTCTTGCGAGCCATAACAACTTTTGTATGTGGAAAAGAAGAAAAAATCCTTTGAGAAGCTCTCACACTCACTCAGAGTCTGCTATCGATGTAGAACACACTCAAGCAATTGGGCCAATATAATTTATTTAAATTTTAAACCAGAAAAACAAACATTAACTGACTATGATAACTTGAAGTGTAGAAAAGTTCTTGTCTGAATTCGGTATGCAGATTACATTATTTATACTCAATTGAAGCTAAAAGATAAGTAAACACACCTAGCTTATACATACAGAATGACATCACCTATTCATTATCACAGTCAAGGTTAAGCAGTTAGTTCTAAATTACAATACTCACTAAGGATATCATTACATCATCATTACACTGACATAATGTTTTGTAAGTTATATATATATATATATGGTACAAAACACAAATAGAAACTAAAAAAATAATCCGTAGACAGCATTGCAACATTACCCTCATTACCCCCAGGGGATAATTTACCCACCAACGTATGATCTCGAGAAAGTCTCGTACATAGGACAGATATGAAATAAACTAAATCAATTCTCTTTAATGACATGCACATATCAGAGTCAATTCTCTTTAATGACATGCACATATCAGAGTCAATTCTCTTTAATGGCATGCACATATCAGAGTCAATTCTCTTTAATGACATGCACATATCAGAGTCAATTCTCTTTAATGACATGCACATATCAGAGTCAATTCTCTTTAATGACATGCACATATCAGAGTCAATTCTCTTTAATGACATGCACATATCAGAGTCAATTATCTTTAATGACCTGCACATATCAGAGTCAATTCTCTTTAATGACATGCACATATCAGAGTCAATTCTCTTTAATGACATGCACATATCAGAGTCAATTCTCTTTAATGACATGCACATATCAGAGTCAATTCTCTTTAATGACATGCACATATCAGAGTCAATTCTCTTTAATGACATGCACATATCAGAGTCAATTCTCTTTAATGACATGCACATATCAGAGTCAATTCTCTTTAATGACATGCACATATCAGAGTCAATTCTCTTTAATGACATGCACATATCAGAGTCAATTCTCTTTAATGACATGCACATATCAGAGTCAATTCTCTTTAATGACATGCACATATCAGTCAATTCTCTTTAACCATTCACACCTTTCATGGCTAATACTCCAAATTGTAGGATGAAGAACATCTATAAATATTAACCCCTGGAAAATAACTCCCTATACAGTGTCTGTAGGCAAACATTACACATTAATTATTGAACTGCTAGTGTCCATGTGCTTCGAATATACTCTTAGCATCTTATGATGATGATGATGATGATGACAACATTTGTGAAGTGCCTGTTCTGCTGTGCTCTGGATTGGAATGGTCTTCTAGGAACTCAATGTTATCACAATGCCTAGTCACAGTTTCCCCTTTGTCTCTCAGAATCTTCTCCACATTGCTGGGTGAACAAATAGTGCGTAGCTCATGGCAACAAGATATAGCACAGTAGAGGAGTGAGTGTAGCTCATGGCAACAAGATATAGCACAGTGGAGGAGTGAGTGTAGCTCATGGCAACCAACAAGATATAGCACAGTGGAGGAGTGAGTGTAGCTCATGGCAACCAACAAGATATAGCACAGTGGAGGGGTGAGTGTAGCTCATGGCAACAATATATAGCACAGTGGAGGAGTGAGTGTAGCTCATGGCAACCAACAAGATATAGCACAGTGGAGGAGTGAGTGTAGCTCATGGCAACCAACAAGATATAGCACAGTGGAGGAGTGAGTGTAGCTCATGGCAACCAACAAGATATAGCACAGTGGAGGAGTGAGTGTAGCTCATGGCAACCAACAAGATATAGCACAGTGGAGGAGTGAGTGTAGCTCATGGCAACCAACAAGATATAGCACAGTGGAGGAGTGAGTGTAGCTCATGGCAACAAGATATAGCACAGTGGAGGAGTGAGTGTAGCTCATGGCAACAAGATATAGCATAGTGGAGGAGTGAGTCTAGCTCATAGCAACAAGATATAGCACAGTGGAGGAGTGAGTGTAGCTCATGGCAACAAGATATAGCACAGTGGAAGTGAGTGTATCTCATGGCAACCAACAAGATATAGCACAGTGGAGGAGTGAGTGTAGCTCATGGTAACCAACAAGATATAGCACAGTGGAGGAGTGAGTGTAGCTCATGGCAACAAGATATAGCACAGTGGAGGAGTGAGTATAGCTCATGGCAACAAGATATAGCACAGTGGAGGAGTGAGTGTAGCTCATGGCAACCAACAAGATATAGCACAGTGGAGGAGTGAATGTAGCTCATGGCAACAAGATATAGCACAGTGGAGGAGTGAGTGTAGCTCATGGCAACAAGATATAGCACAGTGGAGGAGTGAGTGTAGCTCATGGCAACCAACAAGATATAGCACAGTGGAGGAGTGAGTGTAGCTCATGGCAACAAGATATAGCACAGTGGAGGAGTGAGTGTAGCTCATGGCAACAAGATATAGCACAGTGGAGGGGTGAGTGTAGCTCATGGCAACCAACAAGATATAGCACAGTGGAGGAGTGAGTGTAGCTCATGGCAACCAACAAGATATAGCACAGTGGAGGAGTGAGTGTAGCTCATGGCAACCAACAAGATATAGCACAGTGGAGGAGTGAGTGTAGCTCATGGCAACCGACAAGATATAGCACAGTGGAGGAGTGAGTGTAGCTCATGGCAACACGATATAGCACAGTGGAGGAGTGAGTGTAGCTCATGGCAACAAGATATAGCACAGTGGAGGAGTGAGTGTAGCTCATGGCAACAAGATATAGCACAGTGGAGGAGTGAGTGTAGCTCATGGCAACAAGATATAGCACAGTGGAGGAGTGAGTGTAGCTCATGGCAACAAGATATAGCACAGTGGAGGAGTGAGTGTAGCTCATGGCAACCAACAAGATATAGCACAGTGGAGGAGTGAGTGTAGCTCATGGCAACCAACAAGATATAGCACAGTGGAGGAGTGAGTGTAGCTCATGGCAACCAACAAGATATAGCACAGTGGAAGTGAGTGTAGCTCATAGCAACAAGATATAGCACAGTGGAGGAGTGAGTGTAGCTCATGGCAACAAGATATAGCACAGTGGAAGTGAGTGTAGCTCATAGCAACAAGATATAGCACAGTGGAGGAGTGAGTGTAGCTCATGGCAACAAGATATAGCACAGTGGAGGAGTGAGTGTATCTCATGGCAACCAACAAGATATAGCACAGTGGAGGAGTGAGTGTAGCTCATGGCAACCAACAAGATATAGCACAGTGGAGGAGTGAGTGTAGCTCATGGCAACCAACAAGATATAGCACAGTGGAGGAGTGAGTGTAGCTCATGGCAACCAACAAGATATAGCACAGTGGAGGGGTGAGTGTAGCTCATGGCAACCAACAAGATATAGCATAGTGGAGGAGTGAGTGTAGCTCATGGCAACAAGATATAGCACAGTAGATGAGTGAGTGTAGCTCATGGCAGCCAACAAGATATAGCACAGTGGAAGTGAGTGCAACATCATAAGAGCAAGCTAGCTAACAGGTCTGGCTTTACTAGGACACTACTGTGGAGGCACGTGTTAATAAACAAATACAACATTCTGTGATAAGGTTCATATTTACCTGTGCGGTATCTTGCTAAGTATAATGCCTCTGACCACACCCACTACTGACATCTTTGGCCACACAGATGTATAACAGTGATAACAAATCCTTCACTATGTATAAAAAATCTAGTTTGTATTACCATATTCACTTGTATTACCATATTCACCATATTCAGTGAACCACCCCGCACTTGAGCTTGGAGGTAGCATTTAATGTCAAAAGTGGCCTACTATGAAAAAGCCTATGTTAATCTATCAGACCACGCCACATTGCTGTGTGCTGGAAAGCTTACGTCTGTTTTCCATGTTCAAACCAGCCCAAGTTGTCAGCAATCAGATGAAGATTCTGACAGCCAGAACACCGTACAAGAACCACCCCTCTCACATAGGCCTGCTTCGAAAACTGGTTTGTTGAACGCTGTCCACACACCTTGCAAGTGTACTCCAAGTACATCCTACCTTCCACCTTGCCCAGTGGCTTACTCGCTTCTATGGGAGTGGAATCAGAAGGAGGTTCGTCAGAGAATGTGCTCAATTGCATCGCTTTAAACCTCGTGGAGGTGCTGGAGGGTGACGCTTGCACCTTGGTCTTCACACTGTTTTTCATAATGAATGCTCCACTGCTTCTCACCACAGATCCCCTAGCCATTATCCGCAGCACAACTCTACCCAACAAAGACATAATTATGGTTGCAACTCAAACACTTCAGGTGTGCACTATAACGTGAGGTCAAAGGTCATCTTGTGAAAGTTGCACAGCGGAGATTGAAGGACTTGTTAGTCTTATGGCTGAAGCCGACTGGGATGAGGTAACTTACCTGAGGAAGAAGCCTCAAAGAGCTTCTGACGCAAAGACACAAAAAGTGAGCGATAGTTTTTTAAAAATCAAGCCCAGTATAGAAACGCTACATGCATGTGCTATCTTGCAGGCTATCAATCAAGCTCAGAGGAGAGGAGTAGGAGTGGATACTTCAAAGAAATGTGAGATTAACCTGTTAGGAAATCACGTGAGAAAATGCTTTCTTGATTATTTTAAGATTCTGCTGCTCAAAACAAGCAGAAGTCAGCAGCTAAAGATACTGCAAAGCTTGACCGAGAGACAGATGAGTTGCATCGTATGTAGCTTATAATAAGTACCGAGACTTGCACCACTCACACTAGGTCAAGGCTGTGTCTTGTGTTTGTAGTGTGGGCATATCACCACCTACACATATATTGTGTCACAGATGAAATATCCAGCCTGCCATAGTTAATGGATTTTGTTTGAGTTTGCTTGTGTACATATTAGATGAGCGAGTGCCATTGGACTTCAGCAGAGCCCTGCAGCAAGCGAGGATCAGCAAGGGCTGGACTCAGAAGGAACTAGCCACGGTGAGTCAGCGTCCATTGATGTGTGTGGTGTGTGAATATTCCTAAGATGCGTTATACAAGTGTGAGTCAAGATTTAGGTCTTGTACCATTTGCAACATTTGCAAAAGGGAAAAGTCTTTAGCTCAAGACTACCTACCAGAATCAGTGCACTTCAATACAAACTTACCCAAGCCACTCACCACCTCTAGTAGCTTCTGGCCAGAGAATTCCCTAACCTGCATCACAGAACTGTACCCATGCGGACCACAAGACTATACCCATGCAGACCACAAGTCTGGCTATATACAACAATCACTAGATAGAATTACAATAATAAGTTGCCTCATCCCATTGCTCCACCCACCTCTATTAAGCTCCACCCACCTCTATTAACAGACCACCTCCTTTACGAGACAATTTTAATGTGAATTTGAAGAGGTAGTTTCTAAAAAACTGGAGCTATTTTAGATGAGCCCCATTCCACATAATTACAGTGAAGGTTCTGTGCCAGGTACAATATGATGCCAAGAAGGGAGGAGGCTAGAAAATGCCACCAAGATCATTAAGCATGCACTTCAGAATTGAACATTAATGTCAGAGTCGGTGGTGTGTGTTTGTTTCTATGTAGTCTGACCATCGCACGGTATGCTGTGTGTGTGCATGCAGAGGGTGAACGAGAAGCCACAAGTCGTGAACGAGTACGAGTCTGCCAAGGCCATCCCCAACCAGCAGATCATATCCAAACTAGAGAGAGCACTGCAAGTCAGGTTGAGAGGGAAAGAGATGGGAGAGCCGCTGGGGCCCAAGAAGAAATGACATCACTCTATCATGATCAAAGTTGTGTGCATGTATTAATAATATGGATATGGATAAATATGCACATATATTTGAACAGTCGAGTTCCCTCTTGCTGTGGCACTAGTCCCTACGCAGAGGTACTTCATGCTCCTCCACGCCATCACTGGTGATGACGCTGATCCTCAGGCCATCTCCAGTGTAAATGTCCCTCTCAGCAGCGGCCATGAAGACATCCTTCACCAGAGAAACAGCCTTCTCCTTGGACAGCGGCTCCTTGGCCACTCCATGCTGGTTCTTGTAACCAATCTGTGTGGAAGGCAACAGAAGCGGTTTCATACAGGAGGAATTTAGTCAAAGGGATGGGGGGTCAAAGCTTCAAAAGTTTATTAGTTCCAAGTGCACCAGAAAAGGGACTCTATCCCCATTCCCACCATGACAAATATACGGCTCATGGCAGTATACGCCTCATTTGACCCCCTTTCTTTTTGGTTAGAAATCTCCCCCTTTTAACCGAAAAAAGCTCTATTTTGCTCTAATTAGGACGTTTCTGAGCTTTTTGAGGAAAAACTGTCCGAAATCGCTCATTCTTTTCAAAATGGGCACATGAGCTTCCTTTTAAACATTATTGAACTGTTTCTACTCTTTAAAATGACAGGAAACAGCTTTTGGTTGACCCCCTTTCTAAAAGGAGGACAACTTTATAAAAAAATGGACCCAAAACAGAGCCCACCTTGGCTGCCTAAATATTATGGCCACTGCTATAATTATATAGAGCTCCCAAAAGACTCCAGTATGCCTTGAATCCCTCGTGAAGGTCTTAAAAAAAGTTAAAACTGAAATCCATCTTCAAGGATCTGTTTCCCCCCAGTAGCATAACTTGTGTAGCATAACTTGTGTACAATCATAACTTTGTTTGGTAGCAGAAGGCTCCAGATTCTCCAACACACATTCACAAACAACAAGGGAAAAGCTGTGGGTAAGGATCATCATATGGTTTGTTGATGAATCCAGCTAGCTCGTCTACTGGTGCCTGTTCAGTTGATTTGCTAAGAATTTCATTCTCTGCTGCTTGGTCAGTAGTTCTGTGCAGCTTACAAACCTTGAAGGAGGCTGTGATGTCGAGTAAGACTACTAAGTCATCAACACCAAAACTTATGTAGCCATTTTTTTTAACCTGGGAAATTGATACATGAAACTCGAGGAAGATTGGTCCAGTGATAACCCTTTCCTTGTCTCTTCTCCAACTTTCAGAGAAGGGGATTTGGGTTTTGCTGAAGAGATTGTACCCAGATGATGGCTTGAAGGATGGTTCCATTTACATGCTGGAGCAGAGCTGCCTCAGTTGGTTGATAGATAGCTCTCTTTACATGCTGGAGCAGAGCTGCCTCAGTTAGCTGATAGATAGCTCTCTTTACATGCTGGAGCAGAGTTGCCTCAGTTGGTTGATAGATAGCTCTCTTTACATGCTGGAGCAGAGCTGCCTCAGTTAGCTGATAGATAGCTCTCTTTACATGCTGGAGCAGAGCTGCCTCAGTTAGCTGATAGATAGCTCTCTTTACATGCTGGAGCAGAGCTGCCTCAGTTAGCTGATAGATAGCTCTCTTTACATGCAGGAGCAGAGCTGCCTCAGTTAGCTGATAGATAGCTCTCTTTACATGCTGGAGCAGAGCTGCCTCAGTTAGCTGATAGATAGCTCTCTTTACATGCTGGAGCAGAGCTGCCTCAGTTAGCTGATAGATAGCTCTCTTTACATGCTGGAGCAGAGCTGCCTCAGTTAGCTGATAGATAGCTCTCTTTACATGCTGGAGCAGAGTTGCCTCAGTTGGTTGATAGATAGCTCTCTTTTACATGCTGGAACAGAGCTGCCTCAGTTAGCTGATAGATAGCTCTCTTTACATGCTGGAGCAGAGCTGCCTCAGTTAGCTGATAGATAGCTCTCTTTACATGCTGGAGCAGAGTTGCCTCAGTTAGCTGATAGATAGCTCTCTTTACATGCTGGAGCAGAGCTGCCTCAGTTAGCTGATAGATAGCTCTCTTTACATGCTGCAGCAGAGCTGCCTCAGTTGGCTGATAGATAGCTCTCTTTACATGCTGGAGCAGAGTTGCCTCAGTTAGCTGATAGATAGCTCTCTTTACATGCTGGAGCAGAGCTGCCTCAGTTAGCTGATAGATAGCTCTCTTTACATGCTGGAGCAGAGCTGCCTCAGTTAGCTGATAGATAGCTCTCTTTACATGCTGGAACAGAGCTGCCTCAGTTAGCTGATAGATAGCTCTCTTTACATGCTGGAGCAGAGCTGCCTCAGTTAGCTGATAGATAGCTCTCTTTACATGCTGGAGCAGAGCTGCCTCAGTTAGCTGATAGATAGCTCTCTTTACATGCTGGAGCAGAGCTGCCTCAGTTAGCTGATAGATAGCTCTCTTTACATGCAGGAGCAGAGCTGCCTCAGTTAGCTGATAGATAGCTCTCTTTACATGCTGGAGCAGAGCTGCCTCAGTTAGCTGATAGATAGCTCTCTTTACATGCTGGAGCAGAGCTGCCTCAGTTAGCTGATAGATAGCTCTCTTTACATGCTGGAGCAGAGCTGCCTCAGTTGGCTGATAGATAGCTCGCTTTACATGCTGGAGCAGAGCTGCCTCAGTTAGCTGATAGATAGCTCGCTTTACATGCTGGAGCAGAGCTGCCTCAGTTGGTTGATAGATAGCTCTCTTTACATGCTGGAGCAGAGCTGCCTCAGTTAGCTGATAGATGGCTCTCTTTACATGCTGGAGCAGAGTTGCCTCAGTTAGCTGATAGATGGCTCTCTTTACATGCTGGAGCAGAGCTGCCTCAGTTAGCTGATAGATAGCTCTCTTTACATGCTGGAGCAGAGCTGCCTCAGTTAGCTGATAGATAGCTCTCTTTACATGCTGGAGCAGAGCTGCCTCAGTTAGCTGATAGATAGCTCTCTTTACATGCTGGAGCAGAGCTGCCTCAGTTAGCTGATAGATAGCTCTCTTTACATGCTGGAGCAGAGCTGCCTCAGTTAGCTGATAGATAGCTCTCTTTACATGCTGGAGCAGAGCTGCCTCAGTTAGCTGATAGATAGCTCTCTTTACATGCTGGAGCAGAGCTGCCTCAGTTAGCTGATAGATAGCTCTCTTTACATGCTGGAGCAGAGCTGCCTCAGTTAGCTGATAGATAGCTCTCTTTACATGCTGGAGTAGAGTTGCCTCAGTTAGCTGATAGATAGCTCTCTTTACATGCTGGAGCAGAGCTGGCTGATAGATAGCTCTCTTTACATGCTGGAGCAGAGCTGCCTCAGTTAGCTGATAGATAGCTCTCTTTACATGCTGGAGCAGAGCTGCCTCAGTTAGCTGATAGATAGCTCTCTTTACATGCGCTGCCTCAGTTGGTGGCATATTTTCAGTTGATCTTCCTGCAGCACACAAGGTGTAACGTGCCTTGCTCAAGGAGATGACTGAGTATATGACAACAACGAATCTTTGAACTTGGTTAGTGCCGATTCTATGGGTCACCTCCAGTATGTGGTTATAAGGGCCACCTCCAGTAGGCATGTGGTTATAAGGGTCACCTCCAGTAGGCATGTGGATATAAGGGCCACCTCCAGAGGCATGTGGCTATAATGGCATCTAGCTGATGTGATCATTCCTGACGAAGGCTAGAGCATCTAGCCGAATCGAAGAGCAAATTTAAGTTGATTATCGAGAAAGTCATTTTACAGCAGCTGAGAGTTTCTTGTTCATTGAGAAAAAGCCAGTTTAACAAGAAACACTAATGCTGGAGACAGTAATGCTGGAGACACTAATGCTGGAGACACTAATGCTGGAGACACTAATGCTGGAGACACTAATGCTGGAGACACTAATGCTGGAGACACTAATGCTGGAGACACTAATGCTGGAGACACTAATGCTGGAGACACTAATGCTGGAGACACTAATGCTGGAGACACTAATGCTGGAGACACTAATGCTGGAGACACTAATGCTGGAGACACTAATGCTGGAGACACTAATGCTGGAGACACTAATGCTGGAGACACTAATGCTGGAGACACTAATGCTGGAGACACTAATGCTGGAGACACTAATGCTGGAGACACTAATGCTGGAGACACTAATGCTGGAGACACTAATGCTGGAGCCACTAATGCTGGAGCCACAGAAGCTCGGAGTTGGATTTTACAGAACTCAGATGAGCAACCACTCACCTACTAAAACAACAACAACAACAAAGGGGAAATGTAAACATCTTTTCTTCTATCAGCAAAAAGGGAAAGGAAAAAATCTGATAATTAGTCTGTCTGCCGTCAGCTGTAAATTGCAAGAACAAAAATCAATTAATGGGATTAACATTAGGTCTGTACCGATGCACACCACAAGAGAGGTGACCCTTTACCATTCAAAATAATGTGTGACTATTTTCAAGTTGATTATTGAGAAAGGCCTTGCATGCCCTCAGGCTTGCATGTAAGATGTCCTCTAGGCTTGCATGTAAGATGTCCTCTAGGCTTGCATGTAAAGGCTTGCATGTAAAGATGTCCTCTAGGCTTGCATGTAAAGGCTTGCATGTAAAGATGTCCTCTAGGCCTGCATGTAACATGTCCTCTAGGCTTGCACATAAAGGCTTGCATGTAAGATGTCCTCATGTAAGATGTCCTCTAGAGGCTTGCATGTAAGATGTCCTCTAGGCTTGCATGTAAAGGCTTGCATGTAAGATAAGATGTCCTCTAGGTTTGCATGTAAGATGTCCTCTAGGCTTGCATGTAAAGGCTTGCATGTAAAGGCTTGCATGTAAGATGTCCTCTACGCTTGCATGTAAAGGCTTGCATGTAAGATGTCCTCTAGGCTTGCATGTAAGATGTCCTCATGTAAGATGTCCTCTAGAGGCTTGCATGTAAGATGTCCTCTAGAGGCTTGCATGTAAGATGTCCTCTAGGCTTGCATGTAAAGGCTTGCATGTAAGATAAGATGTCCTCTAGGTTTGCATGTAAGATGTCCTCTAGGCTTGCATGTAAAGGCTTGCATGTAAAGGCTTGCATGTAAGATGTCCTCTAGGCTTGCATGTAAAGGCTTGCATGTAAAGGCTTGCATGTAAGATGTCCTCTACGCTTGCATGTAAAGGCTTGCATGTAAGATGTCCTCTAGGCTTGCATGTAAGATGTCCTCATGTAAGATGTCCTCTAGGCTTTGCATGTAAGATAAGATGTCCTCTAGGCTTTGCATGTAAGATAAGATGTCCTCTAGGCTTGCATGTAAGATGTCCGCTGAGAGCTCCTCAGGAGAGAGTACTGCATTTCAAAACCTGAATAGTGATGACTGTTTTAACTGGTAAAGGGTTATCTACTTGTGGTGGCGGCCAGCACAGATAAAGTCATGCCCAATGTAAGTTGCTAATTTCTAAAATAAAATATTCTGTTCTTGTTTGCTTATATAGTGGTTCAGAGGCCACACCCCAAAAGCAAGTGATTGTATTGGCCACACCCATACCTGGCCATGGTTAGTGGCAAAAGTCAGTGTCATGTGACATGGGATGTTTACAGAAAGGGTCAGTCACATGACTTGTACCTTCTCCCCAAGCAACAACATGCGGCAACAACAGATGAGGAACAACAGGTGTGGCAACAACAGGTGTGGCAACAACAGGTATAGCAATACAAGGAGCAAAGTTAATAGTTCTGGGCCTGACCTGGTTGTCTAGAAGAGGCTGAAGCATCGTCGAAGCAGAGCCTCCTGACCGATAAGTCTCTCTCTCATAGGAGCCCACAGGATCATAACTATATATGCATCCCTTGCCTATAACAAGAACATTAGTCGTAATAATATATATATATTATTAATTTATATATATTATATATTTATTATTTATATTATCTACATTATATATATATATATATTACATTATATATATATATATACATATGTTTGTAAGTGTGCGTGTGTGTGTGTTAGCTCAAAACTCTTGGGGACCAATCCGGACCAAACTACGTGTGACCTTTAGGGGCCACCCAAGGAATTAAGCCATGGGCCAATCTGGACAAAACTATGTGTGCCCAAGGAATTAAGCCATGGGATAATCCGGACCAAACTATGTGTGACCTTCAGGGAGGGATTGCAGTTAGCTCACCAGCAACAAGCCACCATGGCTCTAGCATTGGTGAAGAAACATTTAAAGTTTGTGAATACATTTTACAACAACCATACATCTTATGGAAAGCTCCCAGAAGAATTATCACTCGAGAGACTAGAGCTAAAGTGAAGCGGACAAAACAGGCAACGATGATGTCCCTGCGAGAAGCACACTCCATGTGTGGATTATCTATTATTAGAGGGAGGAGGACCTTCACTATCCAGGCCTGGAGGATGTGGTGTGCATTATCTATTATTAGAGGGAGGGAGACCTTCACTATCCAGGCCTGGAGGATGTGGTGTGCATTATCTATTATTAGAGGGAGGGAGACCTTCACTATCCAGGCCTGGAGGATGTAGTGTGCATTATCTATTATTAGAGGGAGGAGGACCTTCACTATCCAGGCCTGGAGGATGTAGTGTGCATTATCTATTATTAGAGGGAGGCCTTCACTATCCAGGCCTGGAGGATGTGGTGTGCATTATCTATTATTAGAGGGAGGGAGACCTTCACTATCCAGGCCTGGAGGATGTAGTGTGCATTATCTATGGAGGGAGACCTTCACTATCCAGGCCTGGAGGATGTGGTGTGCATTATCTATTATTAGAGGGAGGGAAACCTTCACTATCCAGGCCTGGAGGATGTAGTGTGCATTATCTATTATTAGAGGGAGGGTGACCTTCACTATCCAGGCCTGGAGGATGTGGTGTGCATTATCTATTATTAGAGGGAGGGAGACCTTCACTATCCAGGCCTGGAGGATGTGGTGTGCATTATCTATTATTAGAGGGAGGGTGACCTTCACTATCCAGGCCTGGAGGATGTGGTGTGCATTATCTATTATTAGAGGGAGGGAGACCTTCACTATCCAGGCCTGGAGGATGTAGTGTGCATTATCTATTATTAGAGGGAGGGTATTATTAGAGGGAGGGTGACCTTGCCTGGAGGATGTGGTGTGCATTATCTATTATTAGAGGGAGGGAGACCTTCACTATCCAGGCCTGGAGGATGTGGTGTGCATTATCTATTATTAGAGGGAGGGGGACCTTCACTATCCAGGCCTGGAGGATGTGGTGTGCATTATCTATTATTAGAGGGAGGGGGACCTTCACTATCCAGGCCTGGAGGATGTGGTGTGCATTATCTATTATTAGAGGGAGGGAGACCTTCACTATCCAGGCCTGGAGGATGTAGTGTGCATTATCTATTATTAGAGTGAGGGAGACCTTCACTATCCAGGCCTGCCAGGATGTTATAGGTGTAGTAAGGGAAGAAGCGTCTGTTGTAAAGCATGGTGGCCAGCAGCTGGGCCACTGCCGCACAACTCATGGCCTTGTGATGATCATGCTCGTAGATCTGCAGAGAAGGGTGGAGAAAAGTGTGGTACTTACTGGACACACACCCATAGCTATATAAATCACCTCCCACCTGCCTGCCATCTCAGAAATGAATGGAGTATAAACCACACCCCTCACGTGCTGGAATTTAAGCCACACCCTCCCAGAAATTAACCGAGTTGTGGCATATAGCACACTCAGAAATGAACTTAATGGCTGGAGTACAAGCCACACCCTCTCAGAAACTAACTTAGTTGCTAGAGTATAAACCACACCCTCTCAAAATGAACCTAATCGTTGGAATATAATCCACGCCCTCTCAGAAATGAACCTAATGGCTGGAGTATAAGTTGTACAACACTGAATTCAAGTACAGAAGCAGCTATTCTCCATACACTTAGAAATTGGTTTTCTTCCTCCTGCCTTGAACAAACTCCATGCTCCCTTCAGCTCTTCTTCGTAATCACTTCCATTATTCCAGAAGAGGCTCTAACACACCCAGCACCAAGCACTCCTACACTCAAAGGCTTATCACACCCTCTCATACACAAACATGCACATCACACCTACACACACAGTGCAACAGCAGCTACAATGAACTCACATGCCACACATTCAAATCCATCATTGTCATTATAATTTTCAATCAGTGTGGCTTATACTCCAGCAAAACTGGTGCACTGTCGACACCTCTGAAAGCAAAAGAGGGCATGTGTGCTGAAACTACAACTTCTATGCTCTGTCAAATACGGTATCTCTCTGATGTGACAATCAGTTATAACATTATATAACACAAAGTCTGCACCCACTTTCATCTGTGCTTTCACTCTCTTCGTCACTGTCAGTACATCTCCATGGAAACCAACGCACCCTAACAAAATCCCATCAGACCTACACAGCATCACAATATGCAAGAAAATAGTAAAGAAAACACACTTATATCTGCCACTAGTTATATCTGCCACTAGGTATATCTGCCACTAGGTTTATCTACCACTAGTTATATCTGCCACTAGTTATATCTACCACTAGTTATATCTACCACTAGGTATATCTGCCACTAGTTATATCTACCACTAGTTATATCTACCACTAGGTATATCTGCCACTAGTTATTAAGTGAAGAAGGAAATATTAACTGTCTTCAAAATTACAACAACTTTCTTACTTGGCTAGAAGCTCCAGCCTTCATTAGGAATAAGTTTATTCTTATGTTAACAACTTACAACTTGTATGTCTTGGGCGAGTCACGAGTGTAGATCTGGAATCCTTCGCTGAGACGCATATCAGAAGCAATGACTGAAAAATCTTCACCAGCAATGGCAAGTATAGTCCTGCGGGAGGGTCATAGTACATTGGACATAATCTTTAGGCTCTACCTGAAAATTTATACGAGAAAACACTTACCCCCCGTTATCAGAGTAAGGGGACCATCTCTGCTGCTGTACAGGCTTATATTCCTCCATTAGAGACTATAGAGAGAGCTAGCTAGCACGATACAACGACCAAGAAGTCTCTAGACGACCCTTTCCTTCGAAAAACAGGAAAGGATCGTCTATGATTAGGGCTTGTATTAGAATTTCGTTGTTTTTGACCAAGGAGTTCCTGTCTTGTAGTGAAGTTGATATGCCAGTACGTGTGAAATATATCCATGTATCTGATTAAAAATAATAATAATTTGTGTGCAGTTGTTCTACTCTTTCTTCAAGTCCTTGGTAGGGAAGGAAGTCATAGTGGAACTAAAGAATGACTTATCGTAAGTCTGGCAGTTGATTGAAGTAAAGTTGTGGTGGGTTTTCTTATGTACTTGTCTCTGTAATCGCATTTTTGTAGTAAACTATATCAATGAAGGTTCATTATTACAGTTAGATAAAAGTTGATGGAAATGTGCATCATATACAGTTCAGTACAGTTCTTACGTTTGGAATCCACCATGCAGACGGAGCAGTTCAGTACAGTTCTTACGTTTGGAATCCACCATGCAGACGGAGCATCAGGTGAAGGGTAGATTCCTTCAGGATGTTGTACTGTGACAGGGTGCAGTTATCTTCTAGCTGCTTGCCTGAAAAGATGAGTCTTTGGTGGTCCCGGGGGATGCCTTCCTTGTCTTCAATTTTGTTTTTCACGTGATCAATTGTGTCACTGGCATCTACTATGAGAGTGATGGTTTTGCCTGCCAGGGTCTTGATAAAGATCTGCATTCCACCTCGGAGACGGAGTACCAAGTGGAGGGTGGACTCCTTCTGGATGTTATAATCTGAGAGAGTACGTCCATCTTCCAGTTGTTTGCCGGCAAAGATGAGCCTTTGTTGGTCCGGTGGGATGCCTTCCTTGTCCTGAATCTTGGTTTTCACATTCTCAATTGCGTCTGAAGCCTCCACCTCGAGAGTGATGGTCTTGCCGGTCAGGGTCTTGACGAAGATTTGCATGTTACTGCGAAGCGCAATGCCTGAACGCGAATGTTTACTGGGGGGAGGCGCGTGAAGTTATGTGCGTTTTTTACGCAGCGCAGCTACAAGGCACTAGTTGCTGTCTCGTCGTGATGGAGGGCCACAGAGATTAACTAGGCGCGTTGTTACTTAAATCCACTGATTCGTCCCAGTATTGAAAGCACAACCCCATAGGCATTAGCTTCTTTAGGTTTCCAGTTCAGCCTGAAAGGAGGAAGAGGTGGATTGCTGCTGTGATGAGAAAGGACTGGCAGCCTAGAAGCACAAGAATTTGTGGGCAGCATTGTATTACTATATTATTACTAGCTGTTCTCTACAACAGGTATTGTATTACTAGCTATTCTCAAGGGAGTAGCATTATTTCAAGCACTGCTTGTACTTCCAGGGAGGCCTAGTGGTAGCCCTCTTCATGTTGGTTATGTGCCAAGTGTCTTTGCCTACCAGCCAATTACAAAGAAGCATGTTGCAAAGGAGGAGCGGTACTTGCGATCACAACAACGGAGAAGGCAGGTGGTCGCTGAACGGCAGGAAGCAGGTGATTACAATGCAGAGACAATGGCAGTGATGATGCACACCTGATGCAGCAATTGTTGGCAGAGGAACACAAACTAAGTTATTGTGTTCAAAGTGATTGTACACAAACCAGTACGGTGCCCAGCAAACAAAAAGTGGTCGAGGAAGTCAGAAACTTGTTAATGCAGGCACACAACCTGACTGGCGAGTATGGAAGTTTCAGTGCATCAGAGGCATGAAAGCTAATGATTTGAAGACAAAAGTTCAACACTGGGCTGGCTTCCTGGGAAGTATCTGACCATGTCTCATATCCCAAGGAAGTAGTCGCAAATCAATCAAAGTTCCAAAGGATGAGTAATGTGTCTACATTTAGATTTACGAGTTGAAGATATTGCATACCATTTTTCTGTAGCCAAGTCTACTGCTATTGCTGTATTTAATGCATGGGTTGATGTCATGGCTGTACGTCTGCAAAACTATATTTAATGCATGGGTTGATGTCATGGCTGTACTCTGCAATACTATATTTAATGCATGGGTTGATGTGATGGCTGTACTCTGCAATACTATATTTAATGCATGGGTTGATGTCATGGCTGTACTCTGCAATACTATATTTAATGCATGGGTTGATGTGATGACTGTACTCTGCAATACTATATTTAATGCATGGGTTGATATGATGGCTTACGTCTGCAACACTATATTTAATGCATGGGTTGATGTGATGACTGTACGTCTGCAATACTATATTTAATGCATGGGTTGATGTGATGGCTGTACTCTGCAATACTATATTTAATGCATGGGTTGATGTGATGGCTGTACTCTGCAATACTATATTTAATGCATGGGTTGATGTCATGGCTGTACTCTACAATACTATATTTAATGCATGGGTTGATGTGATGACTGTACTCTGTAATACTATATTTAATGCATGGGTTGATGTGATGGCTGTACTCTGCAATACTATATTTAATGCATGGGTTGATGTGATGACTGTACTCTGTAATACTATATTTAATGCATGGGTTGATGTGATGGCTGTACTCTGCAATACTATATTTAATGCATGGGTTGATGTGATGGCTGTACTCTGCAATACTATATTTAATGCATGGGTTGATGTCATGGCTGTACTCTACAATACTATATTTAATGCATGGGTTGATGTGATGGCTGTACGTCTGCAATACTATATTTAATGCATGGGTTGATGTGATGGCTGTACTCTGCAACACTATATTTAATGCATGGGTTGATATGATGGCTTACGTCTGCAACACTATATTTAATGCATGGGTTGATGTGATGGCTGTACGTCTGCAATACTATATTTAATGCATGGGTTGATGTCATGGCTGTACTCTACAATACTATATTTAATGCATGGGTTGATGTGATGACTGTACTCTGTAATACTATATTTAATGCATGGGTTGATGTGATGGCTGTACTCTGCAATACTATATTTAATGCATGGGTTGATGTGATGGCTGTACTCTGCAATACTATATTTAATGCATGGGTTGATGTCATGGCTGTACTCTACAATACTATATTTAATGCATGGGTTGATGTGATGACTGTACGTCTGCAATACTATATTTAATGCATGGGTTGATGTCATGGCTGTACTCTGTAATACTATATTTAATGCATGGGTTGATGTGATGGCTGTACTCTGCAATACTATATTTAATGCATGGGTTGATGTGATGACTGTACTCTGCAATACTATATTTAATGCATGGGTTGATGTGATGACTGTACTCTGCAATACTATATTTAATGCATGGGTTGATGTGATGACTGTACTCTGCAATACTATATTTAATGCATGGGTTGATGCGATGACTGTACTCTGCAATACTATATTTAATGCATGGGTTGATGTGATGACTGTACGTCTGCAATACTATATTTAATGCATGGGTTGATGTGATGGCTGTACTCTGCAATACTATATTTAATGCATGGGTTGATGCGATGGCTGTACTCTGCAATACTATATTTAATGCATGGGTTGATGTGATGATTGTACTCTGCAATACTATATTTAATGCATGGGTTGATGCGATGACTGTACTCTGCAATACTATATTTAATGCATGGGTTGATGTGATGACTGTACTCTGCAATACTATATTTAATGCATGGGTTGATGTGATGGCTGTACTCTGCAATACTATATTTAATGCATGGGTTGATGTGATGGCTGTACTCTGCAATACTATATTTAATGCATGGGTTGATGTGATGATTGTACTCTGCAATACTATATTTAATGCATGGGTTGATGCGATGACTGTACTCTGCAATACTATATTTAATGCATGGGTTGATGTGATGACTGTACTCTGCAATACTATATTTAATGCATGGGTTGATGTGATGGCTGTACTCTGCAATACTATATTTAATGCATGGGTTGATGTGATGGCTGTACTCTGCAATACTATATTTAATGCATGGGTTGATGTGATGACTGTACTCTGCAATACTATATTTAATGCATGGGTTGATGTGATGACTGTACTCTGCAATACTATATTTAATGCATGGGTTGATGTGATGACTGTACTCTGCAATACTATATTTAATGCATGGGTTGATGTGATGACTGTACTCTGCAATACTATATTTAATGCATGGGTTGATGTGATGGCTGTACTCTGCAATACTATATTTAATGCATGGGTTGATGTGATGACTGTACTCTGCAATACTATATTTAATGCATGGGTTGATGTGATGGCTGTACTCTGCAATACTATATTTAATGCATGGGTTGATGTGATGACTGTACTCTGCAATACTATATTTAATGCATGGGTTGATGTGATGACTGTACTCTGCAATACTATATTTAATGCATGGGTTGATGTGATGACTGTACTCTGCAATACTATATTTAATGCATGGGTTGATGTGATGACTGTACTCTGCAATACTATATTTAATGCATGGGTTGATGTGATGGCTGTACTCTGCAATACTATATTTAATGCATGGGTTGATGTGATGGCTGTACGTCTGCAACACTATATTTAATGCATGGGTTGATGTGATGACTGTACTCTGCAATACTATATTTAATGCATGGGTTGATGTGATGGCTATATGTCTACAATACTATATTTAATGCATGGGTTGATGTGATGACTGTACTCTGCAATACTATATTTAATACATGGGTTGATGTGATGGCTGTACTCTGCAATACTATATTTAATGCATGGGTTGATGTGATGACTGTACTCTGCAATACTATATTTAATGCATGGGTTGATGTGATGGCTGTACTCTGCAATACTATATTTAATGCATGGGTTGATGTGATGGCTGTACGTCTGCAACACTATTTTTAATGCATGGGTTGATGTGATGACTACGTCTGCAATACTATATTTAATGCATGGGTTGATGTGATGACTGTACTCTGCAATACTATATTTAATGCATGGGTTGATGTGATGACTTTACTCTATTTAATGCATGGGTTGATGTGATGGCTGTACGTCTGCAACACTATATTTAATGCATGGGTTGATGTGATGGCTGTACGTCTACAATACTATATTTAATGCATGGGTTGATGTGATGACTGTACTCTGCAATACTATATTTAATGCATGGGTTGATGTGATGACTGTACTCTGCAATACTATATTTAATGCATGGGTTGATGTGATGACTGTACTCTGCAATACTATATTTAATGCATGGGTTGATGTGATGACTGTACGTCTACAATACTATATTTAATGCATGGGTTGATGTGATGACTGTACTCTGCAATACTATATTTAATGCATGGGTTGATGTGATGTCTGTACTCTGCAATACTATATTTAATGCATGGGTTGATGTGATGGCTGTACTCTGCAATACTATATTTAATGCATGGGTTGATGTGATGGCTGTACTCTGCAACACTATATTTAATGCATGGGTTGATGTGATGGCTGTACTCTGCAATACTATATTTAATGCATGGGTTGATGTGATGACTACGTCTGCAATACTATATTTAATGCATGGGTTGATGTGATGGCTGTACTCTGCAATACTATATTTAATGCATGGGTTGATGTGGTGACTACGTCTGTAATACTATATTTAATGCATGGGTTGATGTGATGGCTGTACTCTGCAATACTATATTTAATGCATGGGTTGATGTGATGGCTGTACGTCTGTAATACTATATTTAATGCATGGGTTGATGTGATGACTACGTCTGTAATACTATATTTAATGCATGGGTTGATGTGATGGCTGTACTCTGCAATACTATATTTAATGCATGGGTTGATGTCATGACTGTACGTCTGCAATACTATATTTAATGCATGGGTTGATGTGATGGCTGTACTCTGCAATACTATATTTAATGCATGGGTTGATGTGATGACTGTACTCTGCAATACTATATTTAATGCATGGGTTGATGTGATGGCTGTACTCTGCAATACTATATTTAATGCATGGGTTGATGTGATGGCTGTACTCTGCAATACTATATTTAATGCATGGGTTGATGTGATGGCTGTACTCTGTAATACTATATTTAATGCATGGGTTGATGTGATGACTGTACGTCTGCAATACTATATTTAATGCATGGGTTGATGCGATGGCTGTACTCTGCAATACTATATTTAATGCATGGGTTGATGTGATGACTACGTCTGCAATACTATATTTAATGCATGGGTTGATGTGATGACTGTACTCTGCAATACTATATTTAATGCATGGGTTGATGTGATGACTACGTCTGCAATACTATATTTAATGCATGGGTTGATGTGATGGCTGTACTCTGCAATACTATATTTAATGCATGGGTTGATATGATGGCTGTACTCTGCAATACTATATTTAATGCATGGGTTGATGTGATGGCTGTACTCTGCAATACTATATTTAATGCATGGGTTGATGTGATGACTGTACTCTGCAATACTATATTTAATGCATTGGTTGATGTGATGGCTGTATGTCTGCAATACTATATTTAATGCATGGGTTGATGTGATGACTACGTCTGCAATACTATATTTAATGCATGGGTTGATGTCATGGCTGTACGTCTGCAACACTATATTTAATGCATGGGTTGATGTGATGGCTGTACTCTGCAATACTATATTTAATGCATGGGTTGATGTGATGGCTGTACTCTACAATACTATATTTAATGCATGGGTTGATGTGATGGCTGTACGTCTGCAACACTATATTTAATGCATGGGTTGATGTGATGACTGTACTCTGCAATACTATATTTAATGCATGGGTTGATGTGATGACTGTACTCTGCAATACTATATTTAATGCATGGGTTGATGTGATGGCTGTACTCTGCAATACTATATTTAATGCATGGGTTGATGTGATGACTGTACGTCTGCAATACTATATTTAATGCATGGGTTGATGTGATGGCTGTAGTCTGCAATACTATATTTAATGCATGGGTTGATGTGATGACTGTACGTCTGCAATACTATATTTAATGCATGGGTTGATGTCATGACTGTACTCTGCAATACTATATTTAATGCATGGGTTGATGTCATGGCTGTACTCTACAATACTATATTTAATGTATGGGTTGATGTGATGACTGTACTCTGTAATACTATATTTAATGCATGGGTTGATGTGATGGCTGTACTCTGCAATACTATATTTAATGCATGGGTTGATGTGATGGCTGTACTCTGCAATACTATATTTAATGCATGGGTTGATGTCATGGCTGTACTCTGCAATACTATATTTAATGCATGGGTTGATGTGATGGCTGTACGTCTGCAATACTATATTTAATGCATGGGTTGATGTGATGGCTGTACTCTGCAACACTATATTTAATGCATGGGTTGATATGATGGCTTACGTCTGCAACACTATATTTAATGCATGGGTTGATGTGATGACTGTACGTCTGCAATACTATATTTAATGCATGGGTTGATGTGATGACTGTACTCTGTAATACTATATTTAATGCATGGGTTGATGTGATGGCTGTACTCTGCAATACTATATTTAATGCATGGGTTGATGTCATGGCTGTACTCTACAATACTATATTTAATGCATGGGTTGATGTGATGACTGTACTCTGTAATACTATATTTAATGCATGGGTTGATGTGATGGCTGTACTCTGCAATACTATATTTAATGCATGGGTTGATGTGATGGCTGTACTCTGCAATACTATATTTAATGCATGGGTTGATGTCATGGCTGTACTCTACAATACTATATTTAATGCATGGGTTGATGTGATGACTGTACTCTGTAATACTATATTTAATGCATGGGTTGATGTGATGGCTGTACGTCTGCAATACTATATTTAATGCATGGGTTGATGTGATGGCTGTACTCTGCAATACTATATTTAATGCATGGGTTGATGTGATGGCTGTACGTCTGCAACACTATATTTAATGCATGGGTTGATGTGATGACTGTACGTCTGCAATACTATATTTAATGCATGGGTTGATGTGATGGCTGTACTCTGCAATACTATATTTAATGCATGGGTTGATGTGATGACTGTACTCTGCAATACTATATTTAATGCATGGGTTGATGTGATGGCTGTACTCTGCAATACTATATTTAATGCATGGGTTGATGTGATGACTGTGCTCTGCAATACTATATTTAATGCATGGGTTGATATGATGGCTGTACTCTGCAATACTATATTTAATGCATGGGTTGATGTGATGACTGTCTGTACTCTGCAATACTATATTTAATGCATGGGTTGATGTGATGGCTGTACTCTGCAATACTATATTTAATGCATGGGTTGATGTGATGGCTGTACTCTGCAATACTATATTTAATGCATGGGTTGATGTGATGACTGTACTCTGCAATACTATATTTAATGCATGGGTTGATGTGATGACTGTACTCTGCAATACTATATTTAATGCATGGGTTGATGTGATGACTGTACTCTGCAATACTATATTTAATGCATGGGTTGATGTGATGACTGTACTCTGCAATACTATATTTAATGCATGGGTTGATGTCATGGCTGTACTCTGCAATACTATATTTAATGCATGGGTTGATGTGATGACTGTACTCTGCAATACTATATTTAATGCATGGGTTGATGTCATGGCTGTACTCTGCAATACTATATTTAATGCATGGGTTGATGTGATGACTGTACTCTGCAATACTATATTTAATGCGTGGGTTGATGTGATGGCTGTACTCTGCAATACTATATTTAATGCATGGGTTGATGTGATGACTGTACTCTGCAATACTATATTTAATGCATGGGTTGATGTGATGACTGTACTCTGCAATACTATATTTAATGCATGGGTTGATGTGATGGCTGTACTCTGCAATACTATATTTAATGCATGGGTTGATGTGATGACTGTACTCTGCAATACTATATGTAATGCATGGGTTGATGTGCTGGCTGTACTCTGCAATACTATATTTAATGCATGGGTTGATGTGATGGCTGTACTCTGCAATACTATATTTAATGCATGGGTTGATGTGATGGCTGTACTCTGCAATACTATATTTAATGCATGGGTTGATGTGATGGCTGTACTCTGCAATACTATATTTAATGCATGGGTTGATGTGATGACTGTACTCTGTAATACTATATTTAATGCATGGGTTGATGTGATGACTGTACTCTGCAATACTATATTTAATGCATGGGTTGATGTGATGGCTGTAGTCTGCAATACTATATTTAATGCATGGGTTGATGTGATGACTGTACTCTGCAATACTATATTTAATGCATGGGTTGATGTGATGGCTGTACTCTGCAATACTATATTTAATGCATGGGTTGATGTGATGACTGTACGTCTACAATACTATATTTAATGCATGGGTTGATGTGATGACTGTACTCTGCAATACTATATTTAATGCATGGGTTGATGTGATGGCTGTACTCTGCAATACTATATTTAATGCATGGGTTGATGTGATGACTACGTCTGCAATACTATATTTAATGCATGGGTTGATGTGATGGCTGTACTCTGCAATACTATATTTAATGCATGGGTTGATGTGATGGCTGTACTCTGCAATACTATATTTAATGCATGGGTTGATGTGATGGCTGTACTCTGCAATACTATATTTAATGCATGGGTTGATGTGATGACTGTACGTCTACAATACTATATTTAATGCATGGGTTGATGTGATGACTGTACTCTGCAATACTATATTTAATGCATGGGTTGATGTGATGACTGTACTCTGCAATACTATATTTAATGCATGGGTTGATGTCATGGCTGTACGTCTGCAACACTATATTTAATGCATGGGTTGATGTGATGGCTGTACTCTGCAATACTATATTTAATGCATGGGTTGATGTCATGGCTGTACTCTGCAATACTATATTTAATGCATGGGTTGATGTGATGGCTGTACTCTGCAATACTATATTTAATGCATGGGTTGATGTCATGGCTGTACTCTACAATACTATATTTAATGCATGGGTTGATGTGATGGCTGTACTCTGCAATACTATATTTAATGCATGGGTTGATGTGATGACTGTACTCTGCAATACTATATTTAATGCATGGGTTGATGTGATGGCTGTACTCTGCAATACTATATTTAATGCATGGGTTGATGTGATGGCTGTACGTCTGCAACACTATATTTAATGCATGGGTTGATGTGATGATTGTACTCTGCAATACTATATTTAATGCATGGGTTGATGTCATGGCTGTACTCTGCAATACTATATTTAATGCATGGGTTGATGTGATGACTGTACTCTGCAATACTATATTTAATGCATGGGTTGATGTGATGACTGTACTCTGCAATACTATATTTAATGCATGGGTTGATGTGATGGCTGTACGTCTACAATACTATATTTAATGCATGGGTTGATGTGATGGCTGTACGTCTGCAACACTATATTTAATGCATGGGTTGATGTGATGACTGTACTCTGCAATACTATATTTAATGCATGGGTTGATGTGATGACTACGTCTGCAATACTATATTTAATGCATGGATTGATGTGATGGCTGTACTCTGCAATACTGTATTTAATGCATGGGTTGATGTGATGACTGTACTCTGCAATACTATATTTAATGCATGGGTTGATGTGATGGCTGTAGTCTGCAATACTATATTTAATGCATGGGTTGATGTGATGACTGTACTCTGCAATACTATATTTAATGCATGGGTTGATGTGATGACTGTACTCTGCAATACTATATTTAATGCATGGGTTGATGTGATGACTACGTCTGCAATACTATATTTAATGCATGGATTGATGTGATGGCTGTACTCTGCAATACTGTATTTAATGCATGGGTTGATGTGATGACTGTACTCTGCACTATATTTAATGCATGGGTTGATGTGATGGCTGTACTCTGCAATACTATATTTAATGCATGGGTTGATGTGATGGCTGTACGTCTGTAATACTATATTTAATGCATGGGTTGATGTGATGACTGTACTCTGCAATACTATATTTAATGCATGGGTTGATGTCATGGCTGTACGTCTGTAATACTATATTTAATGCATGGGTTGATGTGATGACTGTACTCTGCAATACTATATTTAATGCATGGGTTGATTTGATGACTGTACTCTGCAATACTATATTTAATGCATGGGTTGATGTGATGGCTGTACTCTGCAATACTATATTTAATGCATGGGTTGATGTGATGACTGTACTCTGCAATACTATATTTAATGCATGGGTTGATGTGATGACTGTACTCTGCAATACTATATTTAATGCATGGGTTGATGTGATGACTGTACTCTGCAATACTATATTTAATGCATGGGTTGATGTGATGACTGTACTCTGCAATACTATATTTAATGCATGGGTTGATGTGATGACTGTACTCTGCAATACTATATTTAATGCATGGGTTGATGTGATGACTGTACTCTGCAATACTATATTTAATGCATGGGTTGATGTGATGACTGTACGTCTGCAATACTATATTTAATGCATGGGTTGATGTGATGACTGTACTCTGCAATACTATATTTAATGCATGGGTTGATGTGATGGCTGTAGTCTGCAATACTATATTTAATGCATGGGTTGATGTGATGACTGTACTCTGCAATACTATATTTAATGCATGGGTTGATGTGATGGCTGTACTCTGCAATACTATATTTAATGCATGGGTTGATGTGATGACTGTACGTCTACAATACTATATTTAATGCATGGGTTGATGTGATGACTGTACTCTGCAATACTATATTTAATGCATGGGTTGATGTGATGGCTGTACTCTGCAATACTATATTTAATGCATGAGTTGATGTGATGACTGTACTCTGCAATACTATATTTAATGCATGGGTTGATGTGATGACTACGTCTGCAATACTATATTTAATGCATGGGTTGATGTGATGGCTGTACTCTGCAATACTATATTTAATGCATGGGTTGATGTGATGACTGTACTCTGCAATACTATATTTAATGCATGGGTTGATGTGATGGCTGTACTCTGCAATACTATATTTAATGCATGGGTTGATGTGATGACTGTACTCTGCAATACTATATTTAATGCATGGGTTGATATGATGGCTTACGTCTGCAACACTATATTTAATGCATGGGTTGATGTGATGACTGTACGTCTGCAATACTATATTTAATGCATGGGTTGATGTGATGACTGTACTCTACAATACTATATTTAATGCATGGGTTGATGTGATGACTGTACTCTGTAATACTATATTTAATGCATGGGTTGATGTGATGGCTGTACTCTGCAATACTATATTTAATGCATGGGTTGATGTGATGGCTGTACTCTGCAATACTATATTTAATGCATGGGTTGATGTCATGGCTGTACTCTACAATACTATATTTAATGCATGGGTTGATGTGATGGCTGTACGTCTGCAATACTATATTTAATGCATGGGTTGATGTGATGGCTGTACTCTGCAACACTATATTTAATGCATGGGTTGATATGATGGCTTACGTCTGCAACACTATATTTAATGCATGGGTTGATATGATGGCTTACGTCTGCAACACTATATTTAATGCATGGGTTGATGTGATGGCTGTACGTCTGCAATACTATATTTAATGCATGGGTTGATGTCATGGCTGTACTCTACAATACTATATTTAATGCATGGGTTGATGTGATGACTGTACTCTGTAATACTATATTTAATGCATGGGTTGATGTGATGGCTGTACTCTGCAATACTATATTTAATGCATGGGTTGATGTGATGGCTGTACTCTGCAATACTATATTTAATGCATGGGTTGATGTCATGGCTGTACTCTACAATACTATATTTAATGCATGGGTTGATGTGATGACTGTACGTCTGCAATACTATATTTAATGCATGGGTTGATGTCATGGCTGTACTCTGTAATACTATATTTAATGCATGGGTTGATGTGATGGCTGTACTCTGCAATACTATATTTAATGCATGGGTTGATGTGATGACTGTACTCTGCAATACTATATTTAATGCATGGGTTGATGTGATGACTGTACTCTGCAATACTATATTTAATGCATGGGTTGATGTGATGGCTGTACTCTGCAATACTATATTTAATGCATGGGTTGATGTGATGGCTGTACTCTGCAATACTATATTTAATGCATGGGTTGATGCGATGATTGTACTCTGCAATACTATATTTAATGCATGGGTTGATGTGATGACTGTACTCTGCAATACTATATTTAATGCATGGGTTGATGTGATGGCTGTACTCTGCAATACTATATTTAATGCATGGGTTGATGTGATGGCTGTACTCTGCAATACTATATTTAATGCATGGGTTGATGTGATGGCTGTACTCTGCAATACTATATTTAATGCATGGGTTGATGTGATGACTGTACTCTGCAATACTATATTTAATGCATGGGTTGATGTGATGACTGTACTCTGCAATACTATATTTAATGCATGGGTTGATGTGATGGCTGTACTCTGCAATACTATATTTAATGCATGGGTTGATGTGATGACTGTACTCTGCAATACTATATTTAATGCATGGGTTGATGTGATGGCTGTACTCTGCAATACTATATTTAATGCATGGGTTGATGTGATGACTGTACTCTGCAATACTATATTTAATGCATGGGTTGATGTGATGACTGTACTCTGCAATACTATATTTAATGCATGGGTTGATGTGATGACTGTACTCTGCAATACTATATTTAATGCATGGGTTGATGTGATGGCTGTACTCTGCAATACTATATTTAATGCATGGGTTGATGTGATGGCTGTACGTCTGCAACACTATATTTAATGCATGGGTTGATGTGATGACTGTACTCTGCAATACTATATTTAATGCATGGGTTGATGTGATGGCTATATGTCTACAATACTATATTTAATGCATGGGTTGATGTGATGACTGTACTCTGCAATACTATATTTAATACATGGGTTGATGTGATGGCTGTACTCTGCAATACTATATTTAATGCATGGGTTGATGTGATGACTGTACTCTGCAATACTATATTTAATGCATGGGTTGATGTGATGGCTGTACTCTGCAATACTATATTTAATGCATGGGTTGATGTGATGGCTGTACGTCTGCAACACTATTTTTAATGCATGGGTTGATGTCATGGCTGTACGTCTGCAACACTATATTTAATGCATGGGTTGATGTGATGACTGTACTCTGCAATACTATATTTAATGCATGGGTTGATGTGATGACTTTACTCTATTTAATGCATGGGTTGATGTGATGGCTGTACGTCTGCAACACTATATTTAATGCATGGGTTGATGTGATGGCTGTACGTCTACAATACTATATTTAATGCATGGGTTGATGTGATGACTGTACTCTGCAATACTATATTTAATGCATGGGTTGATGTGATGACTGTACTCTGCAATACTATATTTAATGCATGGGTTGATGTGATGACTGTACGTCTACAATACTATATTTAATGCATGGGTTGATGTGATGACTGTACTCTGCAATACTATATTTAATGCATGGGTTGATGTGATGTCTGTACTCTGCAATACTATATTTAATGCATGGGTTGATGTGATGGCTGTACTCTGCAATACTATATTTAATGCATGGGTTGATGTGATGGCTGTACTCTGCAACACTATATTTAATGCATGGGTTGATGTGATGACTACGTCTGCAATACTATATTTAATGCATGGGTTGATGTGATGGCTGTACTCTGCAATACTATATTTAATGCATGGGTTGATGTGATGGCTGTACTCTGCAACACTATATTTAATGCATGGGTTGATGTGATGACTACGTCTGCAATACTATATTTAATGCATGGGTTGATGTGATGACTGTACTCTGCAATACTATATTTAATGCATGGGTTGATGTGATGACTATGTCTGCAATACTATATTTAATGCATGGGTTGATGTGATGGCTGTACGTCTGCAACACTATATTTAATGCATGGGTTGATGTGATGACTGTACTCTGCAATACTATATTTAATGCATGGGTTGATGTGATGACTGTACTCTGCAATACTATATTTAATGCATGGGTTGATGTGATGGCTGTACGTCTGTAATACTATATTTAATGCATGGGTTGATGTGATGACTGTACTCTGCAATACTATATTTAATGCATGGGTTGATGTGATGGCTGTACTCTGCAATACTATATTTAATGCATGGGTTGATGTGATGACTGTACTCTGCAATACTATATTTAATGCATGGGTTGATGTGATGGCTGTACTCTGCAATACTATATTTAATGCATGGGTTGATGTGATGACTGTACTCTGCAATACTATATTTAATGCATGGGTTGATTTGATGACTGTACTCTGCAATACTATATTTAATGCATGGGTTGATGTGATGGCTGTACTCTGCAATACTATATTTAATGCATGGGTTGATGTGATGACTGTACTCTGCAATACTATATTTAATGCATGGGTTGATGTGATGACTGTACTCTGCAATACTATATTTAATGCATGGGTTGATGTGATGGCTGTACTCTGCAATACTATATTTAATGCATGGGTTGATGTGATGACTGTACTCTGCAACACTATATTTAATGCATGGGTTGATGTCATGGCTGTACGTCTGCAACACTATATTTAATGCATGGGTTGATGTGATGACTGTACTCTGCAATACTATATTTAATGCATGGGTTGATGTGATGGCTGTACGTCTACAATACTATATTTAATGCATGGGTTGATGTGATGGCTGTACTCTGCAATACTATATTTAATGCATGGGTTGATGTGATGACTGTACTCTGCAATACTATATTTAATGCATGGGTTGATGTGATGACTGTACTCTGCAATACTATATTTAATGCATGGGTTGATGTGATGACTGTACTCTGCAATACTGTATTTAATGCATGGGTTGATGTGATGGCTGTACGTCTACAATACTATATTTAATGCATGGGTTGATGTGATGGCTGTACTCTGCAATACTATATTTAATGCATGGGTTGATGTGATGACTGTACTCTGCAATACTGTATTTAATGCATGGGTTGATGTGATGGCTGTACGTCTACAATACTATATTTAATGCATGGGTTGATGTGATGGCTGTACTCTGCAATACTATATTTAATGCATGGGTTGATGTGATGGCTGTACTCTGCAATATTATATTTAATGCATGGGTTGATGTGATGGCTTTACGTCTGCAATACTATATTTAATACATGGGTTGATGTGATGGCTGTACTCTGCAATACTATATTTAATGCATGGGTTGATGTGATGACTGTACTCTGCAATACTATATTTAATGCATGGGTTGATGTGATGGCTGTACTCTGCAATACTATATTTAATGCATGGGTTGATGTGATGGCTGTACTCTGCAATACTATATTTAATGCATGGGTTGATGTGATGACTGTACTCTGCAATACTATATTTAATGCATGGGTTGATGTGATGACTGTACTCTGCAACACTATATTTAATGCATGGGTTGATGTGATGACTGTACTCTGCAATACTATATTTAATGCATGGGTTGATGTCATGGATGTACGTCTGCAACACTATATTTAATGCATGGGTTGATGTGATGACTGTACTCTGCAATACTATATTTAATGCATGGGTTGATGTGATGACTGTACTCTGTAATACTATATTTAATGCATGGGTTGATGTGATGGCTGTACTCTGCAATACTATATTTAATGCATGGGTTGATGTGATGGCTGTACTCTGCAATACTATATTTAATGCATGGGTTGATGTGATGACTGTACTCTGCAATACTATATTTAATGCATGGGTTGATGTGATGACTGTACGTCTGCAATACTATATTTAATGCATGGGTTGATGTGATGACTGTACTCTGCAATACTATATTTAATGCATGGGTTGATGTCATGGCTGTACGTCTGCAACACTATATTTAATGCATGGGTTGATGTGATGGCTGTACATTTGCAATACTATATTTAATGTATGGGTTGATGTGATGGCTGTACTCTGCAATACTATATTTAATGCATGGGTTGATGTGATGACTGTACTCTGCAATACTATATTTAATGCATGGGTTGATGTCATGGATGTACGTCTGCAACACTATATTTAATGCATGGGTTGATGTGATGACTGTACTCTGCAATACTATATTTAATGCATGGGTTGATGTGATGACTGTACTCTGCAATACTATATTTAATGCATGGGTTGATGTGATGACTGTACTCTGTAATACTATATTTAATGCATGGGTTGATGTGATGGCTGTACTCTGCAATACTATATTTAATGCATGGGTTGATGTGATGGCTGTACTCTGTAATACTATATTTAATGCATGGGTTGATGTGATGACTGTACTCTGCAATACTATATTTAATGCATGGGTTAATGTGATGGCTGTACGTCTACAATACTATATTTAATGCATGGGTTGATGTGATGACTGTACTCTGCAATACTATATTTAATGCATGGGTTGATGTGATGGCTGTACTCTGCAATACTATATTTAATGCATGGGTTAATGTGATGGCTGTACGTCTACAATACTATATTTAATGCATGGGTTGATGTGATGGCTGTACTCTGCAATACTATATTTAATGCATGGGTTGATGTGATGGCTGTACTCTGCAATACTATATTTAATGCATGGGTTGATGTGATGGCTGTACGTCTACAATACTATATTTAATGCATGGGTTGATGTGATGGCTGTACTCTGCAATACTATATTTAATGCATGGGTTGATGTGATGACTGTACTCTGCAATACTATATTTAATGCATGGGTTGATGTGATGACTGTACTCTGCAATACTATATTTAATGCATGGGTTGATGTGATGACTGTACTCTGCAATACTATATTTAATGCATGGGTTGATGTGATGGCTTTACTCT
The DNA here is from genome assembly GCA_028752905.1 of Cladorhizidae sp. MBARI D1340-BT2. Lineage (NCBI taxonomy): Eukaryota > Metazoa > Porifera > Demospongiae > Poecilosclerida > Cladorhizidae > Cladorhizidae sp. MBARI D1340-BT2. Next base: position 56,470,752 of record JAQNBH010000016.1, on the reverse strand, counting down.
GCAATACTATATTTAATGCATGGGTTGATGTGATGACCGTACTCTGCAATACTATATTTAATGCATGGGTTGATGTGATGACTGTACTCTGCAATACTATATTTAATGCATGGGTTGATGTGATGGCTGTACTCTGCAATACTATATTTAATGCATGGGTTGATGTGATGACTGTATGTCTGCAATACTATATTTAATGCATCGGTTGATGTGATGACTGTACTCTGCAATACTATATTTAATGCATGTGTTGATGTGATGGCTGTACTCTGCAATACTATATTTAATGCATGGGTTGATGTGATGACTGTACTCTGTAATACTATATTTAATGCATGGGTTGATGTGATGACTGTACTCTGCAATACTATATTTAATGCATGGGTTGATGTCATGGCTGTACTCTGCAATACTATATTTAATGCATGGGTTGATGTGATGACTGTACTCTGCAATACTATATTTAATACATGGGTTGATGTGATGGCTGTACTCTGCAATACTATATTTAATGCATGGGTTGATGTGATGGCTGTACTCTGCAATACTATATTTAATGCATGGGTTGATGTGATGACTGTACTATAATTATGTATGAGAGAGAATACAATTTCAAGTTAATTATTGAGAAAGTTATTGTAATGTTATGTCAACTGAGAGTTCATTGAGTGCTCAGAGATTATCCCAGCAAGCAGCCTATAATATTCAGGGAAGCCTATCCCCTGCCTAGGTGCACTATAAACTGCTCAGAAATGTTTACCGAACAACCTCTTGCTTTTCAAGCAAAGATGTATTCCAACTACAAAAAGTACAACAGAAGGTAGCAGGTTCTGCTGGAACCATTTAATTTATATCACATTTATGGGGTGGTCGGCTGCCTGATAAATATATCACTCAGCAAAGTGGATTCCTAGAACTAGTCAAACCTGGTGGTTCATGTTTCTGACCACACGGGGCAAATCTTGAAATATCATCATTCACTTTGGTGAGAATTCCCAACGTAACCAAGAAGGAAGTTGAATTGTCCCAAAAGGTTGGCACGAATCAGAATCCATGTTGAAAGAGTCGTAGGTCTTCTGAAAAACAAGTAGTATTATACTACATCATGTCATCTGTGGCTAATCTGATTGGTTAATAACTGTATGTTACATAGGCGCGTAACCTACACTTTTAACTCTTTTTTTTATTATTATTTTTTTTAAAGCAAATCAATCAATACAAAAGTGGATGAGACAAAAGTGTACAGACAAAAGTGTACAACTTTTAACCGGATGTAGTTTAGCGCGTGCGCAATGTAGTATAGCAGCCTATACTCCACTCGCGGGTTATGCGCCAGTGTAACCTACTCGTTTGCGCTTTAGCTATTAATGTTCACTGTTCATGAAGCTTTAATGTCATGATTCACTTGATATAATTTATATAGATGTTCTGTGCTGCAGTGTCACCTACTCGTTTGCGCGTAACACTGCAAAATATCTGGGCTCATAAATCCCTGAAGTTGAAGGAGTTTTTGATTATCAGTTGAAGGAAGTTGTTCCAACTCAGCTGCGTGTTTATCTAACAGTACTTTGTCAATAGCTGGGGCGCCTTGAGTAAAAAATTCTTCCATTTCTAGTTGCTATGTAGCTTAGCGCATGCGCAATGTAGTATAAGTAAGATAGCCTATACAAAAGAGTCGGTTATGCGCCAGTGTAACCTACTCGTTTGCTGTTACATTCCTCGGCTTCGCCTCGGGGTAACCGCAAACTCGGAGGTTACATAGGCGCATAACCGACTCTTTTGTATAGGCTATCCTATACTTATTAGCCAGAATAGTTCACAAGACTTATATAGATAAAATATTAGTATCATGTGCAGCCTTCAGCCTTAACAAATAGATAAAAAATAAGAGTGATTTACAAGATTTGGCTAATATTCGTGTGCAGCCTTAACAATCCTTGTATTCTATCACCTTATCTTAATGATAAATCTTACTCTGTGACATACTTTGATGTAGCTTCTACCCGACCTCCAACAGTACAGTGTACAGCACCAGTTGCTTAGTGGTGAGTCCAACACACTCAAAGTGGAAACATTCCCTCGCACACACCTGATTGTCACATGCGACCATTTCCCCAGGCAGGTTCTTCTCCTTGACATCAACAATACTTTTCAGTTGTGTTACTGATCACTTCAGCAGGTACCATTTTGGACATCGGACCTTGATTTTCAACACCTGCATTAGTAACACTGCATCACCTTGATTCTCAACACCTGCATTAGTAACACTGCTTCAGACCTTGATTCTCAACACCTGCATTAGCAACACAGCTTCAGACCTTGATTCTCAACACCTGCATTAGTAACACTGCTTCAGACCTTGATTCTCAACACCTGCATTAGCAACACTGCTTCAGGCCTTGATTCTCAACACCTGCATTAGCAACACAGCTTCAGACCTTGATTCTCAACACCTGCATTAGTAACACTGCTTCAGACCTTGATTCTCAACACCTGCATTAGTAACACTGCTTCAGACCTTGATTCTCAACATCTGCATTAGCAACACTGCTTCGGGCCTTGATTCTCAACACCTGCATTAGTAACACTGCTTCGGGCCTTGATTTTCAACACCTGCATTAGCAACACTGCTTCAGGCCTTGATTCTTAACACCTGCATTAGTAACACTGCTTCAGACCTTGATTCTTAACACCTGCATTAGCAATACTGTTTCAGACCTTGATTCTCAACACCTGCATTAGCAACACTGCTTCAGGCCTTGATTCTCAACACCTGCATTAGTAACACTGCTTCAGACCTTGATTCTCAACGCCTGCATTAGCAACACTGCTTCAGGCCTTGATTCTCAACACCTGCATTAGCAACACTGCTTCAGGCCTTGATTCTTAACACCTGCATTAGCAACACTGTTTCAGACCTTGATTCTCAACACCTGCATTAGTAACACTGCTTCAGACCTTGATTCTTAACACCTGCATTAGTGACACAGCTTCCATTTGCATTAACAGTTCCGTTCCCTCTCAATATTTGAGGTAGAGTACGACCCTTCCAGTGATGGCTGAATACCATTAAAGCTACATGTAGCTGAATCTCTGACAGCACACATACCATGCACTAGCCTCTGACAGCACACATACCATGCAGTAGCTAGCTGAATCTCTGACAGCACACATACCATGCAGTAGCTAGCTGAATCTCTGACAGCACACATACCATGCACTAGCTAGCTGAATCTCTGACAGCACACATACCATGCACTAGCTAGCTGAATCTCTGACAGCTCACATACCAAGCTGAATCTCTGACAGCTCACATACCATGCACTAGCTAGCTGAATCTCTGACAGCACACATACCATGCACTAGCTAGCTGAATCTCTGACAGCTCACATACCATGCAGTAACTAGCTGAATCTCTGACATCACACATACCATGCAGTAGCTAGCTGAATCTCTGACAGCACACATACCATGCACTAGCTAGCTGAATCTCTGACATCACACATACCATGCAGTAGCTAGCTGAATCTCTGACAGCACACACACCATGCACTAGCTAGCTGAATCTCTGACAGCACACATACCAAGCTGAATCTCTGACAGCTCACATACCATGCACTAGCTAGCTGAATCTCTGACAGCACACATACCATGCACTAGCTAGCTGAATCTCTGACAGCACACATACCAAGCTGAATCTCTGACAGCACACATACCATGCACTAGCTAGCTGAATCTCTGACAGCTCACATACCATGCACTAGCTAGCTGAATCTCTGACATCACACATACCTAACTGAATCTCTGACAGCACACATACCATGCACTAGCTAGCTGAATCTCTGACAGCACACATGCCATGCACTAGCTAGCTGAATCTCTGACAGCACACATACCATGCACTAGCTAGCTGAATCTCTGACAGCACACATACCATGCACTAGCTAGCTGAATCTCTGACAGCACACATACCATGCAGTAGCTAGCTGAATCTCTGACAGCACACATGCCATGCACTAGCTAGCTGAATCTCTAGCAACATTCATGCCATGTGGTGTCCAGCAAATAAAGTCACTGCATTCTCAGTTACAATCGCGAGCTGGCCTTGGACTTGAATTTAATAGCCATGGAATATAATAACCATGGTTACGTGACAAGCATAGGTCTCCATTAGAACTTGGCTGCTAAACCCATCAGTGACCTTTAACCCCATCAAAAACTATTTTTGTACAAACTGAAGACTGTTCTTTATTAGTCATATATATATAGCAGCTATGTGCCAACAGCCTCTAGTCAGCCTGCATGTTTGTGCACTGTAGGCTACTGGTATAATATAGCAGCTATGTGCCAACATCCTCTAGCCAGCCTGCATGTTTGTGCAGTAGGCTACTGGTATAATATAGCAGCTATGTGCCACAGCTTCTAGTCAGCCTACATGTTTGTGCAGTGTAGGCTACTGGTATAATATAGCAGCTATGTGCCAACATCCTCTAGTCAGCCTACATGTTTGTGCACTGTAGGCTAATAGAATTACTTGCCCTGCCATGCAAGTACAATGAGCTGTAACAATAGGACCATCAGGTTTTGTAATTACCCAAGCTTCACATGCCTTGTCTAGAGTACTCTGACTGGGGTTAACTCTGATGGGTTAACTCTGACTTGGGGTTAACTCTGATGGATTAACTCTGACTTGGGGTTAACTCTGACTTGGGTTAACTCTGATGGGTTAACTCTGACTGGTTAACTCTGATGGATTAACTCTGACAGGGGTTAACTCTGACTTGGGGTTAATTCTGACTTGAGGTTAACTCCAACTGGGGTTAACTCTGACAGAGGTTGACTCTGACTAGGGTTAACACGAACTTTAAGCACACCTACTTGTTGGTAGAAACCTCTCATCTTCACAGTTTGGACACGATTGCTCTGAAAATAGTTGTAGCCTTCCAGCTGTTTCCATGACAGACACTTAGTTAACTAAATATGTGGCTATGCTCCAACCAACCATATCTGACTTGAACTCCTCAAACATTTGAGTGGTAGTGATCACCTCAATGGAATCCTTTTCCACCATGGCCTCATACCCAGCCCTCCCTTCACCACAAAGAAACTCGAAGTAGTTGCTCATTTCAGCAGTTCTTCACCAACAATAAGTACCAGCTGTTTTCTTTTGCCAACCAGGTGGGCATGTACATTTAGCCGTAAGCACATTGTCCCCACGCACAGGTTGCGCAATGAACACACATCTATAGCCTACCTAAATCAATGAGGGCAATCTTATATTGATGAAAAGTTGAAATGCTTGTCTTTACTCGAGCTCTTGTTGTTCTCACATAAACATGTTCACACACTCTCACACACTCTCACACACTCTCAGCATTGCAGGAGTCTTGGATTCTGTGGACCAGGTGTGTTTGTTTGTTGTCTGCATGAGTGTGGTTGCTTGACTTGTCTTCTTCCCATGCAGTACCTCAACATTAAGCTGAATGACATCAGCATTCCTGACCAGGACAAGTATCCTCACCTGGTATGCAAGTGCTGGCCAGGTGCTGGTTGAGGGCTCAGCTGGTGCAAGGGAAGGGTGGGAGGTCAGAGGTTGCAGGGGTTGCAGGGAAGGGTGGGAGGTCAGGGAAGGGTGGGAGGTCAGGGGTTGCAGGGAAGGGTGGGAGGTCAGGGGGTGCATGGAAGGGTGGGAGGTCAGGGGTTGCAGGGAAGGGTGGGAGGTCAGGGGTTTCAGGGAAGGGTGGGAGGTCAGGGGTTGCAGGGAAGGGTGGGAGGTCAGGGGTTGCAGGAAAGGGTGGGAGGTCAGGGGTTGCAGGGAAGGGTGGGAGGTCAGTGGTTGCAGGGAAGGGTGGGAGGTCAGGGGTTGCAGGGAAGGTGGGAGGTCAGGGGTTGCAGGGAAGGGTGGGAGGTCAGGGGTTGCAGGGAAGGGTGGGAGGTCAGGGGTTGCAGGGAAGGGTGGGAGGTCAGGGGTTGCAGGGAAGGGTGGGAGGTCAGGGGTTGCAGGGAAGGGTGGGAGGTCAGGGGTTGCAGGGAAGGGTGGGAGGTCAGGGGGTGCAGGGAAGGGTGGGAGGTCAGGGGTTGCAGGGAAGGGTGGGAGGAGGTTAGAAGAAGAGCATGATAAAAAGTATTCCTACACTCTGTGCATGATGTAATAAAGATCACCCTTTACCTTATTATTTCTGAGCGTAGCTAGATGAAGGATAGGGTCTAGAGTCACATTAGTATAGTATGACTTGTGTCGCTAGGACTACTGTAATGTACCAATCAGAATGTAGACGTGTGTCTATGTATGTGTGTATGTGACACCCCCCATGGGGATACACATTAACACACTGGGTTGAAGTAGGTCTACAATAGCTCCATGGGGACACACACTGGACCAACATCACACTGGGTTGAAGTATGTAGGTCTACAATAGCTCCATGGGGACACACACTGGACCAACATCACACTGGGTTGAAGTAGGTCTACAATAGCTCCATGGGGACACACACTGGACCAACATCACACTGGGTTGAAGTATGTAGGTCTACAATAGCTCCATGGGGACACACACTGGACCAACATCACACTGGGTTGAAGTATGTAGGTCTACAATAGCTCTATGGGGACACACACTGGACCAACATCACACTGGGTTGAAGTAGGTCTACAATAGCTCTATGGGGACACACACTGGACCAACATCACACTGGGTTGAAGTAGGTCTACAATAGCTCTATGGGGACACAAACTGGACCAACATCACACTGGGTTGAAGTAGGTCTACAATAGCTCTATGGGGACACACACTGGACAAACATCACACTGGGTTGAAGTAGAGTGGTAATATTCTATAGGGACACACACTGGATCAACATCACTGAGTGAAGTAGGTTGACAATAGCTGCTCCATGGGGACACACACTGGACCAGTCACAATCACATGCATATTTATATAACAGATGTCAGTGAGGAACTGCTTCATCCGTGGGTCAGTGATCCGATACGTGCAGCTGCCGTCCGAGGAGGTGGACACATCGTTGCTACAGGATGCCACCAGAAAAGAAGCTGCCCAAGGCAAACAGACTGCATAGACTTTGAACTCTTACCCCAAACAATAATGAATGTGATGTCATGCTGCTAACACTAGCTCTGTCTGTGTGAAAGCTGCAACAGGTGGAATGCGAGCCTTCCTGAGATGAGGCTGGCAAATGCCACCCGGATCAGTTTTGGAGAGGGTTGATGTGGTGTTTCTGATTGTGGTAAAGGGGAAGTGATTACAATATGAGTGGGGGTGTGGTGTGATTACAATATGAGTGGGGGGGGGGGGGTGATTACAATATGAGTCAGTTCAATGATATGAGTTGTCACTTGGAGGACCATGAAAAGTTTGGAGGCTACTGTTTGGTTTGTGGTGGTGTTTTGGGAGGAGGTGAGGGAAGCAGGCCTAGTCCAATGGAGGAGGTGGGGGAGGAGGGACTAGTCCAATGGAGGAGGTGAGGGAGGAGGGAATAGTCCAATGGAGGAGGTGAGGGAGGAGGGACTAGTCCAATGGAGGAGGTGAGGGAGGAGGGACTAGTCCAATGGAGGAGGTGAGGGAGGAGGGACTAGTCCAATGGAGGAGGTGAGGGAGGAGGGAATAGTCCAATGGAGGAGGTGAGGGAGGAGGGACTAGTCCAATGGAGGAGGTGAGGGAGGAGGGACTAGTCCAATGGAGGAGGTGAGGGAGGAGGGACTAGTCCAATGGAGGAGGTGGGGGAGGAGGGACTAGTCCAATGGAGGAGGGACTAGTCCAATGGAGGAGGTGGGGGAGGAGGGACTAGTCCAATGGAGGAGGTGGGGGAGGAGGGACTAGTCCAATGGAGGAGGTGGGGGAGGAGGGACTAGTCCAATGCTGCCTGGCTGGTATGCCAACTTTCCTAATTTTGGTTTGTACTCGTCCAGAAGTAGCAGGAGTGTGGACAGGAGTTGGTCAAAAGACTCGTTCTGCTTGCCATCAGGACTGGCACCTTGGAGCTGTGTGTATGCATATAAATTATATAATATTTCTGCCGTGAGGACTGGCACCTTGGAGCTGTGTGTATACATATAATTATATATATATAAATTATATAATATTTGTGCTGTCAGGACTGGCACCTTGGAGCTGTGTGTATACATATATATATATATAAATTATATAATATTTGTGCTGTCAGGACTGGCACCTTGGAGCTGTGTGTATACATACATGTATATATATATATAAATTATATAATATTTGTGCTGTCAGGATGGCACCTTGGAGCTGTGTGTGTATAGATATATATATATATAAATTATATAATATTTGTGCCGTGAGGACTGACACTGTGGAACTAAGTGTGTATATATTATATAATATTTGTGTTTCTAAATATACATTTTGGGTTGACTTGAGAAAGGAAATGAGAATACCCATGTAGACCACGACCGGGTGGATGACCCTTTACCATTTAAAATCATGTATGCCAGTCATCCTAAAGTGCTGTGGACAGAACTGACAAATCAACTGGACAACCCAAGCATGGGGGGACAGGGAGGGAGGCGTAAGCATGGGGGGAAAGGGAGGGAGGTGTGAGCACGGGGGAACAGGGAGGGAGGCGTGAGCACGGGGGAACAGGGAGGGAGGCGTGAGTCCACATGCTTGGCATTTCCCCTCCACACACATGGAAGAAGATGATCTGCGAGAGTTGTCCCCCAGTGTTGGTCCCTGAAGATGGCCAATGGTCGTGAGGTTACTGCCTCCTCATCCTAACAAAGTGGATCCTCACTATGTGGCAGGGGCCCTTGTCATTAAGAGTTGTAGCTGATCCTCTACCAATATATCTGCTGTTATGGCATATATAGTTCTCCTGTGAAATGGTCCTTAAAGGAGGCTGTAGCTGACCTTACATGGGACACAATCAACAAAATGAGACACTAATGCTGGGGACTTGGACAGTATAGTTCTCCACAACTGTAATATGTAGGAGGAGCTCAGAGTTGGACTAGATAGAACTCAGACTTGGACAGCTCAACTAATATGTAGGAGAAAGCTGTGTCAGAACTCGGACTTGGCCAGTGGTATATATAATTCTCCACTGCTCAACTAATATGTAGCAGAAAGCTCAATGTCTGAACTCAGACTTGGCCAGTGGTATATACAATTCTCCACTGCTCAACTAATATGTAGCAGAAAGCTGTGTCAAAACTCGGACTTGGCCAGTGGTATATATAATTCTCCACTGCTCAACTAATATGTAGGAGAAAGCTGTGTCAGAACTCAGACTTGGCCAGTGGCATATATAATTCTCCACTGCTCAACTAATATGTAGGGGAAAGCTCAGTGTCAGAACTCAGACTTGGCCAGTGGTATAATTCTCCACTGCTCAACTAATGTGTAGCAGAAAGCTCAGGGTCAGAACATCGACTTGTGGTTTGAGTTCTGGGAAGTGTTTCAGTTCTTGTTAGAACCACCCCACACATGTGGATACCAAACAAGAAGGGAAGCAAGACTCGGCATAGACCACAACCAGTTAGATGACTGCCATTTAAAATCATGTACACTGATATGTTGCTTCCTTACATCTTGTGGTCAACAAGGGGGTACCTAACTGGTTGTGGTCAATAGGGGGCCATTAACTGGTTGTGGTCAACATGGGGTCATTAACTGATTGTGGTCAACATATGGGGTCATTAACTGGTTGTGGTCAACATGGGTCATTAACGGGTTGCGGTCAACACGGGGGGGGGGGGGGGGGGGGGGGTCATTAACTGGTTGTGGTCAACATGGGTACAGTCTTGGCAATACAATATATATACTTTTTTAATCTCGTTATGTACTCGCTGTAGTATTTATTTCCTGTTGTACGCATGGTGTGAAATATTCTCCCATATTCGTTATTTTTCATTCTTTTTTTCATTCTGAACTTAATCATTTCCCAAGAATGTGGCAACATTTTCCAAGACATCAGAAGCAGTTCTTTTGAAAGAGGAATTTTTTCCAACAATAAAGCTATGAAAACTAGAAGTCACTTTAAATGTGGGGGATAAATGGTGTCAATCCTGACCGACAAGAGTGGCCGTGAAGCAGAGAATATAAATGATTTATCAGCGACTTTGTCTGGTGACATGACAGGCACCGGCTCATAAAATAACTTGCCATATTCTAATATAGATATGCACATACCTGCATGAAGATCTGGATGTTTTCCGAGGATTTGAGCGTGATCTGTTGCAGTCTGTGTAGCTCTGTAGTGGCCTCGTTTAGTTCTGCCCTCACCCTGGAGAGCTCGTCAGTCAAGCTGGTCCTGTCATCTTGCATGGACTAGACAAACAACAGCAGCAGCCCAGTCATGGCACGTGCAATCATCATGACAGTATCATAGTTATAGGGTTCTTAACAATAGCATTGCAGTCATAGCACGTGCTGGGGTCTAACAATAGAATCACAATCATGGCACGTGCAATCATCATGTTCTGTTTGCACAAATTAGCAAAGTAAAATGCGTATGACCTGTGCCATGCATGTAAGAAGCAAGGGAAAGTATTATAGGTGACCCTTTACCTATTCTTAAGCTCACATGAAATCAGTATTGTGTTCATTCATAAATTGATCATGGGTGTGGTCTAAAGTCTAAGTGGTACGTACCTAGCTAATCCTTGTAATCTGACATAATGTAGATACAGAGACCTTCTCTGACATAATGTAGATACAGTGACCATCTCTGACATAATGTAGATACAGTGACCATCTCTGACATAATGTAGATACAGTGACCTTCTCTGACATAATGTAGATACAGTGACCTTCTCTGACATAATGTAGATACAGTGACCTTCTCTGACATAATGTAGATACAGTGACCATCTCTGACATACTGTAGATACAGTGACCATCTCTGACATAATGTAGATACAGTGACCTTCTCTGACATAATGTAGATACAGTGACCTTCTCTGACATAATGTAGATACAGTGACCATCTCTGACATAATGTAGATACAGTGACCATCTCTGACATAATGTAGATACAGAGACCTTCTCTGACATAATGTAGATACAGTGACCTTCTCTGACATAATGTAGATACAGAGACCTTCTCTGACATAATGTAGATACAGTGACCTTCTCTGACATTATGTAGATACAGTGACCTTCTCTGACATAATGTAGATACAGAGACCTTCTCTGACATAATGTAGATACAGTGACCTTCTCTGACATAATGTAGATACAGTGACCTTCTCTGACATAATGTAGATACAGTGACCTTCTCTGACATAATGTAGATACAGAGACCTTCTCTGACATACTGTAGATACAGTAACCTTCTCTGACATAATGTAGATACAGTGACCTTCTCTGACATAATGTAGATACAGTGACCTTCTCTGACATAATGTAGATACAGTGACCATCTCTGACATAATGTAGATACAGTGATCATCTCTGACATAATGTAGATACAGTGACCATCTCTGACATACTGTAGATACAGAGAGCTTCTCTGACATAATGAGACCTTCTCTGACATAATGTAGATACAGAGAGCTTCTCTGACATAATGTAGATACAGAGAGCTTCTCTGACATAATGTAGATACAGAGACCTTCTCTGACATAATGTAGATACAGTGACCTTCTCTGACATAATGTAGATACAGTGACCATCTCTGACATAATGTAGATACAGTGACCTTCTCTGACATAATGTAGATACAGTGACCATCTCTGACATAATGTAGATACAGTGACCTTCTCTGACATAATGTAGATACAGTGACCTTCTCTGACATAATGTAGATACAGTGACCATCTCTGACATAATGTAGATACAGTGACCTTCTCTGACATAATGTAGATACAGTGACCATCTCTGACATAATGTAGATACAGTGACCTTCTCTGACATAATGTAGATACAGAGACCTTCTCTGACATAATGTAGATACAGTGACCTTCTCTGACATAATGTAGATACAGAGACCTTCTCTGACATAATGTAGATACAGTGACCATCTCTGACATAATGTAGATACAGTGACCTTCTCTGACATAATGTAGATACAGAGACCTTCTCTGACATACTGTAGATACAGAGACCTTCTCTGACATAATGTAGATACAGTGACCATCTCTGACATAATGTAGATACAGTGACCATCTCTGACATAATGTAGATACAGTGACCATCTCTGACATAATGTAGATACAGTGACCTTCTCTGACATAATGTAGATACAGTGACCATCTCTGACATACTGTAGATACAGTGACCTTCTCTGACATAATGTAAATACAGTGACCTTCTCTGACATAATGTAGATACAGTGACCATCTCTGACATAATGAGACCATCTCTGACATAATGTAGATACAGAGACCATCTCTGACATACTGTAGATACAGTGACCATCTCTGACATAATGTAGATACAGTGACCATCTCTGACATAATGTAGATACAGTGACCTTCTCTGACATAATGTAGATACAGTGACCATCTCTGACATACTGTAGATACAGTGACCATCTCTGACATAATGTAGATACAGTGACCATCTCTGACATAATGTAGATACAGTGACCATCTCTGACATAATGTAGATACAGTGACCTTCTCTGACATACTGTAGATACAGTGACCTTCTCTGACATACTGCAGATACAGTGACCTTCTCTGACATAATGTAGATACAGACTGACATTATGTAGATACGATCGTCTATATTCGTCTTAAATTAACTGGCTAGATGCCATGATATATAGCTGTCATCAGGATCGTATCTCCGATGATGAAGGCTCGAGCATCAGCCAAAACGTTAAGTGAGTAAATTTAATTTGAATATTGTTTTGGGCTACCACCAGTGAAGGATTCCAGTGAAGCTGGAAGTGCTTTTGGAACTAAAATCAGCCCAAACTCATTTAGGATGCTGAGAACCTGCCAGAATGAGCTTTCTCTCTGGGACTTAGCCCTGTTTTTTTTGCAACCTCCATTATGAATAAGCCAACAATAAGAGTGTTGGCACACTCCCCATGGTATGTGGGTGGTGGACATTCCCCCCAGTGCTTGCTCATGCAGGCTCGGCTGGACCTGCATGCACGTACTTCAATTTTCTTGATCATGTTCTGTGCCTCCCTCACTGCCTGGCCTGCTTCCTGCTCCAGGTCTGCACAATGCTCCACCTTATCCTCCAGTTGAGAGCTCCACTCTTCTTGCTCCACTGCCTTACTCTTCATCATGGCCAGGATTCTCTCCCGGCCAAAGTTCTTCCGGGTAACAAAGGTATTTGTGTCTTCCAGGACTTGAATAGTAAGCTTCAGCTCCTTCTCAGATCTCTTGAGACTATTATTGTCTTCAATGAGCTGCAAAGACTTCTCCGACATCTTGGTGAACTGTTGGTTGATAGACACGTTTTCTCGGAGGGCACGTTTGGTGGTCTCTGCCATTTGAATGTCAGACACTTTCCTGAACTCCGCTGCGACGCTGTTCACTTTTGCCACCATCTCCTTCATCATCCTGCATGAGTTAAGATAATACATAATGTGCTACACAATGTGACTAGGCCTCACACACACTAGACCTCACAAAGTCATACTTGACTAATAAAATGTATATATATGGGCGCTGAAATGGATGTAAGGATGCGGTAATCCCTTTTTTGACCAACAATATTGTTTCCGACACGTTATTGTTATTATATTTTTATTCTCGGGGAGTCTACATTGGTAAAATAATAATAATAATAATAATAATAATAATAATAATAATAATAATAATAATAATAATAATAATAATAATAATAATAATAATAATAATAATAATAATAATAATAATAATAATAATAATAATAATAATAATAATAATAATAATAATAATAATAATAATAATAATAATAATAATAATAAAATAATAATAATAATAATAATAATAATAATAATAATAATAATAATAATAATAATAATAATAATAATAATAATAATAATAATAATAATAATAATAATAATAATAATAATAATAATAATAATAATTAATAATAATAATAATAATAACAACAATAATAATAATAATAATAATAATAATAATAATAATAATAATAATAATAATAATAATAATAATAATAATAATAATAATAATAATAAATAATAATAAATAATAATAATAATAATAATAATAATAATAAATAATAATAAATAATAATAATAACAACAACAACAACAACAACAATAATAAGTAATAATACAATAACCTTCTCAATCAACTTGAAATTGTATTCTCTCAATGTTTCGACTAAATGCTCCAGCCTTATCAGGAATGAAATTAACAATAACAACAACAACAGCAACAACAAGTACCAAGCAGAAAATGTTTGTGTCTTGTGGTTGGAAGCTGCTTATTTCATTTATTACATGTTTGTGATTATAAAATGTTGGCAGATCACAATTCTTTCAAGAAGACTCTTCTATAAATACTCTGCCATTGTGCTGGTCTGTTCTTTGTTGTTTGTGAATTTATTTTGCACCACCATAATAATAACATCAAATAGACCAGAAAAGGGTCAAATAAAAATACTTCACAAGAATAATGTTTTTGGTGAGAGTTGTTGCTTTGGCTGACACCTTGGTGCTGAATACACCCCTCAGTACTCTCCTCCTTGGTGCTGAATACACCCCTCAGTACTCTCCTCCTTGGTGATGAATACACCCCTCAGTACTCTCCTCCTTGGTGCTGAATACACCCCTCAGTACTCTCCTCCTTGGTGCTGAATACACCCCTCAGTACTCTCCTCCTTGGTGATGAATACACCCCTCAGTACTCTCCTCCTTGGTGCTGAATACACCCCTCAGTACTCTCCTCCTTGGTGCTGAATACACCCCTCAGTACTCTCCTCCTTGGTGCTGAATACACCCCTCAGTACTCTCCTCCTTGGTGCTGAATACACCCCTCAGTACTCTCCTCCTTGGTGCTGAATACACCCCTCAGTACACTCCTCCTTGGTGCTGAATACACCCCTCAGTACACTCCTCCTTGGTGCTGAATACACCCCTCAGTACTCTCCTCCTTGGTGCTGAATACACCCCTCAGTACTCTCCGTTTGCTGCTCTCTCCTCATCTCTTATTATGAGTGACGTAATTATCTGATAATTAATTATAATTGCGGTGCCAATAATTGAGCAATGCCGATAATTGGCAGCTTACACTACATATACCTGTTCTGTTATACATATACCTGTCCTGTTATACACATACCTGTCCTGTTATACACATACCTGTCCTGTTATACACATACCTGTCCTGTTATACATATACCTGTCCTGTTATACACATACCTGTCCTGTTATACATGTACCTGTCCTGTTATACACGTACCTGTCCTGTTATACATGTACCTGTCCTGTTATACACATACCTGTCCTGTTATACATGTGTTATACATGTACCTGTCCTGTTATACACATACCTGTCCTGTTATACATGTGCCTGTCCTGGTATACACATACCTGTCCTGTTATACACATACCTGTGTACCTGTCATACCTGTCCTGTTATACATGTACATGTCCTGTTATACACATACCTGTCCTGTTATACATGTACCTGTCCTGTTATACATATACCTGTCCTGTTATACATGTACCTGACCTGTTATACATGTCCTGTACCTGTCCTGTCCTGTTCCTGTCCTGTTATACACACATACCTGTCCTGTTATACACATACCTGTCCTGTTATACATGTACCTGTCCTGTTATGCATGTACCTATCCTGTTATACACATACCTGTCCTGCTATATATATACCTGTCCTGTTATACATGTACATGTCCGGTTATACAATATACCTGTCCTGTTATACACATACCTGTCCTGTTATACATGTACCTGTCCTGTTATACATATACCTGTCCGGTTATACAATACACCTGTCCTGTTATACACATACCTGTCCTGCTATATATATACCTGTCTTTGTCCAGAACTGCTTTCTTCTCCAGTTGGTATAGAGTCTCTTCATGCGTTGTCTTCAGTGCCTCTATCTCCTGTTGCTTTGCTATCATGTCCCCCTCTATCCTAGTCTTGTTCTGTCTGAACGTCTCCAGCGTGTCCAGTTGACCCTGCAGTACCTTGTTCTCCACAATAGCCTGGTCCAGAGCTCGCTGTGACTCCTCCTTCAACTGGACCACCTGCCCCTCCAGCTTCTTCTGTTGTTCTTCCTTGACTTGCTGTGCATGCAAAAGTCTGTCTTCCAGGTCCATGAATCTCTCTGACTGGTCCTGCGCCTTACGCTGCAGGAAGTAGATCATCTGCTCCTGGTCTTCAAGCTGCTGATGTAGTTTCTTTTGCAGGTCTGTGTTCTCAAGGTGAAGCTTGTCGCACTTGGCTTGGTAGTGCCCCAGCCGCTTCTCCAGGTCCTGGACATCGAGGGGCAGCATAAATAAATATCATCAACCAGAACCTTTGCTATTAGTAAAATAATATGCACACTCTGTCCTGTCACTTTTATTATGTAACACCTGATAAGTGTAAGCTGAAATCAAGCCCACTTATAGTAACTACATGATGATGATATTACCTTAAATTTAAAGAGAAAGTGCAATAACCAAATACATAATAATCTTGTATTAATATATATATATACACATATATACATAATAATATTAGATGTTGTATTAATATATATACATATATATATATATAATAATATTAGATCTTGTATTAATATACATATACATAATAATTATGTTATTAGATCTTGTATTAATATATATATACATATACACACATAATAATATTAGATCTTGTATTAATATATATACATATACATACATAATAATATTAGATCTTGCATTAATATATATATACATATGCACACATAATAATATTAGATCTTGTATTAATATATATATATACATATACATACATAATAATATTAGATCTTGTATTAATATATATATATACATATACATACATAATAATATTAGATCTTGTATTAATATATATATACATATACATACATAATAATATTAGATCTTGTATTAATATATATATACATATACATACATAATAATATTAGATCTTGTATTAATATATATACATATACATACATAATAATATTAGATCTTGTATTAATATATATATACATATACATACATAATAATATTAGATCTTGTATTAATATATATACATATACATACATAATAATATTAGATCTTGTATTAATATATATATACATATACATACATAATAATGTTATTAGATCTTTGTATTAATATATATATATATATATATATATACATAATAATGTTATTAGATCTTGTATTATATACATACATAATGTTATTAGATATTGTATTAATATATATACATACATAATACTGTTATTATATCTTGTATTAATATATATATATACATACATACATAATACTGTTATTATATCTTGTATTAATATATTAATATATATATATACATGTATATACATATACATACATAATTATATATATATACATTATTTATTATTTATTTCCTTACTTACTTACAACTTCACTTAAACATGGAAAGGGTGTGATTCCACTTATCAGAATTATGCTGTGTGATTATCTTTACCCTCCTAGTCTTATATAAGGGCCAGACATTGAGGGAGAATGTCTTGGTGAGTATTTCCCTCCTAGTCTTATATAAGGGCCAGACATTGGGGGAGAATGTCTTGGTGAGTATTTCCCTCCTAGTCTTATATAAGGGCCAGACATTGGGGGAGAGTGTCTTGGTGAGTATTTCCCTCCTAGTCTTATATAAGGGCCAGACATTGGGGGAGAATGTCTTGGTGAGTATTTCCTTCCAAGTCTTATATAAGGGCCAGACATTGGGGGAGAATGTCTTGGTGAGTATTTCCTTCCTAGTCTTATATAAGGGCCAGACATTGGGGGAGAATGTCTTGGTGAGTATTTCCTTCCAAGTCTTATATAAGGGCCAGACATTGGGGGAGAATGTCTTAGTGAGTATTTCCTTCCTAGTCTTATATAAGGGCCAGACATTGGGGGGCTTTGGGACTGAAGCAAGGTTCTCTTATGAGGCAGTTTCGAATGTTGACACTGCAATCTGATTGGTTGAGATTATTTGCTCATACATTATTTTATGGCTTGTCATACTTCGGCTGGTCCCCCAAAAAGCCTGGCAAAGGTCACAGATATTCTCTACCCAAGGAAAAATCTGGCACAATAGACCACCACAAGAGGTGTGGATATTATTCCACACTCGAGGAAACAGTGCAAAACAAACATAAAATGTATGTAATGAAGTTAATCTTGCTTCTGTGCACACTCTGCTATACTTAAACAAGAGAGGCCCAACTGTCTGGCCACAGCTGTTTGCCTAAAAAATGCATATGCAGTGTGAATCTTATCATTACTGCGCAGGATATTTCAGTATTCATTGACTGCTGCTGCAGTGCACATGGCTGGCAATGATAAAACAGCAGATAGCTTTCTAGTGAACATCTGCAGGCTGAGCAGCACGACTGCTCCTTGCATTATATAAGCCATAGATAATGTGTTGGTGAGATGCACAAAATCCCATTATGCAAATGCTTCAGCACAGTGTTGACTACACTCTCTGATTGCCTACCCAATTGCTCCTACCCAATTGCTTGGATAACTATCTCCAAGTAAAGATAAGAAGCCCATAAATCATAATCAAAAGCTTGAGGATATCTAATTCCAAGGCTTACTGTGATCTGGTTGATGTAGAACTGTTTGGAACCCTCTGTGAGAGCATCTTCTATGACAGTTACTGCTGGTAAAGGGATAACTTTTTTGTCTCCCTTTCCTTTCTTCGCCTTATCCTTACTCTTCCTTTCCACTTTCCTCGGCATTCGCTTAGGCTTGGAGAAAAAAATTACCATAACAACCTTCCAGCCCCACCTTTTTCTTCATCCCGCATACGAGCCCGGCCCAAATACTTTGAACTTTATAAACCCACGTGGGTCAATGGCGTGCTTGATGAAGAAGGTCTTTAGAATTGTGTGCCCGAGATGGTGCTTGGGAAGGAGTCAATTGAGGATGGGGAACCAAGTGGTAGTGGCGAGGAATCTTAGTAGAGACATTGGCCAGCCAACTTACTTCACACACCCTGAACTGCTAGCCAAAGATGAAGGTCTGTGTGTTCGGCTCGAAAACTAGCCCCTTGCGCAGCAGAGCTGTTTGGAGCTAGCGTGGTCTGGAGACACTTGACATGATTTGATTCTGTGTGCACTAGGAATGTACTGATGCTCAAGAGTAGCATGCTGGGAGGAAATTTAATGCTGGGGGAATGCTATCTCTTAGCCAGGCACTGCACGGAGTCAAGTGGGGCTACTGAGAGAGGCAAGCTAGTCAGTTATATAATAGGTGCTTCCTCTGCTTGATGGAGTTAGGGATGCTTGTAAGTGAAAGAAGCTATGTGGATTGTCTGTCCCTGAGTGTCCTAATTGCTCCACACATCAGGGCATCTCGGCTTTAGTGCAAAGCTAGCTTGCGCGGGATGCCAGGCCAGAGGCATGCCAGGCTGGACTGGTAAAATTAACATTGCAATCTCGGGTCATGTGACCCTCCAAAATTTAAGGAAGAACACAAAACATGTCAAGTGCATCCTAACCATACTGTGTGGTGATCTGGTAAAGGGGTTTTGGCTCACGAGACTGTGTGTGTGTGTGTGTGTGTGTTGCGTATATGTGGTGATGTGTATGTTCCTATGTGTGTGGTTACAGTTCTGCCTGGTGTGCACAAGTCGGAGTTTTCCCAAAGGAGAACCAGCTTGATGGAGTGAGTGCACGTGCATGGGGAGAGGTCTCTCTCTGCCAGACTTTTTCAAGTTCACAATTGCAATCTGTTTCTATACATCCAGACTGATAAGCTGCAGCCACGCTGGGATGTCGCATGACAAGCATGTGGTCATAATACCTGGAGCCCCTCTCAAGTACATGTCTGCTGATGTTCCGTACGTTTAAGTTTTCCCGTCTGTAAGTCCTTATCTTTGTGGGGGCGAGTGTGTGCATAATAGATAGAAAGATGACAGAAGAGAGAGAAGCAGGTTAATGTCTGGAAAGTGAGGTGCACAATTCATGCTGGTAAACTAATCATACCATGCCTGTAGAACTGGGGGTTAGGGGTTTAGTCCATGCTTGTAGAACTAGAGGGTTATTCCATGCTTGTGGAACTAGAGGGTTATTCCATGCTTGTGGAACTAGGGGTTATTCCATGCTTATGGAACTAGGGGTTATTCCATGCTTGTGGAACATGGGGTTATTTCATGCTTGTGGAACTAGGGGTTATTCCATGCTTGTGGAACTAGAGGTTATTTCATGCTTCTAGAACTAGGGGTTATTCCATGCTGTGATACTGAACATACATATCATGAACTAGCTGGTTCACACAAACCTGATGCTTACGAACCATGGTGAATGGAGTCAGCTCACAGTAGACTCTCGCTAATCCGGACCCCGTTAATCTGAACTGCATTAGGTAGCAGGAAGAAGGGGAAAAAGAAAGGGGGAAAAAACGATTCAAAATGCGTGACATTATTGAATTTTGAACCTACCACGAGCCTGTCGTACGATGCAGCTGCAGTGATATGGAGAGAAAAAGAGCACACAAGAGCCTTACCATTGAGGAGAAGGTCGAAATCCTGGACCAGCTCGGGAAGAAAAGCTACAAGTTACTATCTGAACAGTATGGAGTTGGAGTCTCAACTATCTCAGACATAAAGAAGAAGGGCAGCGAGTTGCGAGGATGCAAAAGGAAGATGACTGAGATGGGATTCCGGAGATCTGCTAAAGGAATGAAGATGAGAAGGGATCAAAATAACTTGTACTTCCACCACCCAGTCTTCAACCCACACCTGCAAAAAAATAAACAAATTCAGAGTTCAATATAATGATATTCATACATTTCACTAATCCGAAAATTCACTAATCAGAACTCAGATCCCCAGGCTATTCGGATTAGTGAGGGTCTACTGTACTACTACTACTACTACTACTACTACTACTACTACTACTACTACTACTACTACTACTACTACTACTACTACTACTACTACTACTACTACTACTAATACTACTACTACTACTACTACTACTACTACTACTACTACTTCTACTACTACTACTACTACTACTACTACTACTACTACTACTACTACTACTACTAATACTACTACTACTACTACTACTACTACTACTACTACTTCTACTACTAATACTACTACTACTACTACTACTACTACTACTACTACTACTTCTACTACTAATACTACTACTACTACTACTACTACTAATACTACTACTACTACTACTAATACTACTACTACTACTACTACTACTACTACTACTACTACTACTACTACTACTACTACTACTACTACTAATACTACTACTACTACTACTACTACTACTACTACTACTACTTCTACTACTACTACTACTACTACTACTACTACTACTACTACTACTACTACTACTACTACTACTACTACTACTACTAATACTACTACTACTACTACTACTACTACTACTACTACTACTTCTACTACTACTACTACTACTACTACTACTACTAATACTACTACTACTACTACTACTACTACTACTACTTCTACTACTAATACTACTACTACTACTACTACTACTACTACTACTACTACTTCTACTACTAATACTAATACTACTACTACTACTACTACTACTACTACTACTACTACTACTACTACTACTACTACTACTAATACTACTAATACTACTACTTCTACTACTACTACTACTATCACTTCTACTTTTTTTAATTTTTTAATTTTTATTATTCTATTATTATTATATTTCGTGACCTTTGTCCCCTACACTACAAGAGTGCAGGTCATATATTGTGTGGAAGGACATGACACTGCCAACTAATAGTCTTTGATTAGTGCCCCCGAGGTCACAAGGTCTATTGGGGCAACTAATAGTCTTTGGGTATTAGTGCCCCTGTGGTCACAAGGTATATTGGGGGAATAAATCTCTGGGCATGTCCGGCACTGAAACGTGCGCCTTGAAGGCATTGAATGGCCGACCTCAGCAGGGAGAATGTTATCCGGCAGCCGAGTCAGGACATGGTAGAGCTGTAATGTCGACCCACTTTGCAGCTACAGTAGATGCATGGTATGCCATTCTCTTGTAAAAATGAGTTGTCTCATTGGCCATCCCACCCGTTGCTGACAGGACAATGGAGAGGTGAACGAGGCGTGCTCAACTTCCCGTACTCTTTGCTTGTATGCCGTCTTCTTCATTTTCTCATGCCTCTTGTAACGAGATGAGAGGGAGGGGCATTGCTGTGGGTGGAGCATGTGGGTGAGGGGGCGTTGCTGTTGGGTGGAGCATGTGGGTGAGGGGGCGTTGCTGTTGGGTGGGGCATGTGGGTGAGGGGGGGTTGCTGTGGGTGGAGCATGTGGATGAGGAGGCGTTGCTGTGAGTGGAGCATGGGCATTGCTGTGGGTGAGGGGGCGTTGCTGTCGGGTGGAGCATGTGGGTGAGGGGGCGTTGCTGTGGGTGGAGCATGTGGGTGAGGGGGCGTTGCTGTCGGGTGGAGCATGTGGGTGAGGGGGCGTTGCTGTGGGTGGAGCGTGGGTGTTGCTGTCGGGTGGAGCATGTGGGTGAGGGGGCGTTGCTGTGGGTGGAGCATGTGGGTGAGGGGGCGTTGCTGTGGGTGGAGCATGTGGGTGAGGGGGCGTTGCTGTCGGGTGGAGCATGTGGGTGAGGGGGCATTGCTGTGGGTGGAGCTTGTGGGTGAGGGGGCGTTGCTGTCGGGTGGAGCATGTGGGTGAGGGGGCATTGCTGTCGGGTGGAGCATGTGGGTGAGGGGGCATTGCTGTGGGTGAGGTGGGCATTGCTGTTGGGTGTGGCATGTGGGTGAGGGGGCATTGCTGTTGGGTGTGGGTGAGGGGGCATTGCTGTTGGGTGGGGCATGTGGGTGAGGGGGCATTGCTGTTGGGTGGGGCATGTGGGTGAGGGGACATTGCTGTTGGGTGGGGCATGTGGGTGAGGGGGTGTTGCTGTGGGTGGAGCTTGTGGGTGAGGGGGCGTTGCTGTAGGTGGAGCATGTGGGTGAGGGGGCGTTGCTGTGCGTGGAGCATGTGGGTGAGGAGGCGTTGCTGTTGGGTGGAGCATGTGGGTGAGGGGGCGTTGCTGTGGGTGGAGCCTGTGGTTAAACACGTCCACAAGTGTTCTCTCAAAGCGGCCACCCCCCACACCATTAGCCGCAATGTTGAGGTGTGCTCGGTCCTCAGTGTTGCAGTGTTCCCCCTGACAGTGTTGCAGTGTTCCCCTTGACAGTGTTGGCAGTGTTGCAGTGTTCCCCCTGACAGT
The DNA here is from genome assembly GCA_028752905.1 of Cladorhizidae sp. MBARI D1340-BT2. Classification (NCBI taxonomy): domain Eukaryota; kingdom Metazoa; phylum Porifera; class Demospongiae; order Poecilosclerida; family Cladorhizidae; species Cladorhizidae sp. MBARI D1340-BT2. The sequence continues at coordinate 56,447,396 of JAQNBH010000016.1, read as the reverse complement.
GTTGACAGTGTTGCTGTGTTCCCCCTGGCAGTGTTGTAATCCAGTGTTCTCCCTGAGAGTGTTGCAGTGTTCCCCCTGACAGTGTTGGCAGTGTTGCAGTGTTCCCCCTGACAGTGTTGGCAGTGTTGTAATCCAGTGTTCTCCCTGAGAGTGTTGCAGTGTTCCCCCTGACAGTGTTGGCAGTGTTGCAGTGTTCCCCCTGACAGTGTTGGCAGTGTTGCAGTGTTTTCCCTGACAGTGTTGGCAGTGTTGCAGTGTTCCCCCTGACAGTGTTGGCAGTGTTGCACAGTGTTCCCCCTGACAGTGTTGGCAGTGTTGTAATCCAGTGTTCCCCCTGACAGTGTTGCAGTGTTCCCCCTGACAGTGTTGGCAGTGTTCCCCCTGACAGTGTTGGCAGTGTTGCAGTGTTCCCCCTGACAGTGTTGGCAGTGTTGCAGTGTTCCCCCTGACAGTGTTGGCAGTGTTGCAGTGTTCCCCCTAACAGTGTTGGCAGTGTTGCAGTGTTCCCCCTGACAGTGTTGGCAGTGTTGCAGTGTTCCCCCTGACAGTGTTGGCAGTGTTGCAGTATTTTCCCTGACAGTGTTAGCAGTGTTGCAGTATTTTCCCTGCAGTGTTGGCAGTGTTGCAGTGTTCCCCCTGACAGTTTTGCAGTGTTCCCCCTGACAGTGGCTGCAGCTCTGGCTCCATGCACACATTTGAACAGAATTCCACAAGCAGGTTGGCTGTGAGGTCATGTGATCTCATTGTGATGTATTGATGGGAGGCCACCTTTGGGGCAAGACATGGCATGCTCAACTGAGAGCCTTGAGGCACATGCAGAGCTTGCTGGTGAGTGAGAGGGAGTGCAGCCATGCCTCAGTATGGCATCCACGACCTTGCAGGGAGAACCCGTGCTCCTCTATGGATAAGACTGTCAGCGCTGGATGAGCCCTTCTCCTGTGCCAGATCCAAAGCTCTCCTCAGCGAGCCAGGAAGACTGTCTGTCAGATTGGCTTCAGCATCTTTGAAGCATGTTCTTCTAGCAAAGGCAACTTCTGCTTGTGGCTGAGTGCAGGCCACCTTAGCTAGTGTGTGTATCTCCTCACCTGCTTGTGGCTGAGTGCAGACCACCTTAGCTAGTGTGTGTATCTCCTCACCTGCTGCTTGTGGCTGAGTGCAGACCACCTTAGCTAGTGTGTCCATCTCTGCTTGTGGCTGAGTGCAGACCACCTTAGCTAGTGTGTCTATTGCTTGTGGCTGAGTACAGGCCACCTTAGCTAGTGTGTGTATCTCCTCACCTGCTTGTGGCTGAGTGCAGACCACCTTAGCTAGTGTGTGTATCTCCTCACCTGCTTGTGGCTGAGTACAGGCCACCTTAGCTAGTGTGTCCATCTCTGCTTGTGGCTGAGTGCAGACCACCTTAGCTAGTGTGTGTATCTCCTCACCTGCTTGTGGCTGAGTGCAGACCACCTTAGCTAGTGTGTCTTATCTCCTCACCTGCTTGTGGCTGAGTGCAGACCACCTTTAGCTAGTGTGTGTATCTCCTCACCTGCTTGTGGCTGAGTCCAGGCCACCTTAGCTAGTGTGTCCATCTCTGCTTGTGGCTGAGTGCAGACCACCTTAGCTAGTGTGTGTATCTCCTCACCTGCTTGTGGTTGAGTACAGACCACCTTAGCTAGTGTGTCCATCTCTGCTTGTGGCTGAGTGCAGACCACCTTAGCTAGTGTGTCCATCTCTGCTTGTGACTGAGTGCAGACCACCTTAGCTAGTGTGTCCATCTCTGCTTGTGACTGAGTGCAGACCACCTTAGCTAGTGTGTCTCCGCTGCTTGTGGCTGAGTCCAGACCACCTTAGCTAGTGTGTGTATCTCCTCACCTGCTTGTGGCTGAGTGCAGACCACCTTAGCTAGTGTGTGTATCTCCTCACTGTTGCTTGTGGCTGAGTACAGGCCACCTTAGCTAGTGTGTCTTATCTCCTCACCGGCTGCTTGTGGCCGAGTGCAGGCCACCTTAGCTAGTGTGTCACCTCCTCTCACCATCCCTCTACCAGGAATTTCCGCTTGAACTCGATGGAGCCCAAGGGAGTGCCAAGTTGTGGTCTTCCCTCCTTCATGATCATCACTTCCGTCCCAGCAAATGCATCTTGTGCAGCTGCATAGGCTCCTCCTGTGAGGAGCCAGGTCTTGGTGGCCTTGGTAAAGTACCCATGCCCTGCCCCCATGCTGCTGACCTCACCCCACCACTTCCGCAGGTCCACTAGCTTCCTTACACCACCTGCAAGAACACCTTACCACATCTGATGGACCTTTGCATGGAGGTTCTTTATAAGGGGGATTGTGGCTATGGCGTACATAGCGTGGCCAGGGGGACTCCTCGTGTGGTACCCTCCCTGGAGAGTGGCCCACTGCCATCCATGAAGAGCTCGGATGATTCTCTGCAGGTGTTGATGAGAACTGTTGGCCAATGATGACAAATGCGCTGTACATTATGCAAAGATGTTTGTTCAATGTGTTGAATGTATTGGAGGCATCCATGACCAGGACTGCTTCTGTTTCATCTCGTCAAAGAGCATCCTCATTGTGAGCACACCTCCTCAATCCTCACCACTTGGCCAGTGCAGTGCTACACTGAGCCTGCGGCATCGCACGTCACCCCTCATGTCACCCCCCAGGACTGACAGGATGGCAGTGATTCGCCTGACACTCTCCCCAATACCAACTGGAGGCATCCTTGGGTTCTTGCTCAAGGCTACCAGTGTACTCGCCATGAGAGCCGAGAGGCTGCTCGGGTCTCCCAAATATGTGCAAAGATGCTTTGCCATTGCTGCCAGGAATCGGCATAGTTCATCTGACGATGAGGAATGGGAACAGCACAGTCTCCTCCTCCCCCCCGAGCATCTATCCCTGAGGGACCGGCTGCTCCTCCCAGCTGCTGACCTGATGCTCAAAGCATCAAAGATGATTGGGTGAACTGGTTCCGGCTCTAGGTCACTGATGGAATCTGAGTTTTAACTTGGAGTACCTGGTGGGTGCTTGTCTACCAGGACATCGCTAACCTTCCGATTGCCAGAGGCACCTGTATCAATCACTTCATCCAGATGGGGCGTGATTCCAGCATCTTCGTTGGATAGAAGGCGGAGGGCAGCCTTGGTCTTCACAAGAGACATCTGTCCTGCAAAAGATCTGGCTAGGATGCTATCCATTTTCTTTAAGATGTTGGTATGCTTCAGTCATGATTGTACTGTCCTTCCCTCTGATAGCAGCTCCTGCAGGTCTCCTCTAACCAAGTCCTCAGTCTTCTCTGAAGGCAGGCAATGTGGCCTTTGGTTTTTGAGGTCCGTGATGGCTTCTGTAGAAGTAAGATCGGCAAGACAATGGCGGCCTTGGTTGCCTCTGATTCCAGCCTGGCAGAAGCAGTTGCAAGTGCCCCAAATAGCCTGGCCAGGAAAGGCTGATGCCACTTTGCCATATGGTAATGGATGCATTTGGTTTGCAGTGCACACTCTCTGAGTAAGCCTGATTGAGCACCACTGTGAAGGTCTCTGCACTGTAAGCTCCCCAGGTGACTTCAGCCTCTGCAGGAGTGCAGAGGTCAGGGAGTTTGCTCGGCACCTGCTGGTGGTCTTTGCAGGCATTTTGTTGTACATGTACGTAGGTGGTAAGAAGAGCCTCCATCACCATCACAACCACCACCATCACCATCACCACCATCAGTCACAGACATATCTGACTCTGTGGCACATATGTCAGCTACATTGAAGGTGGTACCACTGGAAAAATCATTTGATTTGGCTGCTGGTTTCTGTGCAAGATCTGTGTTCTGGCATCTTCCCACCTTGCTGCTAGAGCAGATCCTTCCTTGGCAGAGACACAGTTCCTGCAGCTCCCCTGACTTCCTTGGCAGAGATACAGTTCCTGCAGCTCCCCTGACTTCCTTGGCACAGACAGTTCCTGCAGCTCCTGACTTCCTTGGCACAGACAGTTCCTGCAGCTCCTGACTTCCTTGGCCCAGACACAGTTCCTGACTTCCTTGGCCCAGGCACAGTTCCTGCAGCTCCTTCCTTGGCAGAGACACAGTTCCTGCAGCTCTCCTGACTTCCTTGGCTCAGACACAGTTCCTGCAGCTCCCCTGACTTCCTTGGCAGAGACACAGTTCCTGCAGCTCCCTGACTTCCTTGGCCCAGGCACAGTTCCTGCAGCTCCTGACTTCCTTGGCCTAGACACAGTTCCTGCAGCTCCTGACTTCCTTGACACAGATACAGTTCCTGTAGCTCCTGACTTCCTTGGCAGACACACAGTTCCTGTAGCTCCTGACTTCCTTGGCAGAGACACAGTTCCTGCAGCTCCTGACTTGTTACAAAAGCAAACCATCTCTACTAATACACACTTTCTAAATAATGCTCACCATAAAAGAGCCTTGTCAACCTCTCCGGCTTCTTGGCTTTCAAGCACCTGCCACCTTCAGTGTTGAAGACACTTGCTATCTTCCCCAGTTGCTAGTTCAAGTAGACTCCTTTTTTACCATGTGGTTGGTAAGGGGTCTAATAGTAGTAATCAAAACTACTACTACTATGGTTCGACTATTATTTTAAAATGGTGGCCAAAACATCAAAGCTAATATCTCTCGGCTGAACTCACTTGAGCATTCCTAGGGTCATAATGACTTCAGACGATTTTGACCCCCAAAACACTTCTTAAATCTTTCATGAAAGTAGTAACTGTGACCATCTCAAGATCTTGCAGTTAACTAGCCTACCATAGGTCTGTTTGTCATAATTTTACTACCCACAGACTCCAAACTGTCCAATGCATGCAATAATTTATTCCTGCGTCTTTATCAGCACTAAAGGTTCCCGACGCAACAAGAAAACCCCCCCAAAACCCCAAACATGGTAAGGATCGTCCGAACATAAATCCGCATATATATTGGTTAGCAGCACAGGCCTTCAACAAAACCAGGCAACTAGTCATGATGTCTGTGCATGTGTCTGTGTAAAAAATATTTAAAACAAAAAAAATGGACATTTGGATTGAGTAGTTGGAAAAGAAATAATTTGCCAGACCACTTATTATATGTCACAAAGCCCCCACGTGGGGGCTCAAGGCCATAATGTGGGGGCACTTGAATACACTCTTCTTCAATAGAACTAGACTATCCCAACAATGCAACACGTTCTTGATGTGTAACTGTATTTTATTTAAATAAGCTTGTCACATGCTAATGCATTGTAACCCAGCTCTCAGAGTACAATGAGGTGTGTGTGTGTGTGTGTGTGCATCAGGTACCGCTTCCACCAGCACACGGACTTGCTGTACTTGTGTGGATCAATGGAGCCAGACTGTGTGCTGGTGCTAGAGGCAGCTGGAGACTCTCCTTTACCAGAGCATAAGGCAGTGCTCTACGTGAGGCCACGAGACCCTCAGAAGTGAGGGAAGAGGGAGTGGGGAGGGGTCATTGACAGAGGAGGTTGGGGGGTGGGGGTGGTGGGATAGACAGAAGGTTTAGTTGGGGGGGGGGGGTGAGAATAGAAGGTTTGGATGGGGGGGGTAGGATGGGGTGCGGAGAGAGAGACAATGATGGCATTGGGAGGGACAGGTGGAAGGGTACGAGGATGGGGGAGTGGTGTATATTTGTCCACAATGCCGTGGTGGGTCCTAAAGTCATCTGCGGATGTCCGCATATCAAGTTCTTTGCCACCTAGCGGTGATGAGGGGTAGGAGAGTGACTTTGAACCTCATGCATGATGTCAGTGTTGTCCACGTCAAGATTGGACTACCCTGATCTGAGGAAGGGTGGAATGTGGTAGGGGTCACAGTGTGTTGGTGAAGGTGAGGAGAGTGGGGTGGGGGGGGGGGGGGGGGGGGGGGGGGGGGGGGTGTGCATTATTACAGGGAATGGTGGGAGATGACGAGTGTATTATTACAGGGAATGATGGGAGATGATGAGTGTATTATTACAGGGAATGGTGGGAGATGATGAGTGTATTATTGCAGTGAATGGTGGGAGATGACGAGTGTATTATTACAGGGTATGGTGGGAGATGATGAGTGTATTATTGCAGTGAATGGTGGGAGATGACGAGTGTATTATTACAGGGAATGGTGGGAGATGATGAGTGTATTATTACAGGGAATGATGGGAGATGATGAGTGTATTATTACAGGGAATGGTGGGAGATGATGAGTGTATTATTGCAGGGAATGGTGGGAGATGATGAGTGTATTATTACAGGGAATGATGCGGAGATGATGAGTGTATTATTGCAGTGAATGGTGGGAGATGATGAGTGTATTATTGCAGGGAATGGTGGGAGATGATGAGTGTATTATTACAGGGAATGGTGGGAGATGATGAGTGCATTATTACAGGGAATGGTGGGAGATGACGAGTGTATTATTACAGGGAATGATGGGAGATGATGAGTGTATTATTACAGGGAATGGTGGGAGATGATGAGTGTATTATTGCAGGGAATGGTGGGAGATGATGAGTGTATTATTACAGGGAATGGTGGGAGATGATGAGTGTATTATTACAGGGAATGGTGGGAGATGATGAGTGTATTATTACAGGGAATGGTGGGAGATGATGAGTGTATTATTACAGGGAATGGTGGGAGATGATGAGTGTATTATTGCAGGGAATGGTGGGAGATGATGAGTGTATTATTACAGGGAATGGTTGGAGATGAGTGTATTATTACAGGGAATGGTGGGAGATGATGAGTGTATTATTACAGGGAATGGTGGGAGATGATGAGTATATTATTACAGGGAATGGTGGGAGATGATGAGTGTATTATTGCAGGGAATGGTGGGAGATGATGAGTGTATTATTACAGGGAATGGTGGGAGATGATGAGTGTATTAACTATTATTACAGAGAATGGTGGGAGATGATGAGTGTATTATTACAGGGAATGGTCTGAGATGATGAGTGTATTATTACAGGGAATGGTGGGAGATGATGAGTGTATTATTACAGGGAATGGTGGGAGATGATGAGTGTATTATTACAGGGAATGGTGGGAGATGATGAGTGCATTATTGCAGGGAATGGTGGGAGATGATGAGTATATTATTACAGGGAATGGTGGGAGATGATGAGTGTATTATTACAGGGAATGGTGGGAGATGATGAGTGTATTATTACAGGGAATGGTGGCAGATGATGAGTGTACAGGGAATGATGGGAGATGATGAGTGTATTATTACAGGGAATGGTGGGAGATGATGAGTGTATTATTGCAGGGAATGGTGGGAGATGATGAGTGCATTATTACAGGGAATGTTAGGAGATGATGAGTGTATTATTGCAGGGAATGGTGGGAGATGAGTGTATTATTACAGGGAATGGTGGGAGATGATGAGTGTATTATTGCAGGGAATGGTGGGAGATGATGAGTGTATTATTACAGGGAATGGTGGGAGATGATGAGTGTATTATTACAGGGAATGGTGGGAGATGATGAGTGTATTATTACAGGGAATGGTGGGAGATGATGAGTGTATTATTACAGGGAATGGTGGGAGATGATGAGTGTATTATTACAGGGAATGATGGGAGATGATGAGTGTATTATTACAGGGAATGGTGGGAGATGATGAGTGTATTATTACAGGGAATGGTCTGAGATGATGAGTGTATTATTACAGGGAATGGTGGGAGATGATGAGTGTATTATTACAGGGAATGGTGGGAGATGATGAGTGTATTATAACAGGGAATGGTGGGAGATGATGAGTGTATTATTACAGGGAATGGTGGGAGATGATGAGTGTATTATTACAGGGAATGGTGGGAGATGATGAGTGTATTATTACAGGGAATGGTGGGAGATGATGAGTGCATTATTGCAGGGAATGGTGGGAGATGATGAGTATATTATTACAGGAGATGATGAGTGTATTATTGCAGTGAATGGTGGGAGATGATGAGTGTATTATTACAGGGAATGGTGGGAGATGATGAGTGTATTATTACAGGGAATGGTGGGAGATGATGAGTGTATTATTACAGGGAATGGTGGTAGATGATGAGTGTATTATTACAGGGAATGGTGGGAGATGATGAGTGCATTATTGCAGGGAATGGTGGGAGATGATGAGTATATTATTACAGGGAATGGTGGGAGATGATGAGTGTATTATTACAGGGAATGGTGGGAGATGATGAGTGTATTATTACAGGGAATGGTGGGAGATGATGAGTGCATTATTACAGGGAATGGTGGGAGATGATGAGTGTATTATTACAGGGAATGGTGGGAGATGATGAGTGTATTATTACAGGGAATGGTGGGAGATGATGAGTGTATTATAACAGGGAATGGTGGGAGATGATGAGTGCATTATTACAGGGAATGGTGGGAGATGATGAGTGTATTATTACAGGGAATGGTGGGAGATGATGAGTGCATTATTACAGGGAATGGTGGGAGATGATGACTGTATTATTACAGGGAATGATGGGAGATGATGAGTGTATTATTACAGGGAATGGTGGGAGATGATGAGTGTATTATTACAGGGAATGGTGGGAGATGATGAGTGTATTATTACAGGGAATGGTGGGAGATGATGAGTGTATTATTACAGGGAATGGTGGGAGATGATGAGTGTATTATTACAGGGAATGATGGGAGATGATGAGTGTATTATTACAGGGAATGGTGGGAGATGATGAGTGTATTATTACAGGGAATGGTCTGAGATGATGAGTGTATTATTACAGGGAATGGTGGGAGATGATGAGTATTATTGCAGGGAATGGTGGGAGATGATGAGTGCATTATTACAGGGAATGGTGGGAGATGATGAGTGTATTAATGGTGGGAGATGATGAGTGTATTATTACAGGGAATGGTGGGAGATGATGAGTGCATTATTACAGGGAATGGTGGGAGATGATGAGTGTATTATTACAGGGAATGGTCTGAGATGATGAGTGTATTATTACAGGGAATGGTGGGAGATGATGAGTATTATTGCAGGGAATGGTGGGAGATGATGAGTGCATTATTACAGGGAATGGTGGGAGATGATGAGTGTATTAATGGTGGGAGATGATGAGTGTATTATTACAGGGAATGGTGGGAGATGATGAGTGCATTATTACAGGGAATGGTGGGAGATGATGAGTGTATTATTACAGGGAATGGTGGGAGATGATGAGTATATTATTACAGGGAATGGTGGGAGATGATGAGTGTATTATTACAGGGAATGGTGGGAGATGATGAGTGCATTATTACAGGGAATGGTGGGAGATGATGAGTGTATTATTACAGGGAATGATGGGAGATGATGAGTGTATTATTACAGGGAATGGTGGGAGATGATGAGTGTATTATTACAGGGAATGGTGGGAGATGATGAGTGTATTATTACAGGGAATGGTGGGAGATGATGAGTGTATTATTACAGGGAATGGTGGGAGATGATGAGTGTATTATTACAGGGAATGATGGGAGATGATGAGTGTATTATTACAGGGAATGGTGGGAGATGATGAGTGTATTATTACAGGGAATGGTCTGAGATGATGAGTGTATTATTACAGGGAATGGTGGGAGATGATGAGTATTATTGCAGGGAATGGTGGGAGATGATGAGTGCATTATTACAGGGAATGGTGGGAGATGATGAGTGTATTAATGGTGGGAGATGATGAGTGTATTATTACAGGGAATGGTGGGAGATGATGAGTGCATTATTACAGGGAATGGTGGGAGATGATGAGTGTATTATTACAGGGAATGGTCTGAGATGATGAGTGTATTATTACAGGGAATGGTGGGAGATGATGAGTATTATTGCAGGGAATGGTGGGAGATGATGAGTGCATTATTACAGGGAATGGTGGGAGATGATGAGTGTATTAATGGTGGGAGATGATGAGTGTATTATTACAGGGAATGGTGGGAGATGATGAGTGCATTATTACAGGGAATGGTGGGAGATGATGAGTGTATTATTACAGGGAATGGTGGGAGATGATGAGTGTATTATTACAGGGAATGGTGGGAGATGATGAGTGTATTATTACAGGGAATGGTGGGAGATGATGAGTGTATTATTACAGGGAATGGTGGGAGATGATGAGTGTATTATTACAGGGAATGGTGGGAGATGATGAGTGTATTATTGCAGGGAATGGTGGGAGATGATGAGTGTATTATTACAGGGAATGGTTGGAGATGAGTGTATTATTACAGGGAATGGTGGGAGATGATGAGTGTATTATTACAGGGAATGGTGGGAGATGATGAGTATATTATTACAGGGAATGGTGGGAGATGATGAGTGTATTATTGCAGGGAATGGTGGGAGATGATGAGTGTATTATTACAGGGAATGGTGGGAGATGATGAGTGTATTAACTATTATTACAGAGAATGGTGGGAGATGATGAGTGTATTATTACAGGGAATGGTCTGAGATGATGAGTGTATTATTACAGGGAATGGTGGGAGATGATGAGTGTATTATTACAGGGAATGGTGGGAGATGATGAGTGTATTATTACAGGGAATGGTGGGAGATGATGAGTGCATTATTGCAGGGAATGGTGGGAGATGATGAGTATATTATTACAGGGAATGGTGGGAGATGATGAGTGTATTATTACAGGGAATGGTGGGAGATGATGAGTGTATTATTACAGGGAATGGTGGCAGATGATGAGTGTACAGGGAATGATGGGAGATGATGAGTGTATTATTACAGGGAATGGTGGGAGATGATGAGTGTATTATTGCAGGGAATGGTGGGAGATGATGAGTGTATTATTACAGGGAATGGTGGGAGATGATGAGTGTATTATTGCAGGGAATGGTGGGAGATGATGAGTGCATTATTACAGGGAATGTTAGGAGATGATGAGTGTATTATTGCAGGGAATGGTGGGAGATGAGTGTATTATTACAGGGAATGGTGGGAGATGATGAGTGTATTATTGCAGGGAATGGTGGGAGATGATGAGTGTATTATTACAGGGAATGGTGGGAGATGATGAGTGTATTATTACAGGGAATGGTGGGAGATGATGAGTGTATTATTACAGGGAATGGTGGGAGATGATGAGTGCATTATTGCAGGGAATTGTGGGATGGTCCTAGAGCGGGTGCTGAAGACACTGTGGAGTTCACGGGTGTGGATGAGGTACAACTTGACTGTAAAGTAGGTGGAGGTGTAGAGTAGGTGGGTGTGTTGGGGGTGTAGAGTATGTGGGGTGTAGAGTAGGTGTGGTGTAGAGTAGGTGGGTGTAGAGTAGGTGTGGTGTAGAGTATGTGGGGTGTAGAGTAGGTGTGGTGTAGAGTAGGTGGGTGTAGAGTAGGTGTGGTGTAGAATAGGTGGGGGCGTAGAGTAGGTGTGGTGTAGAGTAGGTGGGGGTGTAGAGTAGGTGGGTGTGTTGGGGGTGTAGAGTAGGTGGGGCGTAGAGTAGGTGGGGTGTAGAGTAGGTGGGTGTGTTGGTGGTGTGTGTCATTTCCCCACTTTAGCCAATACGTGATGTCAGTCTTCAGAGGTGTGGTTTTGGATTGATCCACTTTTTAAATAATAAGAGCCCCTCCCAAAGAACCGAGCTCCTCTCTCAGCTAACATCGGCAACTTCTTAGTCTAAACCATGTTTCATTCAATATTAGCTCCAAGAGGACTCCGAGTGTGCCTCGAAGAATCCTGCGGCACTAAACCTGCAGGATCTGACTTCTGTGTTTGTTTTCCACCAGGGTTCAAGGTCCAGTCACAACTAGCATAGCCTGGGTTCAAGGTCTAGTCATGATGAGCATAGCCTGGGTACAAGGTACAGTCATGACTAGGGTTCAAGGTCCAGTTATAACTAGCATAGCCTGGGTTCAAGGTCAAGTCATAACAACATTCGTCCCAGAATGCCTTGCAGCGACTTGATCTGTTTCTCGGGTGCAGTAAAAAGGTGTGAGTAGCGGTGGTTTCTAGGGATGTAACCATGCTAGCTCATGTGACCCGCTCAGTCCTGTGCTGGCCTGTGCTGTTCCCACTCTAGAAAACTGTTACCAAGTCCTTGAAGGAGGCTGCATCTAAGCCTACAACAAGACACGGCATGTGCTGTAGGAACCTGTTTTGGATTGGTCAGGCAAAAAGAGGATGTACATGACCACACCCCTTGGATAATTTATATGAAGACTGCTTCAATAATTATTTCCTCTTCAAATATCAAATTATATAATCAAATATCAAACTATGTAATCAAATATCAAACTATATAGTCAAATATATCAAACTATCAAATATATCAAACTATATAATCAAATATAATCAAACACCAAATTACATAATTAAATACGTAATCAAATACCAAACTACATAATCAAAACTACATAATTAAATACGTAATCAAATAACAAACTACATAATCAAATATCAAACTTTCAAAGTCATTGCTGCATGTACTTAATCACTTAATGATGACGTCATAATGATATGCATAAATAATTATGTTAAGTTGTGCACAAGCTATAGCTGGCGGTCTGGGGGTATAATATGTATCCTTATGTAGCTACAGGCAACAACAGCAACAAGACATGGCATGTGCTGATATTTGTGTGTTGTACAACAACTAACAAGTATTGAAACCCCTGGAGCCCCCCCGAAGCTCACACTTGGGTGTGGTCTTCCACCACACAACACAAACACATGCACACACAAACAACAGAACAATGTTGGACTGACCAGTTGACCACAAGTTAGACGACCCTTTATCATCTACAAGTGCTGATTTAAAGTGGTAAAGGATTATCTAACTGTTTGTGGTCTACATGGGAACTTCCTTCAGAATATTATATTTTATACTATTAGCTCTGTCAAGCCACACTCATTGAGTGATTTCAACTGTGCCATGGCTAGAGGAGGTGTGTAGCACTGCCCTGGTAACTGTTAGCCACGGCTAGAGGAGGCGTGTAGCGCTGCCCTGGTAACTGTTAGCCACGGCTAGAGGAGGCGTGTAGCGCTGCCCTGGTAACTGTTAGCCACGGCTAGAGGAGGCGTGTAGCGTTGCCCTGGTAACTGTTAGCCACGGCTAGAGGAGGCGTGTAGCGCTGCCCTGGTAACTGTTAGCCACGGCTAGAGGAGGCGTGTAGCGCTGCCCTGGTAACTGTTAGCCACGGCTAGAGGAGGCGTGTAGCGCTGCCCTGGTAACTGTTAGCCACGGCTAGAGGAGGCGTGTAGCGTTGCCCTGGTAACTGTTAGCCACGGCTAGAGGAGGCGTGTAGCGCTGCCCTGGTAACTGTTAGACATTTACAGTGTAATTTTTAAGATCTTTTACTGATTGCTACACTGATAGCAATTGGTAAAGGGTCTCACTCACAAGACTGTGTATAGCTAAGTTAATACTTCTATGGGGTTTCTGCACACACACGCACACACACACAGACACACACACATCATTACATTAATGTGCACTCTTCTGCAGGCCTATAGCATTGAGGAGCTTGGTGAACATCTGGAGAGCAGGTACAGAACAGATAACTGCTCCTAAGCCTCAGGTGGTTACTTCTAGGCATCATGTGTAATGTGCATAGGTACAGTACCACGGATTACATCATCTGGTACAACAGTTCGGAGGAGGCGTTTGTTCATCCTAAGCATGATGAACTCATTGCCAACAGCCTCACTTGCTCTCCGAACTCCAAGATCAAAGGTCAGTCTCAGCATGGCATGATGTTCACCCCTCCTCCCATCACAAGTCACCTGTAGTCAGTAGAGGGGAGATAATGGCTGCATAGTCAGTAGAGGGGAGAGAACTGGCTGCACAGTCAGTAGAGGAGAAAGAACTGGTTGCATAGTCAGTAGAGGGGAGAGAACTGGCTGCATAGTCAGTAGAGGGCAGATAACTGGTTGCATAGTCAGTAGAGGGGAGAGAACTGGCTGCATAGTCAGTAGAGGGGAGAGAACTGGCTGCATAGTCAGTAGAGGAGAGAGAACTGGCTGCATAGTCAGCAGAGGAGAGCGAACTGGCTGCACAGTCAGTAGAGGGGAGATAATGGCATAGTCAGTAGAGGAGAGAGAACTGGCTGCATAGTCAGTAGAGGAGAGAGAACTGGCAGTATAATTGTTGTTGCTGTTGTGTTGTTGTTGCTGTTGTTGTTGCTGTTGCAGAGGTGCACAGTCCCACTCATCTTATATCCAAACTTCGTCTGATCAAGTCCGACGCTGAAGTAAAGCTAATGAGGCGTGCGGGAGAGCTGGCAGGCCACGCCTTCAAGGCAGCCATGCGATGGTCACATGCAGGCGTGAGGGAGGTGGAGCTTGAGAGCATCTTTGAACACAGTGTGAAGATGAATGGAGCACAATGGATGTCCTACCCTCCTGTGGTTGCCGGCGGCAACAGAGCTAATTGTCTCCACTACATAGCCAATAACAAAGTAGTGAGGCAAGTCCCTGTATTACACAGCCAATTAGCAGGTCCCTGTATTACGCAGCCAATTAGTGCTGATGCCACCCACATAAGACAGCTAGTAGGTGTGTTTTATGGCATCTTGACACAATCTAGCTGCCGACCCATTAGCCGAGAACTCGTTGAGTTCCTGTCGGCTGTGTCTATAGAAGGAGGTCTTTCTAGTTACAGGCAATCGTCTCCCACTTCATGTGTGTTCGGTGACCAAGTGCAGCCTGGGATTGAAGTGCAGCCGGGGGTTGAAGTGCAGCCGGGGGTTGAAATGCAGCCGGGGGTTGAAGTGCAGCCGGGGGTTGAAGTGCAGCCGGGGGTTGAAGTGCAGCCGAGGGTGAGAGGATACTCTTGTTCTGGGCCGTGGGCCGTGGGTAGTTTTTATGTCTCTGGCATATTATAATTTTAGTATAAAATATTTTCATGAACTTTGTCTAATACTAAAATGCGAGTAATGAATGCTGGACATCGTGTGGCCAGCGAAGGTGGAGAAAAAAGCTCAAGCATGCACTGACTTGCTCGATAATTAACTTAAATTTACTCACACGATGTTTTGTCTTAGATGCTCTAGCCTTCATCACGATTATTCCTGATGAAGGCTGGAGCATCTAATATATATTCCTGATGTAGAGCATCTAGCACGATTATTCCTGCTGAAGGCTGGAGCATCTAATATATATTCCTGATGTAGAGCATCTAGCACGATTATTCCTGCTGAAGGCTGGAGCATCTAATATATATTCCTGATGTAGAGCATCTAGCACGATTATTCCTGATGAAGGCTGGAGCATCTAATATATATTCCTGATGTAGAGCATCTAGCACGATTATTCCTGATGAAGGCTGGAGCATCTAATATATATTCCTGATGTAGAGCATCTAGCACGATTATTCCTGATGAAGGCTGGAGCATCTAATATATATTCCTGATGTAGAGCATCTAGCATGATTATTCCTGATGAAGGCTGGAGCATCTAATATACTTACTAGAGCATCTAGCATGATTATTCCTGATGAAGGCTGGAGCATCTAATATATATTCCTGATGTAGAGCATCTAGCATGATTATTCCTGATGAAGGCTGGAGCATCTAATATATATTCCTGATGAAGGCTGGAGCATCTAATATATATTCCTGATGAAGGCTGGAGCATCTAATATATATTCCTGATGTAGAGCATCTAGCATGATTATTCCTGATGAAGGCTGGAGCATCTAATATACTTACTAGAGCATCTAGCATGATTATTCCTGATGAAGGCTGGAGCATCTAATATATATTCCTGATGTTGAGCATCTAGCATGATTATTCCTGATGAAGGCTGGAGCAACTAATATATATTCCTGATGTAGAGCATCTAGCACGATTATTCCTGATGAAGGCTGGAGCATCTAATATACTTACTAGAGCATCTAGCAAGCATATTCCTGATGTAGCATCTAGCATGATTATTCCTGATGAAGGCTGGAGCATCTAATATGCTTGCTAGAGCATCTAGCAAGCATATTCCTGATGTAGAGCATCTATGTAGCATGATTCCTGATGAAGGCTGGAGCATCTAATATGCTTGCTAGAGCGTCTAGCAAGCATATTCCTGATGTAGCATCTAGCATGATTATTCCTGATGTACATAGAGCATCTAGCATGATTATTCCTGATGAAGGCTGGAGAAATTATGCTCATCATCCTTTCCTGTCAGCCATGCAGCCCTCCTGCTCTCACCTACCCATGCACCATTTTTAAAATACATTTCGTATGAGGACCTATTGGGGGAGGCGGTTTTGGAGGGCTTGCATGGGGTTATTAGTGTCTTGGTTTTGGAGGGCTTGCAGGGGGTTATTAGGGTCTTGGTTTTGGAGGGCTTGCAGGGGGTTATTAGGGTCTTGGTTTTGGAGGGCTTGCAGGGGGTTATTAGGGTCTTGGTTTGCTGTTGGTCCTAGTTCAGGCTGGCTTATTGCTATCTAGTAAGGAGGCACACCAGCTATTAACCGTGCAGCACATTTTTACTGGCGTACCCGTCAGGCCATGGCAGGCCACTTAGCTTCAAATCTGCTGCCAGGCGTCCTCGATCGTTCCCTTCTCAATGATGACCATTCCCGATTTACGTAAGCCCGCATTACTTGAGGAGGCCCCCTGTTCGTGTTAGTTTTACGGGTGAACGTATGTGGGGAATACATACATACATAGATACTTATGGTATGCTGGGCGTGGCAAGACATGTTTTCCATCCAACTCTCCCCCCTGAGGCTCTCCCCCCTGAGGCTCTTCCCCCCTGAGGCTCTCCCCCCTGAGGCTCTCCCCCCTGAGGCTCTCCCCCCTGAGGCTCTCCCCCCTGAGGCTCTTACCCCCTGAGGCTCACGCCCCTGACTCTTCCCCCCTGAGGCTCTCCCCCCTGAGGCTCTCCCCCCCCCCCCCCCCCCTGAGGCTCGCTTCCCCCGCCCATCAATATATAACATGAGACTGGAGTTTTCGTGCCTGCTCAAGAATCTTGGAGCTAGAGGTGTATGAGAGGCCTTGCTGTGCTGGACGGAGCCATATTTAAGGACTATGGCTAGCTGTTAAGTCATGAAGGAAATGAATAATTCACGAGATTAATACACAGTAATCAAGAATGTCCAAGTGACAGACACTTACTTAGGAAGATGACTCCAGTCAACTCATACTTACCTTGAGGAGAGTAGGAAGCACTCACTGCAGGCATGCATGTACATATGAGGCACCTGGGCCAACACCTACGGACATGCATGTGCATGATGAGGCACCTGGGCCCACACCTATGGACATGCATGTGCATGATGAGGCACCTGGGCCCACACCTACGGACATGCATGTGCATGATGAGGCACCTGGGCCCACACCTACGGACATGCATGTGCATGATGAGGCACCTGGGCCCACACCTACGGACATGCATGTGCATGATGAGGCACCTGGGCCCACACCTACGGACATGCATGTGCATGATGAGGCACCTGGGCCCACACCTACGGACATGCATGTGCATGATGAGGCACCTGGGCCCACACCTATGGACATGCATGTCATGATGAGGCACCTGGGCCCACACCTACGGACATGCATGTGCATGATGAGGCACCTGGGCCCACACCTACGGACATGCATGTGCATGATGAGGCACCTGGGCCCACACCTACGGACATGCATGTGCATGATGAGGCACCTGGACCCACACCTATGGACATGCATGTCCATGATGAGGCAAGTGGCCAACACTATGGGCATGCATGTACATGATGAGCAAGTGGCCCACACCTATGGACATGCATGTACATGATGAGGCAAGTGGCCCACATCTATGGACATGCATGTACATATGAGGCACCTGGGCCCACACCTACGGACATGCATGTCATGATGAGGCACCTGGGCCCACACCTACGGACATGCATGTGCATGATGAGGCACCTGGGCCCACACCTATGGACATGCATGTCGATGATGAGGCAAGTGGCCCACACTATGGGCATGCATGTACATGATGAGGCAAGTGGCCCACACCTATGGACATGCATGTACATGATGAGGCAAGTGGCCCACATCTATGGACATGCATGTACATGATGAGGCACCTGGGCCCACACCTACGGATTGTATGGACATGATGAGGCACCTGGGCCCACACCTACGGACATGCATGTACATATGAGGCACCTGGGCCCACACCTACGGACATGCATGTCCATGATGAGGCAAGTGGCCCACACCTACGGACATGCATGTACATGATGAGGCACCTGGGCCCACACCTACGGACATGCATGTACATGATGAGGCAAGTGGCCCACACCTACGGACATGCATGTACATAATGAGGCAAGTGGCTCACACCTACGGACATGCATGTACATGATGAGACAAGTGGCCCACACCTACGGACATGCATGTACATGATGAGGCACCTGGGCCCACACCTATGGACATGCATGTACATGATGAGGCAAGTGGCCCACACCTACGGACATGCATGTACTGTACATGATGAGGTATGAAGATTGTCTCTGTGTATGTATGTCATACCATCATGAGAGACAGACAGTTCTCCCTCTTCTCTTACTTCTTCTTGCTCTTTCCCACTCACTTCCCTCCCCTCCCTTCCCCTCCCTCCCCTCCACTCCCCTCCCCTCCCCTCGTCTCTCCTCCCCTCCCCTCCCCTCCCCTCCCCTCCCCTCCCCTCCACTCCCCTCCCCTCCCCTCCCCTCACATTATTCATGTATTCTTTCCATTCTGTCTCTTTTCAAACTTTCCCCATTCCTCCTGTGGAGGTATTTTCTCTTCCCCCCTCTCCTTGCTCGCTGGAACATTAGGGAAGGGGAGTTGGTGCTGATGGATGCGGGCTGCGAGTACCATGGCTACGTGAGTGATGTCACACGCACATGGCCCGTCAACGGAAAATTCTCAGCTGCCCAGAGAGACTTGTATGAGGTTGTCAGGGAAACCAAACAAGAACTCACACAAGTAGGCCTTAATTAGAATATACTCTCAAACTGCTATAGTACATAGTACACGTTTGTTTTTGCTAGAAGCTGTTGTGTGCTATAGCATCTTGCCACGCCTCCTGCACCATGACTGCATGCATGACACTGTCAACCAAGGGGGGCATAGGTTACATTTGAACTTTGGGGGGGCAGACTTTTCTAATTCCTCACCTATCCCACAATTTTGAGCCAGCGTCCTTCCCCTTCCCGTGAAATAGGTTTGCATGTTTGTGAGATTAAATCCTTACGCTCATGCCCCCTTCCCGTGGTTACCACCTCCAGTCTGTTGGTTACACTAGTTAGTATAGTCAGTAGTTGAGTTGCCTAGCGTGTGAAACTATCATACCTGCGAGTGTGTCCGCATCTGCCTGTTTGCATTGGTGGCTCACTGCAAGTCCCTGCCTGTTTGCATTGGTGGCTCACTGTAAGTCCTGCATTGCAAGCATCTAACTGAAACATCGTGTAACAAATTTCAAGTTGATTAACGAAGGAAGTTAACACCATCTTGTCATGAAATAATCATCCGGTTCCTCTTCTCACTCATGGAATAATCTGATATCCGGTTCCTCATCTCACTCATGGAATAATCTCTGATATCTGGTCACTCATGGAATAATCCCTGATATCCGATTCCTCTTCTCACTCATGGAATAATCTGATATCCGGTTCCTCTTCTCACTCATGGAATTATCTGATATCCGGTTCCTCATCTCACTCATGGAATTATCTGAGTTCTCTCTCCTCTACTGAAGCAGCCAGTTCTCTCTCCTCTACTGAATATGCAGCCAGTTCTCTCTCCTCTACTGAATATGCAGCCAGTTCTCTCTCCTCTACTGAATATGCAGCCAGTTCTCTCTCCTCTACTGAATATGCAGCCAGTTCTCTCTCCTCTACTGAATATGCAGCCAGTTCTCTCTCCTCTACTGACTGTGCAGCCAGTTCTCTCTCCTCTACTGACTGTGCAGCCAGTTCTCTCTCCTCTACTGACTGTGCAGCCAGTTCTCTCTCCTCTACTGACTGTGCAGCCAGTTCTCTCTCCTCTACTGACTGTGCAGCCAGTTCTCTCTCCTCCACTGACTGTGCAGCCAGTTCTCTCTCCTCCACTGACTGTGCAGCCAGTTCTCTCTCCTCCACTGACTGTGCAGCCAGTTCTCTCTCCTCCACTGACTGTGCAGCCAGTTCTCTCTCCTCCACTGACTGTGCAGCCAGTTCTCTCTCCTCCACTGACTGTGCAGCCAGTTCTCTCTCCTCCACTGACTGTGCAGCCAGTTCTCTCTCCTCCACTGACTGTGCAGCCAGTTCTCTCTCCTCCACTGACTGTGCAGCCAGTTCTCTCTCCTCCACTGACTGTGCAGCCAGTTCTCTCTCCTCCACTGACTGTGCAGCCAGTTCTCTCTCCTCTACTGACTGTGCAGCCAGTTCTCTCTCCTCCACTGACTGTGCAGCCAGTTCTCTCTCCTCTACTGACTGTGCAGCCAGTTCTCTCTCCTCTACTGACTGTGCAGCCAGTTCTCTCTCCTACTGCAGCCAGTTCTCTCTCCTCTACTGACTGTGCAGCCAGTCTCTCTACTAAGTCTGCTGTCCTATTAGTAAGCTGCTAGCTTCTCCCTGCCCGGAGCTAACAGATATCTTCTGCTAGACTTAGCAACTGATACATGCTCGCTCTGATTTACTATAGAACATGATCGGTCATTTCATTAGTTGTGCAGGTCAGGGGTCACACTTAATTATCTCCACTCGGTGGCCAATGACATCATGATATCTCAACTGAAAGGTAATGGATGCCTAGTGATATTTCCTTCTTCAAACTCTCTCTCTCTGTATGTGTGTGTGCATGTCGTGTATAGGTATGGGGCTACTCCCTCATCGCTGGTCATCCTCACAGATTATGCAGGTGGGTGTGGTGTAGTGTGAATGTCAGAGCACAAGAATAGCACCTCTTGTAACATGTCATGACGTGTGTAGTCCTTGTCATGACATGTGTGTAGTCCTTATCATGACATCATGACATGTGTGTAGTCCTTGTCGTGACATCATGACATGTGTGTAGTCCTTGTCATGAACATGTGTGTAGTCCTTATCATGACATCATGACATGTGTGTAGTCCTTGACATGACATGTGTGTAGTCCTTGTCATGACATGTGTGTAGTCCTTGTCATGACATGTGTGTAGTCTTTGTCATGACATGTGTGTGGTCCTTGTCATGACATGTGTGTGGTCCTTGTCATGACATGTGTGTAGTCCTTGTCATGACATGTGTGTAGTCCTTGACATGACATGTGTGTAGTCCTTGTCATGACATGTGTGTAGTCCTTGACATGACATGTGTGTAGTCCTGTAGTCCTCGTCATGACATGTGTGTGGTCCTTGTCATGACATGTGTGTAGACCTTGTCATGACATGTGTGTAGTCCTTGTCATGACATGTGTGTAGTCCTTGACATGACATGTGTGTAGTCCTGTAGTCCTCGTCATGACATGTGTGTGGTCCTTGTCATGACATGTGTGTAGACCTTGTCATGACATGTGTGTAGTCCTTGTCATGACAATCGTAAAAGTTCCTCTCTTGACCATCAGGAGCTAGGGGAGAAAGACTCGTCTCTTTCCCCTAGCTGTCGTCTCTTCCCCCTAGCTGTCGTCTCTTCCCCCTAGCTGTCGTCTCTTCCTCCTAGCTGTCGTCTCTTCCCCCTAGCTGTCGTCTCTTCCCCCTAGCTGTCGTCTCTTCCCCCTAGCTGTCGTCTCTTCCCCCTAGCTGTCGTCTCTTCCCCCTAGCTGTCGTCTCTTCCCCCTAGCTGTCGTCTCTTCCCCCTAGCTGTCGTCTCTTCCCCCTAGCTGTCGTCTCTTCCTCCTAGCTGTCGTCTCTTCCCCCTAGCTGTCGTCTCTTCCCCCTAGCTGTCGTCTCTTCCCCCTAGCTGTCGTCTCTTCCTCCTAGCTGTCGTCTCTTCCCCCTAGCTGTCGTCTCTTCCTCCTAGCTGTCGTCTCTTCCTCCTAGCTGTCGTCTCTTCCCCCTAGCTGTCGTATCTTCCTCCTAGCTGTCGTCTCTTCCCCCTAGCTGTCGTCTCTTCCCCCTAGCTGTCGTCTCTTCCCCCTAGCTGTCGTCTCTTCCCCCTAGCTGTCGTCTCTTCCCCCTAGCTGTCGTCTCTTCCCCCTAGCTGTCGTCTCTTCCCCCTAGCTGTCGTCTCTTCCCCCTAGCTGTCGTCTCTTTCCCCTAGCTGTCGTCTCTTCCCCCTAGCTGTCGTATGCTCACACAGAGACGAACACTAATTTGTAGCAGCAACAGCAGCATTTAAACAACCCGAGACCTAATCTGAGGCTGGCATTGGTCTGGGGAGGGGGCATGTCAGCCTCACCTACTTGCTTGTGCGAGCTCTAGCAAGTGTTTGCATTTTCTATTCCTACTGGCAGAGTGCAAGTTAAGATAGTTCCTTCCCCTGCCAACACAGCAGGCCTTCGGCTGATGTTGAAGTGTCCTGTCCCAACGTTGCGTAGCTGTCGCTGACAACGCGAGCAACTCTTAATTCCTGAACAAAATGTCTGACAGCGCCAAGTGCCATGCGGTAATGGTGTCTTCTAGCAATGTTCTAGTGACCTCTAAAACCAAATCCGAGGTCCATTGGGTCACCCCTAGTTGCCACCCCAGGGGAAACACCCAAAACAAAACCCCTCCGAGACATCCTCATGCAAAGGTGAAAGGTCACTTTACTCCTCTCAATGGCTTAGTCTGTGCTCTATTTATAGGCAATGAGCAACTCTGACCACACCCACTTCAGGTATAAGACTATAAAGTTAGTGTACATGTGTCCTGTGAATGTGTTATTGTTGTTGGTGCTGGTGATGGTGTGTGCATGTGTGTTTGCATCAGGTGATAGGACAGCTGCTGCCACACCACGTGGGCCACTGGCTGGGGATGGACACACACGACACCATGTTAATGGACAGGAACACACTGCTGGCCCCCGGCATGGTCCTGACCCTGGAACCCGGCCTCTACCTCCCCCTCACCCTGGCTGCTGCCATAGACACCCCGGCTTCCAGAGAGTAAGCAAGATGGCGGTGTCTCTGCTCTGATAGTTAGTAGAGAAGAGACATTTGTGGAGCTGGTACTGAAGTACTGAAGGCCCTTGAGAGTGTGTCACTTCCCAACCTTCTCACCTGACACACCTGTATAGACACCTACCTGGTCCACTAGTAGTTACCTGGCACACCTGTATAGATACCTACCTGGTCCACTAGTAGTTACCTGACACACCTGTATAGACACCTGGTCCACTAGTAGTTACCTGGCACACCTGTATAGACACCTACCTGGGCCACTAGTAGTTACCTGGCACACCTGTATACAGTGGCGGCGTCGACGGTCCGGCCACTCCGGTTTTGGCCGGACCACTTTTGGTAACATGCCGCGCATGCGCGAATTATGCCCTTACCCAATTGACTAGCCGTGGCATGGCTTCGAGCTTTGGTGTAGCGTCTGAAGTGATCGATAACCTTCCTGAAGTTCCCCGTCAACCGCCCGAATCATTCGCCTTTCCGAAGAGAGCTTTCGGGGAAAAGAAGGCATCTTGTCAAGCGAGCTGGTTCCGTACCTGGTCTTGGCTACATTATAGTGAAGCCAGAGATTCTCTGGACTGCCACCTCTGCTACAAAGCTGTTAAGGCTAAGCATATACAGTGAAGCCAGGAGCTACCGATGCTGCTTTTGTAAGTTTAGCGACTTCCTCATAGATCTTTGAACTTAACTTTTAAAGTTTATAGTACTATTCACTTATTTAGAATGCTTTATATTGTAGTTATCTCGGGGATTTACGAACTGGAAAGATGCCACACTAGGTATCCGACAGCATGAGAAAAGTCAGTGCCACAAGATAGCAGTTGAGAAGCTTTGAGAAGCTAATTACAGTATCAACAACTACACCAGATGTAGGTGAGATGCTCTCTAGTACTTTGGCCCAAGACAGAGCAAAAAATCGGCACTGCCTTCTAAAGGTTCTGAGCAGTCTAAAGTTTTTGGCAAGGCAGGGATGTGGGATACGTGGTGATGGAAATCTGTTTCAACTGATAAAGCTCATGAGTGAAGAGGACTCCAAGGTAATTGGGATCATGTAAAGAGTAAGACTCTGGAAGTTGAAAAATCCATGCGCGTCAATTGTTTTTGCGGTATATATTTTAAAACACACTTTCCCCTGCTTATCTTAAATGCGCGCACCATGTAGCTCCTTTGATTTTGATGGAGCGTTCAGAAGGCATCAAGAAAGGATACTCGAAGTAAGTAACAAATACCCCTGGACAGAACAATATTCATTAGCAGCAATACACAACAAAAAATTAACACAACTTCATATTAACACAACTTCATAAAACAACAAATGCAGCATCGACTTTGAGACCAAAACAACAAAACAAAACATCAGAGGGCAAACTTACTATGTTTTGATTGCATGTAGGATGCTGCCAAAAGCCTCGGCAGTTGTGCGGGCATTCCTCTCCCTCCACATAAATTCCTCAAGTTATGGAAGAAGTTGACGATGAACCCCCTTCATCCTTTTAAACTTTATCTTCGCCTGCATTACAGTATATTTGTGTATATATATATATATAATGTGAATGTGTATTTGGTGCCTTTATTTGGTACCTTTATTTAATGAATCTCTATTAACTGTGCAATTTAATTTAAACGTGAAACCGCCACATGTTGACCACACCCAACCACACCCACATCCGGGCCTGACCACCTCAAAATTGGCGGAGCCACCCCTGGTATAGACACCTACCTGGTCCACTAGTAGTTACCTGACACACCTGTATAGATACCTACCTGGTCCACTAGTAGTTACCTGGCACACCTGTATAGATACCTACCTGGTCCACTAGTAGTTACCTGGCACACCTGTATAGACACCTGGTCCACTAGTAGTTACCTGGCACACCTGTATAGATACCTACCTGGTCCACTAGTAGTTACCTGACACACCTGTATAGACACCTACCTGGTCCACTAGTAGTTACCTGACACACCTGTATAGACTTCTACCTGGTCCACTAGTAGTTACCTGACACACCTGTATAGACTTCTACCTGGTCCACTAGTAGTTACCTGACACACCTGTATAGATACCTACCTGGTCCACTAGTAGTTACCTGACACACCTGTATAGATACCTACCTGGTCCACTAGTAGTTACCTGACACACCTGTATAGACACCTACCTGGGCCACTAGTAGTTACCTGGCACACCTGTATAGACACCTACCTGGTCCACTAGTAGTTACCTGACACACCTGTATAGATACCTACCTGGTCCACTAGTAGTTACCTAGCACACCTGTATAGATACCTACCTGGTCCACTAGTAGTTACCTGACACACCTGTATAGACACCTACCTGGTCCACTAGTAGTTACCTGGCACACCTGTATAGATACCTACCTGGTCCACTAGTAGTTACCTGACACACCTGTATAGACACCTACCTGGTCCACTAGTAGTTACCTGGCACACCTGTATAGATACCTACCTGGTCCACTAGTAGTTACCTGACACACCTGTATAGACACCTACCTGGTCCACTAGTAGTTACCTGGCACACCTGTATAGATACCTACCTGGTCCACTAGTAGTTACCTGACACACCTGTATAGACACCTACCTGGTCCACTAGTAGTTACCTGGCACACCTGTATAGATACCTACCTGGTCCACTAGTAGTTACCTGACACACCTGTATAGACACCTACCTGGTCCACTAGTAGTTACCTGGCACACCTGTATAGATACCTACCTGGTCCACTAGTAGTTACCTGGCACACCTGTATAGATACCTACCTGGTCCACTAGTAGTTACCTGGCACACCTGTATAGATACCTACCTGGTCCACTAGTAGTTACCTGACACACCTGTATAGATACCTACCTGGTCCACTAGTAGTTACCTGGCACACCTGTATAGATACCTACCTGGTCCACTAGTAGTTACCTGACACACCTGTATAGATACCTACCTGGTCCACTAGTAGTTACCTGGCACACCTGTATAGATACCTACCTGGTCCACTAGTAGTTACCTGACACACCTGTATAGACACCTACCTGGTCCACCAGTAGTTACCTGACACACCTGTATAGACACCTACCTGGTCCACTAGTAGTTACCTGGCACACCTGTATAGATACCTACCTGGTCCACTAGTAGTTACCTGACACACCTGTATAGACACCTACCTGGTCCACTAGTAGTTACCTGACACACCTGTATAGATACCTACCTGGTCCACTAGTAGTTACCTGGCACACCTGTATAGATACCTGGTCCATAGTAGTTACCTGACACACCTGTATAGACACCTACCTGGGCCACTAGTAGTTACCTGACACACCTGTATAGACACCTACCTGGTCCACTAGTAGTTACCTGGCACACCTGTATAGACACCTACCTGGTCCACTAGTAGTTACCTGACACACCTGTATAGATACCTGGTCCACTAGTAGTTACCTGGCACACCTGTATAGATACCTACCTGGGCCACTAGTAGTTACCTGGCACACCTGTATAGATACCTGGTCCATAGTAGTTACCTGACACACCTGTATAGACACCTACCTGGGCCACTAGTAGTTACCTGACACACCTGTATAGACACCTACCTGGTCCACTAGTAGTTACCTGACACACCTGTATAGACACCTACCTGGTCCACTAGTAGTTACCTGGCACACCTGTATAGACACCTACCTGGTCCACTAGTAGTTACCTGGCACACCTGTATAGATACCTACCTGGTCCACTAGTAGTTACCTGGCACACCTGTATAGATACCTGGTCCACTAGTAGTTACCTGACACACCTGTATAGATACCTACCTGGGCCACTAGTAGTTACCTGGCACACCTGTATAGATACCTGGTCCACTAGTAGTTACCTGACACACCTGTATAGACACCTACCTGGTCCACTAGTAGTTACCTGACACACCTGTATAGACACCTACCTGGTCCACTAGTAGTTACCTGACACACCTGTATAGATACCTGGTCCACTAGTAGTTACCTGACACACCTGTATAGACACCTACCTGGTCCACTAGTAGTTACCTGACACACCTGTATAGACACCTACCTGGGCCACTAGTAGTTACCTGACACACCTGTATAGATACCTACCTGGTCCACTAGTAGTTACCTGGCACACCTGTATAGATACCTACCTGGTCCACTAGTAGTTACCTGGCACACCTGTATAGATACCTACCTGGTCCACTAGTAGTTACCTGACACACCTGTATAGACACCTACCTGGTCCACTAGTAGTTACCTGACACACCTGTATAGACACCTACCTTGTCCACTAGTAGTTACCTGGCACACCTGTTTAGATACCTACCTGGTCCACTAGTAGTTACCTGACACACCTGTATAGATACCTACCTGGTAGTTACCTGGCACACCTGTATAGATACCTACCTGGTCCACTAGTAGTTACCTGACACACCTGTATAGACACCTACCTGGTCCACTAGTAGTTACCTGACACACCTGTATAGACACCTACCTGGTCCACTAGTAGTTACCTGACACACCTGTATAGACACCTACCTGGTCCACTAGTAGTTACCTGACACACCTGTATAGATACCTACCTGGTCCACTAGTAGTTACCTGACACACCTGTATAGACACCTACCTGGTCCACTAGTAGTTACCTGACACACCTGTATAGATACCTACCTGGTCCACTAGTAGTTACCTGGCACACCTGTATAGATACCTACCTGGTCCACTAGTAGTTACCTGACACACCTGTATAGACACCTACCTGGGCCACTAGTAGTTACCTGACACACCTGTATAGACACCTACCTGGTCCACTAGTAGTTACCTGACACACCTGTATAGATACCTACCTGGTCCACTAGTAGTTACCTGGCACACCTGTATAGACACCTACCTGGTCCACTAGTAGTTACCTGACACACCTGTATAGACACCTACCTGGTCCACTAGTAGTTACCTGGCACACCTGTATAGACACCTACCTAGTCCACTAGTAGTTACCTGGCACACCTGTATAGACACCTACCTGGTCCACTAGTAGTTACCTGGCACACCTGTATAGACACCTACCTGGTCCACTAGTAGTTACCTGACACACCTGTATAGACACCTACCTGGTCCACTAGTAGTTACCTGACACACCTGTATAGACAACTACCTGGTCCACTAGTAGTTACCTGACACACCTGTATAGACACCTACCTGGTCCACTAGTAGTTACCTGACACACCTGTATAGATACCCACCTGGTCCACTAGTAGTTACCTGGCACACCTGTATAGATACCTGGTCCACTAGTAGTTACCTGGCACACCTGTATAGATACCTGGTCCACTAGTAGTTACCTGACACACCTGTATAGATACCTACCTGGTCCACTAGTAGTTACCTGACACACCTGTATAGATACCCACCTGGTCCACTAGTAGTTACCTGGCACACCTGTATAGACACCTGGTCCACTAGTAGTTACCTGACACACCTGTATAGATACCCACCTGGTCCACTAGTAGTTACCTGGCACACCTGTATAGACACCTACCTGGTCCACTAGTAGTTACCTGGCACACCTGTATAGATACCTGGTCCACTAGTAGTTACCTGACACACCTGTATAGATACACACCTGGTCCACTAGTAGTTACCTGGCACACCTGTATAGATACCTACCTGGTCCACTAGTAGTTACCTGGCACACCTGTATAGATACCTACCTGGTCCACTAGTAGTTACCTGACACACCTGTATAGATACCTACCTGGTCCACTAGTAGTTACCTGGCACACCTGTATAGATACCTGGTCCACTAGTAGTTACCTGGCACACCTGTATAGATACCTGGTCCACTAGTAGTTACCTGGCACACCTGTATAGATACCTGGTCCACTAGTAGTTACCTGACACACCTGTATAGATACCTACCTGGTCCACTAGTAGTTACCTGACACACCTGTATAGACACCTGTACCTGGTCCACTAGTAGTTACCTGACACACCTGTATAGATACCTGGTCCACTAGTAGTTACCTGGCACACCTGTATAGATACCTACCTGGTCCACCAGTAGTTACCTGGCACACCTGTATAGATACCTACCTGGTCCACTAGTAGTTACCTGACACACCTGTATAGATACCTACCTGGTCCACTAGTAGTTACCTGGCACACCTGTATAGACACCTGGTCCACTAGTAGTTACCTGACACACCTGTATAGATACCTACCTGGTCCACTAGTAGTTACCTGACACACCTGTATAGATACCTACCTGGTCCACTAGTAGTTACCTGACACACCTGTATAGACACCTACCTGGTCCACTAGTAGTTACCTGGCACACCTGTATAGACACCTGGTCCACTAGTAGTTACCTGACACACCTGTATAGACACCTACCTGGTCCACTAGTAGTTACCTGACACACCTGTATAGATACCTACCTGGTCCACTAGTAGTTACCTGACACACCTGTATAGATACCTACCTGGTCCACTAGTAGTTACCTGGCACACCTGTATAGATACCTGGTCCACTAGTAGTTACCTGACACACCTGTATAGATACCTACCTGGTCCACTAGTAGTTACCTGACACACCTGTATAGATACCTGGTCCACTAGTAGTTACCTGGCACACCTGTATAGATACCTGGTCCACTAGTAGTTACCTGGCACACCTGTATAGATACCTACCTGGTCCACTAGTAGTTACCTGACACACCTGTATAGATACCTACCTGGTCCACTAGTAGTTACCTGACACACCTGTATAGATACCTACCTGGTCCACTAGTAGTTACCTGACACACCTGTATAGATACCTGGTCCACTAGTAGTTACCTGACACACCTGTATAGATACCTACCTGGTCCACTAGTAGTTACCTGACACACCTGTATAGATACCTACCTGGTCCACTAGTAGTTACCTGACACACCTGTATAGACACCTACCTGGTCCACTAGTAGTTACCTGACACACCTGTATAGATACCTACCTGGTCCACTAGTAATTACCTGGCACACCTGTATAGATACCTACCTGGTCCACTAGTAGTTACCTGGCACACCTGTATAGATACCTACCTGGTCCACTAGTAGTTACCTGACACACCTGTATAGATACCTACCTGGTCCACTAGTAGTTACCTGACACACCT
This sequence comes from Cladorhizidae sp. MBARI D1340-BT2, assembly GCA_028752905.1. Classification (NCBI taxonomy): domain Eukaryota; kingdom Metazoa; phylum Porifera; class Demospongiae; order Poecilosclerida; family Cladorhizidae; species Cladorhizidae sp. MBARI D1340-BT2. The sequence continues at coordinate 56,417,291 of JAQNBH010000016.1, read as the reverse complement.
GTATAGACACCTACCTGGTCCACTAGTAGTTACCTGACACACCTGTATAGATACCTACCTGGTCCACTAGTAATTACCTGGCACACCTGTATAGATACCTACCTGGTCCACTAGTAGTTACCTGGCACACCTGTATAGATACCTGTACCTGGTCGTCCACTAGTAGTTACCCGACACACCTGTATAGACACCTACCTGGTCCACTAGTAGTTACCTGACACACCTGTATAGATACCTACCTGGTCCACTAGTAGTTACCTGACACACCTGTATAGATACCTACCTGGTCCACTAGTAGTTACCTGACACACCTGTATAGATACCTACCTGGTCCACTAGTAGTTACCTGACACACCTGTATAGACACCTACCTGGGCCACTAGTAGTTACCTGGCACACCTGTATAGACACCTACCTGGTCCACTAGTAGTTACCTGACACACCTGTATAGATACCTACCTGGTCCACTAGTAGTTACCTAGCACACCTGTATAGATACCTGGTCCACTAGTAGTTACCTGGCACACCTGTATAGACACCTACCTGGTCCACTAGTAGTTACCTGGCACACCTGTATAGATACCTACCTGGTCCACTAGTAGTTACCTGACACACCTGTATAGACACCTACCTGGTCCACTAGTAGTTACCTGGCACACCTGTATAGATACCTACCTGGTCCACTAGTAGTTACCTGACACACCTGTATAGACACCTACCTGGTCCACTAGTAGTTACCTGGCACACCTGTATAGATACCTACCTGGTCCACTAGTAGTTACCTGACACACCTGTATAGACACCTACCTGGTCCACTAGTAGTTACCTGGCACACCTGTATAGATACCTACCTGGTCCACTAGTAGTTACCTGGCACACCTGTATAGATACCTACCTGGTCCACTAGTAGTTACCTGGCACACCTGTATAGATACCTACCTGGTCCACTAGTAGTTACCTGACACACCTGTATAGATACCTACCTGGTCCACTAGTAGTTACCTGGCACACCTGTATAGATACCTACCTGGTCCACTAGTAGTTACCTGACACACCTGTATAGATACCTACCTGGTCCACTAGTAGTTACCTGGCACACCTGTATAGATACCTACCTGGTCCACTAGTAGTTACCTGACACACCTGTATAGACACCTACCTGGTCCACCAGTAGTTACCTGACACACCTGTATAGACACCTACCTGGTCCACTAGTAGTTACCTGGCACACCTGTATAGATACCTACCTGGTCCACTAGTAGTTACCTGACACACCTGTATAGACACCTACCTGGTCCACTAGTAGTTACCTGACACACCTGTATAGATACCTACCTGGTCCACTAGTAGTTACCTGGCACACCTGTATAGATACCTGGTCCATAGTAGTTACCTGACACACCTGTATAGACACCTACCTGGGCCACTAGTAGTTACCTGACACACCTGTATAGACACCTACCTGGTCCACTAGTAGTTACCTGGCACACCTGTATAGACACCTACCTGGTCCACTAGTAGTTACCTGACACACCTGTATAGATACCTGGTCCACTAGTAGTTACCTGGCACACCTGTATAGATACCTACCTGGGCCACTAGTAGTTACCTGGCACACCTGTATAGATACCTGGTCCATAGTAGTTACCTGACACACCTGTATAGACACCTACCTGGGCCACTAGTAGTTACCTGACACACCTGTATAGACACCTACCTGGTCCACTAGTAGTTACCTGACACACCTGTATAGACACCTACCTGGTCCACTAGTAGTTACCTGGCACACCTGTATAGACACCTACCTGGTCCACTAGTAGTTACCTGGCACACCTGTATAGATACCTACCTGGTCCACTAGTAGTTACCTGGCACACCTGTATAGATACCTGGTCCACTAGTAGTTACCTGACACACCTGTATAGATACCTACCTGGGCCACTAGTAGTTACCTGGCACACCTGTATAGATACCTGGTCCACTAGTAGTTACCTGACACACCTGTATAGACACCTACCTGGTCCACTAGTAGTTACCTGACACACCTGTATAGACACCTACCTGGTCCACTAGTAGTTACCTGACACACCTGTATAGATACCTGGTCCACTAGTAGTTACCTGACACACCTGTATAGACACCTACCTGGTCCACTAGTAGTTACCTGACACACCTGTATAGACACCTACCTGGGCCACTAGTAGTTACCTGACACACCTGTATAGATACCTACCTGGTCCACTAGTAGTTACCTGGCACACCTGTATAGATACCTACCTGGTCCACTAGTAGTTACCTGGCACACCTGTATAGATACCTACCTGGTCCACTAGTAGTTACCTGACACACCTGTATAGACACCTACCTGGTCCACTAGTAGTTACCTGACACACCTGTATAGACACCTACCTTGTCCACTAGTAGTTACCTGGCACACCTGTTTAGATACCTACCTGGTCCACTAGTAGTTACCTGACACACCTGTATAGATACCTACCTGGTAGTTACCTGGCACACCTGTATAGATACCTACCTGGTCCACTAGTAGTTACCTGACACACCTGTATAGACACCTACCTGGTCCACTAGTAGTTACCTGACACACCTGTATAGACACCTACCTGGTCCACTAGTAGTTACCTGACACACCTGTATAGACACCTACCTGGTCCACTAGTAGTTACCTGACACACCTGTATAGATACCTACCTGGTCCACTAGTAGTTACCTGACACACCTGTATAGACACCTACCTGGTCCACTAGTAGTTACCTGACACACCTGTATAGATACCTACCTGGTCCACTAGTAGTTACCTGGCACACCTGTATAGATACCTACCTGGTCCACTAGTAGTTACCTGACACACCTGTATAGACACCTACCTGGGCCACTAGTAGTTACCTGACACACCTGTATAGACACCTACCTGGTCCACTAGTAGTTACCTGACACACCTGTATAGATACCTACCTGGTCCACTAGTAGTTACCTGGCACACCTGTATAGACACCTACCTGGTCCACTAGTAGTTACCTGACACACCTGTATAGACACCTACCTGGTCCACTAGTAGTTACCTGGCACACCTGTATAGACACCTACCTAGTCCACTAGTAGTTACCTGGCACACCTGTATAGACACCTACCTGGTCCACTAGTAGTTACCTGGCACACCTGTATAGACACCTACCTGGTCCACTAGTAGTTACCTGACACACCTGTATAGACACCTACCTGGTCCACTAGTAGTTACCTGACACACCTGTATAGACAACTACCTGGTCCACTAGTAGTTACCTGACACACCTGTATAGACACCTACCTGGTCCACTAGTAGTTACCTGACACACCTGTATAGATACCCACCTGGTCCACTAGTAGTTACCTGGCACACCTGTATAGATACCTGGTCCACTAGTAGTTACCTGGCACACCTGTATAGATACCTGGTCCACTAGTAGTTACCTGACACACCTGTATAGATACCTACCTGGTCCACTAGTAGTTACCTGACACACCTGTATAGATACCCACCTGGTCCACTAGTAGTTACCTGGCACACCTGTATAGACACCTGGTCCACTAGTAGTTACCTGACACACCTGTATAGATACCCACCTGGTCCACTAGTAGTTACCTGGCACACCTGTATAGACACCTACCTGGTCCACTAGTAGTTACCTGGCACACCTGTATAGATACCTGGTCCACTAGTAGTTACCTGACACACCTGTATAGATACACACCTGGTCCACTAGTAGTTACCTGGCACACCTGTATAGATACCTACCTGGTCCACTAGTAGTTACCTGGCACACCTGTATAGATACCTACCTGGTCCACTAGTAGTTACCTGACACACCTGTATAGATACCTACCTGGTCCACTAGTAGTTACCTGGCACACCTGTATAGATACCTGGTCCACTAGTAGTTACCTGGCACACCTGTATAGATACCTGGTCCACTAGTAGTTACCTGGCACACCTGTATAGATACCTGGTCCACTAGTAGTTACCTGACACACCTGTATAGATACCTACCTGGTCCACTAGTAGTTACCTGACACACCTGTATAGACACCTGTACCTGGTCCACTAGTAGTTACCTGACACACCTGTATAGATACCTGGTCCACTAGTAGTTACCTGGCACACCTGTATAGATACCTACCTGGTCCACCAGTAGTTACCTGGCACACCTGTATAGATACCTACCTGGTCCACTAGTAGTTACCTGACACACCTGTATAGATACCTACCTGGTCCACTAGTAGTTACCTGGCACACCTGTATAGACACCTGGTCCACTAGTAGTTACCTGACACACCTGTATAGATACCTACCTGGTCCACTAGTAGTTACCTGACACACCTGTATAGATACCTACCTGGTCCACTAGTAGTTACCTGACACACCTGTATAGACACCTACCTGGTCCACTAGTAGTTACCTGGCACACCTGTATAGACACCTGGTCCACTAGTAGTTACCTGACACACCTGTATAGACACCTACCTGGTCCACTAGTAGTTACCTGACACACCTGTATAGATACCTACCTGGTCCACTAGTAGTTACCTGACACACCTGTATAGATACCTACCTGGTCCACTAGTAGTTACCTGGCACACCTGTATAGATACCTGGTCCACTAGTAGTTACCTGACACACCTGTATAGATACCTACCTGGTCCACTAGTAGTTACCTGACACACCTGTATAGATACCTGGTCCACTAGTAGTTACCTGGCACACCTGTATAGATACCTGGTCCACTAGTAGTTACCTGGCACACCTGTATAGATACCTACCTGGTCCACTAGTAGTTACCTGACACACCTGTATAGATACCTACCTGGTCCACTAGTAGTTACCTGACACACCTGTATAGATACCTACCTGGTCCACTAGTAGTTACCTGACACACCTGTATAGATACCTGGTCCACTAGTAGTTACCTGACACACCTGTATAGATACCTACCTGGTCCACTAGTAGTTACCTGACACACCTGTATAGATACCTACCTGGTCCACTAGTAGTTACCTGACACACCTGTATAGACACCTACCTGGTCCACTAGTAGTTACCTGACACACCTGTATAGATACCTACCTGGTCCACTAGTAATTACCTGGCACACCTGTATAGATACCTACCTGGTCCACTAGTAGTTACCTGGCACACCTGTATAGATACCTACCTGGTCCACTAGTAGTTACCTGACACACCTGTATAGATACCTACCTGGTCCACTAGTAGTTACCTGACACACCTGTATAGACACCTACCTGGTCCACTAGTAGTTACCTGACACACCTGTATAGATACCTACCTGGTCCACTAGTAATTACCTGGCACACCTGTATAGATACCTACCTGGTCCACTAGTAGTTACCTGGCACACCTGTATAGATACCTGTACCTGGTCCACTAGTAGTTACCCGACACACCTGTATAGACACCTACCTGGTCCACTAGTAGTTACCTGACACACCTGTATAGACACCTACCTGGTCCACTAGTAGTTACCTGACACACCTGTATAGACACCTACCTGGTCCACTAGTAGTTACCTGACACACCTGTATAGACACCTACCTGGTCCACTAGTAGTTACCTGACACACCTGTATAGATACCCACCTGGTCCACTAGTAGTTACCTGGCACACCTGTATAGATACCTGGTCCACTAGTAGTTACCTGGCACACCTGTATAGATACCTGGTCCACTAGTAGTTACCTGACACACCTGTATAGATACCTACCTGGTCCACTAGTAGTTACCTGACACACCTGTATAGATACCTACCTGGTCCACTAGTAGTTACCTGGCACACCTGTATAGACACCTGGTCCACTAGTAGTTACCTGACACACCTGTATAGATACCCACCTGGTCCACTAGTAGTTACCTGGCACACCTGTATAGATACCTACCTGGTCCACTAGTAGTTACCTGGCACACCTGTATAGATACCTACCTGGTCCACTAGTAGTTACCTGACACACCTGTATAGATACCTACCTGGTCCACTAGTAGTTACCTGGCACACCTGTATAGATACCTACCTGGTCCACTAGTAGTTACCTGGCACACCTGTATAGATACCTGGTCCACTAGTAGTTACCTGGCACACCTGTATAGATACCTGGTCCACTAGTAGTTACCTGACACACCTGTATAGATACCTACCTGGTCCACTAGTAGTTACCTGACACACCTGTATAGACACCTGTACCTGGTCCACTAGTAGTTACCTGACACACCTGTATAGATACCTACCTGGTCCACTAGTAGTTACCTGACACACCTGTATAGACACCTGGTCCACTAGTAGTTACCTGGCACACCTGTATAGATACCTACCTGGTCCACCAGTAGTTACCTGGCACACCTGTATAGATACCTACCTGGTCCACTAGTAGTTACCTGGCACACCTGTATAGATACCTACCTGGTCCACTAGTAGTTACCTGGCACACCTGTATAGATACCTACCTGGTCCACTAGTAGTTACCTGACACACCTGTATAGATACCTACCTGGTCCACTAGTAGTTACCTGGCACACCTGTATAGATACCTGGTCCACTAGTAGTTACCTGACACACCTGTATAGATACCTACCTGGTCCACTAGTAGTTACCTGACACACCTGTATAGATACCTGGTCCACTAGTAGTTACCTGGCACACCTGTATAGATACCTGGTCCACTAGTAGTTACCTGGCACACCTGTATAGATACCTACCTGGTCCACTAGTAGTTACCTGACACACCTGTATAGATACCTACCTGGTCCACTAGTAGTTACCTGACACACCTGTATAGATACCTACCTGGTCCACTAGTAGTTACCTGACACACCTGTATAGATACCTGGTCCACTAGTAGTTACCTGACACACCTGTATAGATACCTACCTGGTCCACTAGTAGTTACCTGACACACCTGTATAGATACCTACCTGGTCCACTAGTAGTTACCTGACACACCTGTATAGACACCTACCTGGTCCACTAGTAGTTACCTGACACACCTGTATAGATACCTACCTGGTCCACTAGTAATTACCTGGCACACCTGTATAGATACCTACCTGGTCCACTAGTAGTTACCTGGCACACCTGTATAGATACCTACCTGGTCCACTAGTAGTTACCTGACACACCTGTATAGATACCTACCTGGTCCACTAGTAGTTACCTGGCACACCTGTATAGATACCTGGTCCACTAGTAGTTACCTGGCACACCTGTATAGATACCTGGTCCACTAGTAGTTACCTGACACACCTGTATAGATACCTACCTGGTCCACTAGTAGTTACCTGACACACCTGTATAGATACCCACCTGGTCCACTAGTAGTTACCTGACACACCTGTATAGATACCCACCTGGTCCACTAGTAGTTACCTGGCACACCTGTATAGACACCTGGTCCACTAGTAGTTACCTGACACACCTGTATAGATACCCACCTGGTCCACTAGTAGTTACCTGGCACACCTGTATAGATACCTACCTGGTCCACTAGTAGTTACCTGGCACACCTGTATAGATACCTACCTGGTCCACTAGTAGTTACCTGACACACCTGTATAGATACCTACCTGGTCCACTAGTAGTTACCTGGCACACCTGTATAGATACCTACCTGGTCCACTAGTAGTTACCTGGCACACCTGTATAGATACCTGGTCCACTAGTAGTTACCTGGCACACCTGTATAGATACCTGGTCCACTAGTAGTTACCTGACACACCTGTATAGATACCTACCTGGTCCACTAGTAGTTACCTGACACACCTGTATAGACACCTGTACCTGGTCCACTAGTAGTTACCTGACACACCTGTATAGATACCTGGTCCACTAGTAGTTACCTGGCACACCTGTATAGATACCTACCTGGTCCACCAGTAGTTACCTGGCACACCTGTATAGATACCTACCTGGTCCACTAGTAGTTACCTGGCACACCTGTATAGACACCTACCTGGTCCACTAGTAGTTACCTGACACACCTGTATAGATACCTACCTGGTCCACTAGTAGTTACCTGACACACCTGTATAGATACCTACCTGGTCCACTAGTAGTTACCTGGCACACCTGTATAGATACCTGGTCCACTAGTAGTTACCTGACACACCTGTATAGATACCTACCTGGTCCACTAGTAGTTACCTGACACACCTGTATAGATACCTGGTCCACTAGTAGTTACCTGGCACACCTGTATAGATACCTGGTCCACTAGTAGTTACCTGGCACACCTGTATAGATACCTACCTGGTCCACTAGTAGTTACCTGACACACCTGTATAGATACCTACCTGGTCCACTAGTAGTTACCTGACACACCTGTATAGATACCTACCTGGTCCACTAGTAGTTACCTGACACACCTGTATAGATACCTGGTCCACTAGTAGTTACCTGACACACCTGTATAGATACCTACCTGGTCCACTAGTAGTTACCTGACACACCTGTATAGATACCTACCTGGTCCACTAGTAGTTACCTGACACACCTGTATAGACACCTACCTGGTCCACTAGTAGTTACCTGACACACCTGTATAGATACCTACCTGGTCCACTAGTAATTACCTGGCACACCTGTATAGATACCTACCTGGTCCACTAGTAGTTACCTGGCACACCTGTATAGATACCTACCTGGTCCACTAGTAGTTACCTGACACACCTGTATAGATACCTACCTGGTCCACTAGTAGTTACCTGACACACCTGTATAGACACCTACCTGGTCCACTAGTAGTTACCTGACACACCTGTATAGATACCTACCTGGTCCACTAGTAATTACCTGGCACACCTGTATAGATACCTACCTGGTCCACTAGTAGTTACCTGGCACACCTGTATAGATACCTGTACCTGGTCCACTAGTAGTTACCCGACACACCTGTATAGACACCTACCTGGTCCACTAGTAGTTACCTGACACACCTGTATAGACACCTACCTGGTCCACTAGTAGTTACCTGACACACCTGTATAGACACCTACCTGGTCCACTAGTAGTTACCTGACACACCTGTATAGACACCTACCTGGTCCACTAGTAGTTACCTGACACACCTGTATAGATACCCACCTGGTCCACTAGTAGTTACCTGGCACACCTGTATAGATACCTGGTCCACTAGTAGTTACCTGGCACACCTGTATAGATACCTGGTCCACTAGTAGTTACCTGACACACCTGTATAGATACCTACCTGGTCCACTAGTAGTTACCTGACACACCTGTATAGATACCCACCTGGTCCACTAGTAGTTACCTGGCACACCTGTATAGACACCTGGTCCACTAGTAGTTACCTGACACACCTGTATAGATACCCACCTGGTCCACTAGTAGTTACCTGGCACACCTGTATAGATACCTACCTGGTCCACTAGTAGTTACCTGGCACACCTGTATAGATACCTACCTGGTCCACTAGTAGTTACCTGGCACACCTGTATAGATACCTACCTGGTCCACTAGTAGTTACCTGACACACCTGTATAGACACCTGTACCTGGTCCACTAGTAGTTACCTGACACACCTGTATAGATACCTACCTGGTCCACTAGTAGTTACCTGACACACCTGTATAGACACCTGGTCCACTAGTAGTTACCTGGCACACCTGTATAGATACCTACCTGGTCCACCAGTAGTTACCTGGCACACCTGTATAGATACCTACCTGGTCCACTAGTAGTTACCTGGCACACCTGTATAGACACCTACCTGGTCCACTAGTAGTTACCTGACACACCTGTATAGATACCTACCTGGTCCACTAGTAGTTACCTGACACACCTGTATAGATACCTACCTGGTCCACTAGTAGTTACCTGGCACACCTGTATAGATACCTGGTCCACTAGTAGTTACCTGACACACCTGTATAGATACCTACCTGGTCCACTAGTAGTTACCTGACACACCTGTATAGATACCTGGTCCACTAGTAGTTACCTGGCACACCTGTATAGATACCTGGTCCACTAGTAGTTACCTGGCACACCTGTATAGATACCTACCTGGTCCACTAGTAGTTACCTGACACACCTGTATAGATACCTACCTGGTCCACTAGTAGTTACCTGACACACCTGTATAGATACCTACCTGGTCCACTAGTAGTTACCTGACACACCTGTATAGATACCTGGTCCACTAGTAGTTACCTGACACACCTGTATAGATACCTACCTGGTCCACTAGTAGTTACCTGACACACCTGTATAGATACCTACCTGGTCCACTAGTAGTTACCTGACACACCTGTATAGACACCTACCTGGTCCACTAGTAGTTACCTGACACACCTGTATAGATACCTACCTGGTCCACTAGTAATTACCTGGCACACCTGTATAGATACCTACCTGGTCCACTAGTAGTTACCTGGCACACCTGTATAGATACCTACCTGGTCCACTAGTAGTTACCTGACACACCTGTATATAGATACCTACCTGGTCCACTAGTAGTTACCTGACACACCTGTATAGACACCTACCTGGTCCACTAGTAGTTACCTGACACACCTGTATAGATACCTACCTGGTCCACTAGTAATTACCTGGCACACCTGTATAGATACCTACCTGGTCCACTAGTAGTTACCTGGCACACCTGTATAGATACCTGGTCCACTAGTAGTTACCTGACACACCTGTATAGACACCTACCTGGTCCACTAGTAGTTACCTGGCACACCTGTATAGATACCTACCTGGTCCACTAGTAGTTACCTGACACACCTGTATAGACACCTACCTGGTCCACTAGTAGTTACCTGACACACCTGTATAGATACCTGGTCCATTAGTAGTTACCTGGCACACCTGTATAGATACCTACCTGGTCCACTAGTAGTTACCTGACACACCTGTATAGATACCTGGTCCATTAGTAGTTACCTGGCACACCTGTATAGATACCTACCTGGTCCACTAGTAGTTACCTGACACACCTGTATAGACACCTGGTCCACTAGTAGTTACCTGACACACCTGTATAGATACCTACCTGGTCCACTAGTAGTTACCTGGCACACCTGTATAGATACCTACCTGGTCCACTAGTAGTTACCTGACACACCTGTATAGACACCTACCTGGTCCACTAGTAGTTACCTGACACACCTGTATAGATACCTACCTGGTCCACTAGTAGTTACCTGACACACCTGTATAGACACCTACCTGGTCCACTAGTAGTTACCTGACACACCTGTATAGACACCTACCTGGTCCACTAGTAGTTACCTGACACACCTGTATAGATACCTACCTGGTCCACTAGTAGTTACCTGGCACACCTGTATAGATACCTACCTGGTCCACTAGTAGTTACCTGACACACCTATATAGACACCTACCTGGTCCACTAGTAGTTACTTGACACACCTGTATAGACACCTACCTGGTCCACTAGTAACCTGACACACCTGTATAGATACCTACCTGGTCCACTAGTAGTTACCTGACACACCTATATAGACACCTACCTGGTCCACTAGTAGTTACCTGACACACCTGTATAGATACCTACCTGGTCCACTAGTAGTTACCTGGCACACCTGTATAGACACCTACCTGGTCCACTAGTAGTTACCTGACACACCTGTATAGATACCTACCTGGTCCACTAGTAGTTACCTGACACACCTGTATAGATACCTACCTGGTCCACTAGTAACCTGACACACCTGTATAGACACCTACCTGGACCACTAGTAGTTACCTGGCACACCTGTATAGATACCTACCTGGTCCACTAGTAGTTACCTGACACACCTGTATAGACACCTACCTGGTCCACTAGTAGTTACCTGGCACACCTGTATAGATACCTACCTGGTCCACTAGTAGTTACCTGGCACACCTGTATAGACACCTACCTGGTCCACTAGTAGTTACCTGACACACCTGTATAGATACCTACCTGGTCCACTAGTAGTTACCTGACACACCTGTATAGATACCTACCTGGTCCACTAGTAGTTACCTGACACACCTGTATAGACACCTACCTGGTCCACTAGTAGTTACCTGACACACCTGTATAGACACCTACCTGGTCCACTAGTAGTTACTTGACACACCTGTATAGACACCTACCTGGTCCACTAGTAGTTACCTGACACACCTGTATAGATACCTACCTGGTCCACTAGTAGTTACCTGACACACCTGTATAGACACCTACCTGGTCCACTAGTAGTTATCTGGCACACCTGTATAGATACCTACCTGGTCCACTAGTAGTTACCTGGCACACCTGTATAGATACCTACCTGGTCCACTAGTAGTTACCTGGCACACCTGTATAGATACCTACCTAGTCCACTAGTAGTTACCTGGCACACCTGTATAGATACCTACCTGGTCCACTAGTAGTTACCTGGCACACCTGTATAGACACCTACCTGGTCCACTAGTAGTTACCTGGCACACCTGTATAGATACCTACCTAGTCCACTAGTAGTTACCTGGCACACCTGTATAGACACCTACCTGGTCCACTAGTAGTTACCTGACACACCTGTATAGATACCTACCTGGTCCACTAGTAGTTACCTGGCACACCTGTATAGACACCTACCTGGTCCACTAGTAGTTACCTGACACACCTGTATAGATACCTACCTGGTCCACTAGTAGTTACCTGGCACACCTGTATAGATACCTACCTGGTCCACTAGTAGTTACCTGGCACACCTGTATAGACACCTACCTGGTCCACTAGTAGTTACCTGACACACCTGTATAGATACCTGGTCCACTAGTAGTTACCTGGCACACCTGTATAGACACCTGGTCCACTAGTAGTTACCTGACACACCTGTATAGATACCTACCTGGTCCACTAGTAGTTACCTGGCACACCTGTATAGACACCTACCTGGTCCACTAGTAGTTACCTGACACACCTGTATAGATACCTACCTGGTCCACTAGTAGTTACCTGGCACACCTGTATAGACACCTACCTGGTCCACTAGTAGTTACCTGGCACACCTGTATAGATACCTACCTGGTCCACTAGTAGTTACTTGACACACCTGTATAGACACCTGGTCCACTAGTAGTTACCTGACACACCTGTATAGATACCTACCTGGTCCACTAGTAGTTACCTGGCACACCTGTATAGATACCTACCTGGTCCACTAGTAGTTACCTGGCACACCTGTATAGATACCTACCTAGTCCACTAGTAGTTACCTGGCACACCTGTATAGATACCTACCTGGTCCACTAGTAGTTACCTGGCACACCTGTATAGACACCTACCTGGTCCACTAGTAGTTACCTGGCACACCTGTATAGATACCTACCTGGTCCACTAGTAGTTACCTGGCACACCTGTATAGATACCTACCTAGTCCACTAGTAGTTACCTGGCACACCTGTATAGATACCTACCTGGTCCACTAGTAGTTACCTGGCACACCTGTATAGACACCTACCTGGTCCACTAGTAGTTACCTGGCACACCTGTATAGATACCTACCTAGTCCACTAGTAGTTACCTGGCACACCTGTATAGACACCTACCTGGTCCACTAGTAGTTACCTGACACACCTGTATAGATACCTACCTGGTCCACTAGTAGTTACCTGGCACACCTGTATAGACACCTACCTGGTCCACTAGTAGTTACCTGACACACCTGTATAGATACCTACCTGGTCCACTAGTAGTTACCTGGCACACCTGTATAGATACCTACCTGGTCCACTAGTAGTTACCTGGCACACCTGTATAGACACCTGGTCCACTAGTAGTTACCTGACACACCTGTATAGATACCTACCTGGTCCACTAGTAGTTACCTGGCACACCTGTATAGACACCTACCTGGTCCACTAGTAGTTACCTGACACACCTGTATAGATACCTACCTGGTCCACTAGTAGTTACCTGGCACACCTGTATAGACACCTACCTGGTCCACTAGTAGTTACCTGGCACACCTGTATAGATACCTACCTGGTCCACTAGTAGTTACTTGACACACCTGTATAGACACCTGGTCCACTAGTAGTTACCTGACACACCTGTATAGATACCTACCTGGTCCACTAGTAGTTACCTGGCACACCTGTATAGATACCTACCTGGTCCACTAGTAGTTACCTGGCACACCTGTATAGATACCTACCTAGTCCACTAGTAGTTACCTGGCACACCTGTATAGATACCTACCTGGTCCACTAGTAGTTACCTGGCACACCTGTATAGACACCTACCTGGTCCACTAGTAGTTACCTGGCACACCTGTATAGATACCTACCTGGTCCACTAGTAGTTACCTGGCACACCTGTATAGATACCTACCTGGTCCACTAGTAGTTACCTGGCACACCTGTATAGACACCTACCTGGTCCACTAGTAGTTACCTGGCACACCTGTATAGATACCTACCTGGTCCACTAGTAGTTACCTGGCACACCTGTATAGACACCTACCTGGTCCACTAGTAGTTACCTGGCACACCTGTATAGATACCTACCTGGTCCACTAGTAGTTACCTGGCACACCTGTATAGATACCTACCTGGTCCACTAGTAGTTACCTGGCACACCTGTATAGACACCTACCTGGTCCACTAGTAGTTACCTGACACACCTGTATAGATACCTACCTGGTCCACTAGTAGTTACCTGGCACACCTGTATAGACACCTACCTAGTCCACTAGTAGTTACCTGGCACACCTGTATAGATACCTACCTGGTCCACTAGTACACACCTGTATAGATACCTACCTGGTCCACTACGTCTGTCTCTCTAGGTGCCTCAGCCCAGGTCTGTCTTTAGGTTTATAATGCCTTAGTCATGTTTGTTGTTAGGTTGGCAGGTACAGGGATCAGGCTGGAAGACAATGTGCTAGTAACCAAGGGAGCAGCCGAGGTGCTCAACCAGGGATGTCCAGAGACTCTCCAGGAGCTGATGCAACTCATAGGCAGCTCCAGGGACTAGACTCAACAATATATGTACTAACCACTCAAGCAATTGTCACCAGCATGGAAGTTATATCTGCATATATTCTGCATTATTATATGTATAGGCTCCTAGTATGAACACTCTCAACAATTATAATTAGAACTATATATAAATAGAATATAACATCACACACACAGGGTAGAAGAATAATAGCAGACAGGCTATATATAGCTAGGTTCGTGGTTGGGTGGGTCTGTGTCATCAGTCCCTGACCAGCGGAGTCTGCTTGAGCTGGAGGAAGATGGACCGCATGCGGGACACATCCTTACTGCCCTTGCTGTTCTTGGGATTGAAGTCGCAGAGACGGGCCACTCTTTCCCACTCGTGCCCAGGGATGTCCTCGTCACGCTCCTCTATAAAAGCTTCCTCGGCTTGTCTGCAAGGAGGAAGACAATTGCAACACCGACCAGGAAGGGGCGGAGCTAGGGATTGTTGAGGGGAATAACAATCCCCCCCTCCCCCCTTCAATTTTTTTTTGTGGGAAGGATATGGGAAGGATAAGACGATTTTGGGGAGGGAATTTCCTCCTCCCCCAATCTCAAGAGGCGACGTGATAAAATTCCCAGCAGGTAACCCGTTCAGTTTAAGGAACTCCAATTTTGTTGATTTATACAAAGTACACATTTAATTATTTTTAATTATCTTGGGGATCAGTCAAGTGGCTATGGATTTGTGCTGCATTCCCTTCGTCAAAGACCTCTCTCATTTTGAAAGTTCACATTTTTTTTTTGGAAGAGGTCAAAAATCTAGAAGAGTAATTGTTCTACCCAAGCATTCCAACTCTGCCATCCAACTCTGCCATCAAAAGCAATGGCTCTTATTTTTTTAACTTTTTTTTAAATTGTGGGCAGATCAAAACAGTTCTGTCTGGGGGAAATGGATTTTTGCAATTCTCAGGCTTATCGAGATGAGCTAGCTAGCTTGATAGTGGATGTAAGCACTGGAGTCTTTTTGTACTCAGGTTTTATGGTTGTACGCAGCAAGTTATGTGAGTGGGAAAGCAGAGATCATACGCAATATACACCCTTGAAGAGGAGTTTCTATATATGTGTGATGGATGTATGCTACTGGTTGACTACCTCAGTGAAGGATGCAAGGCATGGGTGGAGTCCTTTTGGAGCTAATGTCGGCTGAAACCACATTTAAGCACCTAAGATGCCCCCCATGCGAGTTTTAGCCGAGACATGAGCTTTGTAGGAGGGGGGTTTCTGTCCGCCATTTAAAAACTCAATATGTAGGTAGTGCTACTGCACTTCATGATTAATGATTAGTATATAATAGCAAATAAGTAGGCTGAATACTGTAAAAATCCATTTTCACCACTTTATGTGCTCCCAACTTTATGATACAATGTTCTTAGTGGCAGATTTGGAATGCTTGGGTATTAATAACCTAGGTTACCAAGTTTCAGCTCGGTAGCCTTTTCAAATCAATTTCAAAACATCATTTGATGTGACAAGAGAAAGGAGATATGGCACATTTTTCAGAGGGCATCATTCAAAACGGACTTGGGGTATGCCAATGTGTGTCTTCATTATGTCCACAGAGGAACATTTTGGAGATCATATCGAAATCTGTGAGTGCCAGCTGGAGACCACACTCAACACAGCAGTTATAATACACACTCAACACAGCAGTTATAATACACACACTCAACACAGCAGTTATAATACACACACTCAACACAGCAGTTATAATACACACACTCAACACAGCAGTTATAATACACACACTCAACACAGCAGTTATAATACACACACTCAACACAGCAGTTATAATACACACACTCAACACAGCAGTTATAATACACACACTCAACACAGCAGTTATAATACACACTCAACACAGCAGTTATAATACACACACTCAACACAGCAGTTATAATACACACACTCAACACAGCAGTTATAATACACACTCAACACAGCAGTTATAATACACACACTCAACACAGCAGTTATAATACACACACTCAACACAGCAGTTATAATACACACACTCAACACAGCAGTTATAATACACACACTCAACACAGCAGTTATAATACACACACTCAACACAGCAGTTATAATACACACACTCAACACAGCAGTTATAATACACACACTCAACACAGCAGTTATAATACACACACTCAACACAGCAGTTATAATACACACACTCAACACAGCAGTTATAATACACACACTCAACACAGCAGTTATAATACACACACTCAACACAGCAGTTATAATACACACACTCAACACAGCAGTTATAATACACACACTCAACACAGCAGTTATAATACACACACTCAACACAGCAGTTATAATACACACACTCAACACAGCAGTTATAATACACACACTCAACACAGCAGTTATAATACACACACTCAACACAGCAGTTATAATACACACACTCAACACAGCAGTTATAATACACACACTCAACACAGCAGTTATAATACACACACTCAACACAGCAGTTATAATACACACACTCAACACAGCAGTTATAATACACACACTCAACACAGCAGTTATAATACACACACTCAACACAGCAGTTATAATACACACACTCAACACAGCAGTTATAATACACACTCAACACAGCAGTTATAATACACACACTCAACACAGCAGTTATAATACACACACTCAACACAGCAGTTATAATACACACACTCAACACAGCAGTTATAATACACACTCAACACAGCAGTTATAATATACACACTCAACACAGCAGTTATAATACACACACTCAACACAGCAGTTATAATATACACACTCAACACAGCAGTTATAATACACACACTCAACACAGCAGTTATAATACACACACTCAACACAGCAGTTATAATACACACACTCAACACAGCAGTTATAATACACACACTCAACACAGCAGTTATAATACACACACTCAACACAGCAGTTATAATACACACACTCAACACAGCAGTTATAATACACACTCAACACAGCAGTTATAATACACACACTCAACACAGCAGTTATAATACACACTCAACACAGCAGTTATAATACACACACTCAACACAGCAGTTATAATACACACACTCAACACAGCAGTTATAATATACACTCAACACAGCAGTTATAATACACACACTCAACACAGCAGTTATAATACACACACTCAACACAGCAGTTATAATATACACTCAACACAGCAGTTATAATACACACACTCAACACAGCAGTTATAATACACACACTCAACACAGTAGTTATAATACACACACTCAACACAGCAGTTATAATATACACACTCAACACAGCAGTTATAATACACACACTCAACACAGCAGTTATAATACACACACTCAACACAGCAGTTATAATACACACACTCAACACAGCAGTTATAATACACACACTCAACACAGCAGTTATAATACACACACTCAACACAGCAGTTATAATACACACACTCAACACAGCAGTTATAATACACACACTCAACACAGCAGTTATAATACACACACTCAACACAGCAGTTATAATACACACACTCAACACAGCAGTTATAATACACACACTCAACACAGCAGTTATAATACACACACTCAACACAGCAGTTATAATACACACACTCAACACAGCAGTTATAATACACACACTCAACACAGCAGTTATAATATAACTAGGTCCACTAGTAGTTACCTGACACACCTGTATAGATACCTACCTGGTCCACTAGTAGTTACCTGACACACCTGTATAGACACCTACCTGGTCCACTAGTAGTTACCTGACACACCTGTATAGACACCTACCTGGTCCACTAGTAGTTACCTGGCACACCTGTATAGATACCTACCTGGTCCACTAGTAGTTACCTGACACACCTGTATAGACACCTACCTGGTCCACTAGTAGTTACCTGGCACACCTGTATAGATACCTACCTGGTCCACTAGTAGTTACCTGGCACACCTGTATAGACACCTACCTGGTCCACTAGTAGTTACCTGGCACACCTGTATAGATACCTACCTAGTCCACTAGTAGTTACCTGGCACACCTGTATAGACACCTACCTGGTCCACTAGTAGTTACCTGACACACCTGTATAGATACCTACCTGGTCCACTAGTAGTTACCTGGCACACCTGTATAGACACCTACCTGGTCCACTAGTAGTTACCTGACACACCTGTATAGATACCTACCTGGTCCACTAGTACACACCTGTATAGATACCTACCTGGTCCACTACGTCTGTCTCTCTAGGTGCCTCAGCCCAGGTCTGTCTTTAGGTTTATAATGCCTTAGTCATGTTTGTTGTTAGGTTGGCAGGTACAGGGATCAGGCTGGAAGACAATGTTCTAGTAACCAAGGGAGCAGCAGAGGTGCTCAACCAGGGATGTCCAGAGACTCTCCAGGAGCTGATGCAACTCATAGGCAGCTCCAGGGACTAGACTCAACAATATATGTACTAACCACTCAAGCAATTGTCACCAGCATGGAAGTTATATCTGCATATATTCTGCATTATTATATGTATAGGCTCCTAGTATGAACACTCTCAACAATTATAATTAGAACTATATATAAATAGAATATAACATCACACACACAGGGTAGAAGAATAATAGCAGACAGGCTATATATAGCTAGGTTCGTGGTTGGGTGGGTCTGTGTCATCAGTCCCTGACCAGCGGAGTCTGCTTGAGCTGGAGGAAGATGGACCGCATGCGGGACACATCCTTACTGCCCTTGCTGTTCTTGGGATTGAAGTCGCAGAGACGGGCCACTCTTTCCCACTCGTGCCCAGGGATGTCCTCGTCACGCTCCTCTATAAAAGCTTCCTCGGCTTGTCTGCAAGGAGGAAGACAATTGCAACACCGACCAGGAAGGGGCGGAGCTAGGGATTGTTGAGGGGAATAACAATCCCCCCCTCCCCCCTTCAATTTTTTTTTGTGGGAAGGATATGGGAAGGATAAGACGATTTTGGGGAGGGAATTTCCTCCTCCCCCAATCTCAAGAGGCGACGTGATAAAATTCCCAGCAGGTAACCCGTTCAGTTTAAGGAACTCCAATTTTGTTGATTTATACAAAGTACACATTTAATTATTTTTAATTATCTTGGGGGTCAGTCAAGTGGCTATGGATTTGTGCTGCATTCCCTTCGTCAAAGACCTCTCTCATTTTGAAAGTTCACATTTTTTTTTTGGAAGAGGTCAAAAATCTAGAAGAGTAATTGTTCTACCCAAGCATTCCAACTCTGCCATCCAACTCTGCCATCAAAAGCAATGGCTCTTATTTTTTTAACTTTTTTTTAAATTGTGGGCACATCAAAACAGTTCTGTCTGGGGGAAATGGATTTTTGCAATTCTCAGGCTTATCGAGATGAGCTAGCTAGCTTGATAGTGGATGTAAGCACTGGAGTCTTTTTGTACTCGGGTTTTATGGTTGTACGCAGCAAGTTATGTGAGTGGGAAAGCAGAGATCATACGCAATATACACCCTTGAAGAGGAGTTTCTATATATGTGTGATGGATGTATGCTACTGGTTGACTACCTCAGTGAAGGATGCAAGGCATGGGTGGAGTCCTTTTGGAGCTAATGTCGGCTGAAACCACATTGAAGCACCTAAGATGCCCCCCATGCGAGTTTTAGCCGAGACATGAGCTTTGTAGGAGGGGGGTTTCTGTCCGCCATTTAAAAACTCAATATGTAGGTAGTGCTACTGCACTTCATGATTAATGATTAGTATATAATAGCAAATAAGTAGGCTGAATACTGTAAAAATCCATTTTCACCACTTTATGTGCTCCCAACTTTATGATACAATGTTCTTAGTGGCAGATTTGGAATGCTTGGGTATTAATAACCTAGGTTACCAAGTTTCAGCTCGGTAGCCTTTTCAAATCAATTTCAAAACATCATTTGATGTGACAAGAGAAAGGAGATATGGCACATTTTTCAGAGGGCATCATTCAAAACGGACTTGGGGTATGCCAATGTGTGTCTTCATTATGTCCACAGAGGAACATTTTGGAGATCATATCGAAATCTGTGAGTGCCAGCTGGAGACCACACTCAACACAGCAGTTATAATACACACTCAACACAGCAGTTATAATACACACACTCAACACAGCAGTTATAATACACACACTCAACACAGCAGTTATAATACACACACTCAACACAGCAGTTATAATACACACACTCAACACAGCAGTTATAATACACACACTCAACACAGCAGTTATAATACACACACTCAACACAGCAGTTATAATACACACACTCAACACAGCAGTTATAATACACACACTCAACACAGCAGTTATAATACACACACTCAACACAGCAGTTATAATACACACACTCAACACAGCAGTTATAATACACACTCAACACAGCAGTTATAATACACACACTCAACACAGCAGTTATAATACACACACTCAACACAGCAGTTATAATACACACTCAACACAGCAGTTATAATATACACACTCAACACCTCAACACAGCAGTTATAATACACACACTCAACACAGCAGTTATAATACACACACTCAACACAGCAGTTATAATATACACACTCAACACAGCAGTTATAATACACACACTCAACACAGCAGTTATAATATACCTGTTTAGAGACTTGGTCTGAGAGGTCTGCTCCTCAAGTCGGATATACCAGTCCTGAAGCTCCACTATTGCCTTGTTGGTCAGCTCTTCCAGTGCCGCTACTTCCTCCCTGTCCTTATCTGCCAACATCTCAGAATGTTCCTCCCTCCACTTCCTGCAAGACCAGAATACGTCATCACACACTACACAACACACACTTACCACACCTCATCACATGATTATGCTTCACATCACACTACCTATCACATGATATGCCACACACCACATCAAATATGCAGAAAGTCACAAGTTTTCATCTGAAGGCCTGTTCATACTGCACACTCGATGCACATCAGATAACATGCATGTCCTTGTGTACTGGAATTAGGAGATAATGTCTACTATGCATCGAATCCAATGCATATCGAGAGGTGTGGTTTGAATCCATTAAGTGATGAATAATAACAAACGAATAATAACAAACGGGCATTAAAATAATTATATGAGTTTGCATTAAATAGAACCATTCCTCGCTGTGGATGCAGATTGGAGCTTGAAGTAGATGAGAAAGCTAATCATCTGGTATTACCTGCTAGAAACTGTGTGAAGGACATAGAGCCAGTCCAGATTGCCTACACTTCTGCTACTGTTATAGTTATATAGCTCTAGGCTTCAGCTACTGTTATAGCTAGCTCTACAGCTCATCTACTGTTATAGCTAGCTCTACACTTCATCTACTGTTATAGCTAGCTCTATACTTCAGCTACTATTATAGCTATTCCTCCTATACTTCAGCTACTGTTATAGCTAGCTCTATACTTCAGCTACTATTATAGCTATTCCTCCTATACTTCAGCTACTGTTATAGCTAGCTCTACACTTTATCTACTGTTATAGCTAGCTCTATACTTCAGCTACTATTATAGCTATTCCTCCTATACTTCAGCTACTGTTATAGCTAGCTCTATACTTCAGCTACTGTTATAGCTAGCTCTATACTTCAGCTACTGTTATAGCTAGCTCTACAGCTCATCTACTGTTATAGCTAGCTCTACAGTTCATCTACTGTTATAGCTAGCTCTATACTTCATCTACTATTATAGCTATTCCTCCTATAACTTCAGCTACTGTTATAGCTAGCTCTATACTTCAGCTACTGTTATAGCTAGCTCTATACTTCAGCTACTGTTATAGCTAGCTCTATACTTCAGCTACTGTTATAGCTAGCTCTATACTTCATCTACTATTATAGCTATTCCTCTTATACTTCAGCTACTGTTATAGCTAGCTCTAGGCTTCCTATACTTCAGCCAGTGTATACCTCCCAATTTCCCCCCTTCCTTGTGGGGCTCGTGGAGGATCATCCCTAGACAACACTGCCTTTCTCTTAGCTCTATCCTCTTCCTGTTGCACATCACAGGACTCCTTCACAACACTTAGCACGCAGGAACCCCCCAACTAACTCCTCAATTAACTACTAGGCATGGTGGTGGGGTGGAGCCTCCGACTCCAAACACTGAACCACAACTAACTCCTCAATTAACTACTAGGCATGGTGGTGGGGTGGAGCCTCCGACTCCAAACACTGAACCAAAACTAACTCCTCAATTAACTACTAGGCATGGTGGTGGGGTGGAGCCTCCGACTCCAAACACTGAACCACAACTAACTCCTCAATTAACTACTAGGCATGGTGGTGGGGTGGAGCCTCCGACTTCAAACACTGAACCAAAACTAACTCCTCAATTAACTACTAGGCATGGTGGTGGGGTGGAGCCTCCGACTCCAAACACTGAACCACAACTAACTCCTCAATTAACTACTAGGCATGGTGGTGGGGTGGAGCCTCCGACTCCAAACACTGAACCACAACTAACTCCTCAATTAACTACTAGCGCACATTACCATGTTGGTACTTCTGCATGACCCCACCCACCCCTAATCACCCACAAATATTACCATCACTTCCACCTGCAAAGCTACACATGCAAGCACCCACACACAGCGACGACGGCACCAGGCTGTACATGATCTAGTCACACACACACACACACAATGGCACCAGGCTGTACATGATCTAGTCACACACACACACACACAATGGCACCAGGCTGTACATGATCTAGTCACACACACACACACAATGGCACCAGGCTGTACATGAGCTAGTCACATGCACACACACACACGATGGCACCAGGCTGTACATGATCTAGTCACACACACACACACATGATGGCACCAGGCTGTACATGATCTAGTCACACACACACACACACACAATGGCACCAGGCTGTACATGATCTAGTCACACACACACACACAATGGCACCAGGCTGTACATGAGCTAGTCACATGCACACACACACACGATGGCACCAGGCTGTACATGATCTAGTCACACACACACACACACGATGGCACCAGGCTGTACATGATCTAGTCACACACACACACACACGATGGCACCAGGCTGTACATGATCTAGTCACACACACACACACATGATGGCACCAGGCTGTACATGATCTATTCACACACACACACACGATGGCACCAGGCTGTACATGATCTAGTCACACACACACACACATGATGGCACCAGGCTGTACATGATCTAGTCACACACACACACACATGATGGCACCAGGCTGTACATGATCTAGTCACACACACACACACATGATGGCACCAGGCTGTACATGATCTAGTCACACACACACACACATGATGGCACCAGGCTGTACATGATCTAGTCACACACACACACACATGATGGCACCAGGCTGTACATGATCTAGTCACACACACACGATGGCACCAGGCTGTACATGATCTAGTCACACACACACACACATGATGGCACCAGGCTGTACATGATCTAGTCACACACACACACACGATGGCACCAGGCTGTACATGATCTAGTCACACACACACACGATGGCACCAGGCTGTACATGATCTAGTCACACACACACACACATGATGGCACCAGGCTGTACATGATCTAGTCACACACACACACACGATGGCACCAGGCTGTACATGATCTAGTCACACACACACACACATGATGGCACCAGGCTGTACATGATCTAGTCACACACACACACACATACGATGGCACCAGGCTGTACATGATCTAGTCACACACACACACACATGATGGCACCAGGCTGTACATGATCTAGTCACACACACACACACATGATGGCACCAGGCTGTACATGATCTAGTCACACACACACATGATGGCACCAGGCTGTACATGATCTAGTCACACACACACACACACGATGGCACCAGGCTGTACATGATCTAGTCACACACACACACACACGATGGCACCAGGCTGTACATGATCTAGTCACACATACACACACATGATGGCACCAGGCGGTACATGATCTAGTCACGATGGCACCAGGCTGTGCATGATCTAGTCACACACACACACATGATGGCACCAGGCTGTACATGATCTAGTCACACACACACACACACACACACACACACACACACACGATGGCACCAGGCTGTACATGATCTAGTCACACACACACACACATGATGGCACCAGGCTGTACATGATCTAGTCACACACATGATGGCACCAGGCTGTACATGATCTAGTCACACACACACATACGATGGCACCAGGCTGTACATGATCTAGTCACACACACACATATGATGGCACCAGGCTGTACATGATCTAGTCACACACACACGATGGCACCAGGCTGTACATGATCTAGTCACACACACACACACACATGATGGCACCAGGCTGTACATGATCTAGTCACACACACACACACATGATGGCACCAGGCTGTACATGATCTATTCACACACACACACACGATGGCACCAGGCTGTACATGATCTAGTCACACACACACACACATGATGGCACCAGGCTGTACATGATCTAGTCACACACACGATGGCACCAGGCTGTACATGATCTAGTCACACACACACACACACGATGGCACCAGGCTGTACATGATCTAGTCACACACACACACACATGATGGCACCAGGCTGTACATGATCTAGTCACACACACACACACATGATGGCACCAGGCTGTACATGATCTATTCACACACACACACACGATGGCACCAGGCTGTACATGATCTAGTCACACACACACACACATGATGGCACCAGGCTGTACATGATCTAGTCACACACACACATGATGGCACCAGGCTGTACATGATCTAGTCACACACACACACATGATGGCACCAGGCTGTACATGATCTAGTCACACACACACACATGATGGCACCAGGCTGTACATGATCTAGTCACACACACACACACATGATGGCACCAGGCTGTACATGATCTAGTCACACACACACACACGATGGCACCAGGCTGTACATGATCTAGTCACACACACACACGATGGCACCAGGCTGTACATGATCTAGTCACACACACACACACATGATGGCACCAGGCTGTACATGATCTAGTCACACACACACACACGATGGCACCAGGCTGTACATGATCTAGTCACACACACACACGATGGCACCAGGCTGTACATGATCTAGTCACACACACACATGATGGCACCAGGCTGTACATGATCTAGTCACACACACACACACACGATGGCACCAGGCTGTACATGATCTAGTCACACATACACACACATGATGGCACCAGGCGGTACATGATCTAGTCACGATGGCACCAGGCTGTGCATGATCTAGTCACACACATACACATGATGGCACCAGGCTGTACATGATCTAGTCACACACACACACACACACACACACACACGATGGCACCAGGCTGTACATGATCTAGTCACACACACACACACATGATGGCACCAGGCTGTACATGATCTAGTCACACACACACACACATGATGGCACCAGGCTGTACATGATCTATTCACACACACACACACGATGGCACCAGGCTGTACATGATCTAGTCACACACACACACACATGATGGCACCAGGCTGTACATGATCTAGTCACACACACACACACATGATGGCACCAGGCTGTACATG
Source organism: Cladorhizidae sp. MBARI D1340-BT2 (assembly GCA_028752905.1). Lineage (NCBI taxonomy): Eukaryota > Metazoa > Porifera > Demospongiae > Poecilosclerida > Cladorhizidae > Cladorhizidae sp. MBARI D1340-BT2. Next base: position 56,390,562 of record JAQNBH010000016.1, on the reverse strand, counting down.
ATCTAGTCACACACACACACACATGATGGCACCAGGCTGTACATGATCTAGTCACACACACACGATGGCACCAGGCTGTACATGATCTAGTCACACACACACACACATGATGGCACCAGGCTGTACATGATCTAGTCACACACACACACACATGATGGCACCAGGCTGTACATGATCTAGTCACACACACACACACGATGGCACCAGGCTGTACATGATCTAGTCACACACACACACACATGATGGCACCAGGCTGTACATGATCTAGTCACACACACACACACATACGATGGCACCAGGCTGTACATGATCTAGTCACACACACACACACATGATGGCACCAGGCTGTACATGATCTAGTCACACACACACATGATGGCACCAGGCTGTACATGATCTAGTCACACACACACACATGATGGCACCAGGCTGTACATGATCTAGTCACACACACACACACACGATGGCACCAGGCTGTACATGATCTAGTCACACATACACACACATGATGGCACCAGGCGGTACATGATCTAGTCACGATGGCACCAGGCTGTGCATGATCTAGTCACACACACACACATGATGGCACCAGGCTGTACATGATCTAGTCACACACACACACACACACACACACACACACGATGGCACCAGGCTGTACATGATCTAGTCACACACACACACACATGATGGCACCAGGCTGTACATGATCTAGTCACACACATGATGGCACCAGGCTGTACATGATCTAGTCACACACACACACACGATGGCACCAGGCTGTACATGATCTAGTCACACACACACACACACGATGGCACCAGGCTGTACATGATCTAGTCACACATACACACACATGATGGCACCAGGCGGTACATGATCTAGTCACGATGGCACCAGGCTGTGCATGATCTAGTCACACACACACACATGATGGCACCAGGCTGTACATGATCTAGTCACACACACACACACACACACACGATGGCACCAGGCTGTACATGGTCTAGTCACACACACTCACACACATGATGGCACCAGGCTGTACATGATCTAGTCACACACATGATGGCACCAGGCTGTACATGATCTAGTCACACACACACATACGATGGCACCAGGCTGTACATGATCTAGTCACACACACACATACGATGGCACCAGGCTGTACATGATCTAGTCACACACACGATGGCACCAGGCTGTACATGATCTAGTCACACACACGATGGCACCAGGCTGTACACATGATCTAGTCACACACACATACGATGGCACCAGGCTGTACATGATCTAGCACACACACACACACATGATGGCACCAGGCTGTACATGATCTAGTCACACACACACACGATGGCACCAGGCTGTACATGATCTAGTCACACACACACACACGATGGCACCAGGCTGTACATGATCTAGTCACACACACATGATGGCACCAGGCTGTACATGATCTAGTCACACACATACATGATGGCACCAGGCTGTACATGATCTAGTCACACACACACATGATGGCACCAGGCTGTACATGATCTAGTCACACACACACACACGATGGCACCAGGCTGTACATGATCTAGTCACACACACACATGATGGCACCAGGCTGTACATGATCTAGTCACACACACACACATGATGGCACCAGGCTGTACATGATCTAGTCACACACACACACACACGATGGCACCAGGCTGTACATGATCTAGTCACACACACACACACACGATGGCACCAGGCTGTACATGATCTAGTCACAAACACACACACACGATGGCACCAGGCTGTACATGATCTAGTCACACACACACACACATGATGGCACCAGGCTGTACATGATCTAGTCACACACACACGATGGCACCAGGCTGTACATGATCTAGTCACACACACACACATGATGGCACCAGGCTGTACATGATCTAGTCACACACACACACACACAATGGCACCAGGCTGTACATCATCTAGTCATACACACACACACATGATGGCACCAGGCTGTACATGATCTAGTCACACACACACACACATGATGGCACCAGGCTGTACATGATCTAGTCACACACACACACACGATGGCACCAGGCTGTACATGATCTAGTCACACACACACACACACGATGGCACCAGGCTGTACATGATCTAGTCACACACACACACGATGGCACCAGGCTGTACATGATCTAGTCACACACACACATGATGGCACCAGGCTGTACATGATCTAGTCACACACACACACACGATGGCACCAGGCGGTACATGATCTAGTCACACACACACACACATGATGGCACCAGGCTGTACATGATCTAGTCACACACACACACGATGGCACCAGGCTGTACATGATCTAGTCACACACACACACACGATGGCACCAGGCTGTACATGATCTAGTCACACACACATGATGGCACCAGGCTGTACATGATCTAGTCACACACATACATGATGGCACCAGGCTGTACATGATCTAGTCACACACACACACACATGATGGCACCAGGCTGTACATGATCTATTCACACACACACACACGATGGCACCAGGCTGTACATGATCTAGTCACACACACACACACATGATGGCACCAGGCTGTACATGATCTAGTCACACACACACACACATGATGGCACCAGGCTGTACATGATCTAGTCACACACACACACACATGATGGCACCAGGCTGTACATGATCTAGTCACACACACACACACGATGGCACCAGGCTGTACATGATCTAGTCACACACACACACACATGATGGCACCAGGCTGTACATGATCTAGTCACACACACACATGATGGCACCAGGCTGTACATGATCTAGTCACACACACACACACACACGATGGCACCAGGCTGTACATGATCTAGTCACACATACACACACATGATGGCACCAGGCGGTACATGATCTAGTCACGATGGCACCAGGCTGTGCATGATCTAGTCACACACACACACATGATGGCACCAGGCTGTACATGATCTAGTCACACACATGATGGCACCAGGCTGTACATGATCTAGTCACACACACACATACGATGGCACCAGGCTGTACATGATCTAGTCACACACACACATACGATGGCACCAGGCTGTACATGATCTAGTCACACACACACGATGGCACCAGGCTGTACATGATCTAGTCACACACACACACACACATGATGGCACCAGGCTGTACATGATCTAGTCACACACACACACACATGATGGCACCAGGCTGTACATGATCTAGTCACGATGGCACCAGGCTGTGCATGATCTAGTCACACACACACACACATGATGGCACCAGGCTGTACATGATCTAGTCACACACACACACACGATGGCACCAGGCTGTACATGATCTAGTCACACACACGATGGCACCAGGCTGTACATGATCTAGTCACACACACACACACACGATGGCACCAGGCTGTACATGATCTAGTCACACACACACACACATGATGGCACCAGGCTGTACATGATCTATTCACACACACACACACGATGGCACCAGGCTGTACATGATCTAGTCACACACACACACACATGATGGCACCAGGCTGTACATGATCTAGTCACACACACACGATGGCACCAGGCTGTACATGATCTAGTCACACACACACACATGATGGCACCAGGCTGTACATGATCTAGTCACACACACACACACACAATGGCACCAGGCTGTACATCATCTAGTCATACACACACACACATGATGGCACCAGGCTGTACATGATCTAGTCACACACACACACACATGATGGCACCAGGCTGTACATGATCTAGTCACACACACACACACGATGGCACCAGGCTGTACATGATCTAGTCACACACACACACACACGATGGCACCAGGCTGTACATGATCTAGTCACACACACACACGATGGCACCAGGCTGTACATGATCTAGTCACACACACACATGATGGCACCAGGCTGTACATGATCTAGTCACACACACACACACACGATGGCACCAGGCTGTACATGATCTAGTCACACATACACACACATGATGGCACCAGGCGGTACATGATCTAGTCACGATGGCACCAGGCTGTGCATGATCTAGTCACACACACACACATGATGGCACCAGGCTGTACATGATCTAGTCACACACACACACACACACACACGATGGCACCAGGCTGTACATGGTCTAGTCACACACACACACACATGATGGCACCAGGCTGTACATGATCTAGTCACACACATGATGGCACCAGGCTGTACATGATCTAGTCACACACACACATACGATGGCACCAGGCTGTACATGATCTAGTCACACACACACATACGATGGCACCAGGCTGTACATGATCTAGTCACACACACACACATGATGGCACCAGGCTGTACATGATCTAGTCACACACACACACGATGGCACCAGGCTGTACATGATCTAGTCACACACACACACGATGGCACCAGGCTGTACATGATCTAGTCACACACACACACACACACGATGGCACCAGGCTGTACATGATCTAGTTACACACACACACACAATGGCACCAGGCTGTACATGATCTAGTCACACACACACACACATGATGGCACCAGGCTGTACATGATCTAGTCACACACACACACACATGATGGCACCAGGCTGTACATGATCTAGTCACATGCACACACACACACACGATGGCACCAGGCTGTACATGATCTAGTCACACACACGATGGCACCAGGCTGTACATGATCTAGTCACACACACGATGGCACCAGGCTGTACATGATCTAGTCACACACACGATGGCACCAGGCTGTACACATGATCTAGTCACACACACATACGATGGCACCAGGCTGTACATGATCTAGTCACACACACACACACATGATGGCACCAGGCTGTACATGATCTAGTCACACACACACACGATGGCACCAGGCTGTACATGATCTAGTCACACACACACACACGATGGCACCAGGCTGTACATGATCTAGTCACACACACATGATGGCACCAGGCTGTACATGATCTAGTCACACACATACATGATGGCACCAGGCTGTACATGATCTAGTCACACACACACATGATGGCACCAGGCTGTACATGATCTAGTCACACACACACACACGATGGCACCAGGCTGTACATGATCTAGTCACACACACACATGATGGCACCAGGCTGTACATGATCTAGTCACACACACACACATGATGGCACCAGGCTGTACATGATCTAGTCACACACACGATGGCACCAGGCTGTACATGATCTAGTCACACACACACACACACGATGGCACCAGGCTGTACATGATCTAGTCACAAACACACACACACGATGGCACCAGGCTGTACATGATCTAGTCACACACACGATGGCACCAGGCTGTACATGATCTAGTCACACACACGATGGCACCAGGCTGTACACATGATCTAGTCACACACACATACGATGGCACCAGGCTGTACATGATCTAGTCACACACACACACACATGATGGCACCAGGCTGTACATGATCTAGTCACACACACACACGATGGCACCAGGCTGTACATGATCTAGTCACACACACACACACGATGGCACCAGGCTGTACATGATCTAGTCACACACACATGATGGCACCAGGCTGTACATGATCTAGTCACACACATACATGATGGCACCAGGCTGTACATGATCTAGTCACACACACACATGATGGCACCAGGCTGTACATGATCTAGTCACACACACACACACGATGGCACCAGGCTGTACATGATCTAGTCACACACACACATGATGGCACCAGGCTGTACATGATCTAGTCACACACACACACATGATGGCACCAGGCTGTACATGATCTAGTCACACACACACACACACGATGGCACCAGGCTGTACATGATCTAGTCACACACACACACACACGATGGCACCAGGCTGTACATGATCTAGTCACAAACACACACACACGATGGCACCAGGCTGTACATGATCTAGTCACACACACACACACGATGGCACCAGGCTGTACATGATCTAGTCACACACACGATGGCACCAGGCTGTACATGATCTAGTCACACACACATACGATGGCACCAGGCTGTACATGATCTAGTCACACACACACACGTGTAGGCATGTGTTAAAGCCTCGCCCACCATTTAGACCAGTGTGAGCAGGTAGTTATCACAAGCCATTTCATCTAGCACTATCATGGTGGATACTACCAAGTCATGTGACAGACTGGGATCCCATAATTATCACAGTGCAGTAGATACCAAGTCATGTAACACTTGTAAATGTGACAGATTGGGAGTCCTATATGTTAGTTATAAAACACCTGGTCATGTGACAAACTGGGAGTTAGTTATAAAACACGTGGTCATGTGACAGACTGGAGTTAGTTATAAAACACGTGGTCATGTGAGAGACTGGGAGTTAGTTATAAAACACGTGGTCATGTGACAGACTGGGAGTTAGTTATAAAACACGTGGTCATGTGACAAACTGGGAGAGTTAGTTATAAAACACGTGGTCATGTGACAGACTGGGAGTTAGTTATAAAACACGTGGTCATGTGACAAACTGGGAGTTAGTTTATAAAACACCTGGTCATGTGACAGACTGGGAGTTAGTTTATAAAACACCTGGTCATGTGACAGACTGGACATGCATCATATCATAAGGCGAGTACAGGACAAGCCACTTTGTACTCAACACGAAGACTGCCAGCCTGAAGTACCCGTCAGAGAAACATGACTACCCCTCCCTAACTCCTCGATTCTGTTGCGAGAGAGAAAGATGCTGAGAAACCAGCGACATGCTAGAGTCTCTCTCTCTCTCTATATATATATATATAACTAATATAATTGCTGGACCAGTAGGACTTCAGCATAAGCTGCAGAACACGCATTATCCAACTTCTTCTTAAAATATATATATATACAAACAACGTTTAGGAATTGTGTCAAACAGAAATCAACTAACAGAAATCAACTGTAGCTACGTCCTTTCAAAGAGGCTATGGAACTCGTAGTCATGACAAAGGATGGGCACATCTGTGTTTTTCTTTTCACTAGACACTATAAGAACTGGAAATGGGTACAAGAACTGGTAAAGGGTATCTCATTTCCAGTTGCGTGTTGCTAATGACAGACATACATGATGCATTCAGGTTCTCCCTGCAAGGTGTCCATACTTGAGACAGCTGCGTAAGGGTCAGACGTATAGAGGTCAGGCGCAGATGACTCCTCAGCGCCCTCGTTTGTCTGTGGGAAGAGAATAGGCATGACAATAAGCTATGCAACAACCTCTCTGTCAGAATAGATCAAGAGCTGCACCGGGGATGGCTTACACCAGCCTCCTGTCAGAGAATAGTCAGCCACATAATAACCTCTCTGTCAGCATAAATCAAGAGCTGCACCAGGGATGGCTTACACCAGCCTCCTGTCAGAGAATAGTAAGCTATGCAACAACCCTTTTGTCAGCCTAGATCAAGAACTGCGCCAGGGATGGCTTATACCACCAGCCTCCTGTTAGAGACTGCATGGCCCTACTCAAAGCGCTCGTCTTTATAGTACGAGCCTGATCTAGTAACCAATAGTTAATAGTCATATTATAGCCAGGGGCCATAGGAGTAAATAAGAGTCATAGCTAATAGATCAGTAGCCAGGGGTCAAGGCTTATCATTACTTAATAGACAAGGGTCAAGGTTTAAAAAAGTAGCTAGTCTATAGCAACCAAGGATTATGGTTTACTACTTGGTGAGCAAGGGTTATAGTTAATTATACAGAAGGGTCCTAGTTAATTATACAGTAGCAAGGGTTATAGTTAATCATACAGTAACAAGGGTTATAGTTAATTATACAGTAGCAAGGGTCAGTTAATTATACAGTAGCAAAGGTCAGTAATTATACAGTGGCAAGGGTCATAGTTAATTATACAGTAGCAAGGGTCAGTAATTATACAGTGGCAAGGGTCATAGTTAATTATACATTAGCAAGGGGCAAGGGTCATAGTTAATTATACAGTAGCAAGGGTCATAGTTAATTATACAGTGGCAAGGGTCATACTTAATTATACATTAGCAATCTAGTCACCCTGAAGTGGTAGACCTGTTTACTGAAATGATGGGACAAGCCAGACTATAGACTCTACAGTTATATTCCCCCCATTCTCCCATTCTACAGATTTGAAATTAAATATACTTGTAGAGTCAGTTCTGAGTTTAGAAAGACATGGTTGGCATGGCTTCTACCTTAAACAGCTAGACATGGATTAAGGAGACACCATTTGATTCATTTCTCTTTAGCTAGCTCGTGATTTGACTCACCACGGTGTCCAACAGATCATTCCCTCCTTGGTAGTCGGTGTCCGGCTGCTGTTTCTATGTTGAAAAGTGGGACTTTAGAACAAGGGAAAATGCAGTGCTCTTCATTATTGTTTACACTACCTCAGTGGTAAAACCTAGAGTGTCTCCCGCGATGTCGGCCAGTTCATCCTGTTCTCTAGCAAGAAAAGCGGCCGCTGGATCTTCTTCGACGTCCATCTCACACCTAGGCTTATCCCTTTTTCCGGTCGGCAACCCTCATTACAAAGCACATGCGCAGAAATGACCTTCTTTTGGAGCACACCTAGAAATGGTGAGTCCATGTGTTTTGAATCTTGAAGCATCCTCCCTTTGCAGTGGCGCTTCAGACTAATGCATTTTTATGTTCTCTATCCTTTAGGCTCTTGTAACGCCAGAGAAGTTCCAGCACATTCTACGTGTTTTGAATACAAACATAGATGGACGCACAAAGATTATGTTTGGTTTAACCTCGATCAAGGTATTCTAGCCTAGTTGTGTTGGTATATGTGGCAATGTACATATATTACTTGTCCATAGGGTGTAGGTAGGCGTTATGCTAACTTGGTTTGCAAAAAGGCTGATGTTGACATGAACAAGCGGGCTGGAGAACTGAATGATGAAGAGGTAAGCTATTGCTAAACAGTGTATGCCAAATTATTGTATTTCTCTACCATAGATTGAGCGGATAGTCACTATCATGCAGAACCCACGGCAATACAAAATCCCAGACTGGTTCTTGAATAGACAAAAAGATCACCGAGATGGCAAGTACTCACAGATTTTGGCCAATCAGCTCGAACACAAGTTGCGTGAAGACCTTGAGCGCATGAAGAAGATCAGAGCTCACCGAGGTCTGCGTCACTATTGGGGTGTGCGGGTGAGGGGGCAGCACACAAAAACTACGGGCAGAAGGGGACGTACTGTTGGTGTTTCTAAGAAGAAGTGATCAAAACTTTATTAATAATGATTGTGCATTATTGTTATTGCAAGACTTCTGAAATGGGTATGCAAGCTGTTGCAATATCATTACATGCAGGACAGGGGAAGTTTGAATCTGCTATCAGATTTGATTTTAGGCAATAATAACAATAAATATGTCCACAGTTGGAGAGGTGAGGTAGAATGGGCCAAGCTTCGCAGAAGGCACAGCAATTGGTATTTGGAGACTTTGTGCCGCACATCCTCCTTACAATATTACATAGAGAAAAGAAGTTAAAATGAGGGAGGATGAAAAAGATAAACTCGGAGAAGCCATGCCAGAGGATTTCTCGTGTTAAGTATCTGTGACTCGCTTCTCTGAGAACTTGAGGTCTTTTGGGGAGCATACACAGACCTAATAACCGCTCCTTCAAGGTTGGATACTGTCCTGCAATGAGAAACAGGATAAAGTTGAGGAGAGAAAGTGTCCTCGTGGCTGCTGTTATCCATGCAATGACTTGCTGGGCATGTGAGGATCGGGGGCAATACACTGTGAGGGAGTCAGCTCTGTCCAGCATCCATTCAGCTAACACTGTGGCAACAAACAATCCACCTCTCTGGAACAAACTCAGGTGTATTTCTGGGCCAATCCTACTGCTGTATTTCAAGTCTAGCATCGCTTGGCCTAAGGTGCTGTGGTGGTCGGACAGGGAGAACTTCCAAATCAGTAGTCTAAGGAGCGTCTTCAATTCTGGTAAGTATTGGAGAAGTTGTGATGACTGCAGTGGCCTCAGTGCACTAACCAACTGACGCTGTAAGATGTCAACCAAGTTAACGTCCAATTCACAAGCATCTAGCTGATTTATCCTCAAAACAGTCTCCATTGCTGGGAAACGTTATTTAATGCTCACCGCTTCGTTTGTTTTTGGGGGGGGGGGGGGAGGGAGGGGGGAGGGGGGAGGGGGTTTGCGGCCTGGCCAGTTTTCAAAAAAAAAAAATTTTTTTGTAGAAAAACGCACAAATGGCCTCCCGTGTACGCTAGGGAGAAGTAAGAATCCATCTCAATCTGTCTTGGCGGTAACTCGACTCTTAGGACTAAAAGTACGTACGTAGGTCATACTCGTCTTCTATCAATATCTGTAAAGGACGTAAGACTCTTCTATGTTTAATTTGTGTAACACCTAGTCTGTTTACTCCATTAGATACCCTTTTTGACAACCCTAAATGACACTCCACCACCACATATATGCTGTTTGAGAGTGTCTTGGGTGAATTAGTCTTGGTAACAAGGCTTTTAGGAGCTGAAGCATCTTACAAGTTGTGAAGCTTAGCATAGACAGTGGATTAGAAGCTTGCATTAATTGAAGAACATCTTGAGCTAGTTTTTGTGTTTGCTCAGTACCCAGCACGTGGGGGAACTGTGGTCTGGATGTGCTCGCCAACAACAGGAGAATGGCCACGACATCGTCATCGACTAGCAACAGAGCTATCGGCGGCAGCAGAGATTCAGCAACTGGTCTGCCTGGGCGGAGGGGAGGTAACTATTCATCCATGAACCTGCAAAACTACAAGCCACGCTCTGGTCCAGGTGAGTTCAGCCTTGTACAAATGCTCCACCTGTTCGCTAATTCACTTGCTCACCAACTTATTGACTCGCTCACCTCTCACTCACCGATTCAATTGCCTACCAACTGAACCCTTCCCTCATCACCCAACTCTCTTGTCACCACCGACTCATTTATTTGCTCGGCAGTAGTGGCAGGGTTTCATTTAGAATGTTCTCCAAGGGGGGGGGGGGGCAACTGGAGGAATCTGGATTTTAATGTGGGGCATGATGGTTAAAGATGTGACAAAAGTTTCTAATGAATTTTAATAATACAATTTCCAAGGGGGGCAAAAAGGGCTGCCCCCGCCCCCAAATGAAACCCTGAGTGGTACTCTCTTCTGGACATGTGCATTTCTTGGACCAAGGTGTTGAAAGTCGGCAAGTTAAAGAAATCCTTCGGAAGCCATCTTGACCGTAGAGTGTCGTTTATGCTTAAAAATAATAATACTGCAGTCAGTTCAGACAGCACTAGTTCTTAGATGATTTCATCACTCCATGAAGTCACACCTCGGCTCCATCAGCCGGCAAGGGGCACAAGCTGTAGATGCCACATAAATCTGCAGACATGAATGGTCTGTAGTGTGGGATTAATGTCTGACAATGCTCTAGGATTTTGACATGGTTCAAGCTCTCTCTACTCTGTACCTGTGTTTGTCTCTGGAGTAGCAGTTCAGCATGGTGGTCATCAGTTAGAGAGGTAGAAATTGCCTCCCTTCCACGAGTTAAGTTTGTCATTATGGCGATGGGCATGGCTAGGGTAAGTTATAGTTGGCGTTTTGAACTTTGGCTCATACAGGAGCAACGTCACAGGAAGTATTGCTAATTAACTAGCTCTTCCTTCTGCTGCTCGAGAGAGAGAATTGTGTCAACATGATACTCTCCACTCCTAACCCTCTTATAACTGCAGTTCTTCTTTTTTTGACCGACCCCAGCCTATCTACTTGCGTTCATACAGGTGTCTTGATTACTTCTGCTCCTGGCTGTTTTATTTTTACTTCCAGTAACCTCTCATGATGTGCCCCCCACTCCTTGTCAGCATTTCCTCATCCACTTCACTCTCCTCATCCACCAATTCACACACTTACTCACTTACCTAATCAGCATACACATACACACCACACACTTATTCGTAGTTCTTGTGTCTTGTCTGTAGTCTGTTGCTCTCGTGCCTGTATTCTGTTGCTCTTGTGTCTGTCTGTATTCTGTTTGTATTCTGTTGCTCTTGTGTCTGTTTGTATTCTGTTGCTCTTGTGTCTGTCTGTATTCTGTTGCTCTTGTGTCTGTCTGTATTCTGTTGCTCTTGTGTGTGTATTCTGTTGCTCTTGTGTCTGTATTCTGTTGCTCTTGTGTCTGTCTGTATTCTGTTGCTCTTGTGTGTGTATTCTGTTGCTCTTGTGTGTGTATTCTGTTGCTCTTGTGTCTGTTTGTATTCTGTTGTTCTTGTGTCTGTCTGTAGTCTGTTGCTCTCGTGCCTGTATTCTGTTGCTCTTGTGTCGGTCTGTATTCTGTTGCTCTTGTGTGTGTATTCTGTTGCTCTTGTGTCTGTATTCTGTTGCTCTTGTGTCTGTATTCTGTTGCTCTTGTGTCTGTCTGTATTCTGTTGCTCTTGTGTGTGTATTCTGTTGCTCTTGTGTCTGTATTCTGTTGCTCTTGTGTGTGTATTCTGTTGCTCTTGTGTCTGTTTGTATTCTGTTGCTCTTGTGACTGTCTGTAGTCTGTTGCTCTCGTGCCTGTATTCTGTTGCTCTTGTGTCTGTCTGTATTCTGTTGCTCTTGTGTCTGTCTGTATTCTGTTGCTCTTGTGTCGGTCTGTATTCTGTTGCTCTTGTGTGTGTATTCTGTTGCTCTTGTGTCTGTATTCTGTTGCTCTTGTGTCTGTATTCTGTTGCTCTTGTGTCTGTCTGTATTCTGTTGCTCTTGTGTGTGTATTCTGTTGCTCTTGTGTCTGTTTGTATTCTGTTGCTCTTGTGTCTGTCTGTAGTCTGTTGCTCTCGTGCCTGTATTCTGTTGCTCTTGTGTCTGTCTGTATTCTGTTGCTCTTGTGTGTGTATTCTGTTGCTCTTGTGCCTGTATTCTGTTGCTCTTGTGTCTGTATTCTGTTGCTCTTGTGTCTGCATTCTGTTGCTCTTGTGTCTGTCTGTATTCTGTTGCTCTTGTGTCTGTATTCTGTTGCTCTTGTGTCTGTTTGTATTCTGTTGCTCTTGTGTCTGTCTGTATTCTGTTGCTCTTGTGTCTGTTTATTCTGTTGTTCTTGTGCCTGCTCTTGTGTCTGTATTCTGTTGCTCTTGTGTCTGTAATCTGTTGCTCTTGTGTCTGTATTCTGTTGCTCTTGTGTGTGTATTCTGTTACTCTTGTGTCTGTATTCTGTTGCTCTTGTGTCTGTATTCTGTTGCTCTTGTGCCTGTAATCTGTTGCTCTTGTGCCTGTAATCTGTTGCTCTTGTGTCTGTATTCTGTTGCTCTTGTGCCTGTATTCTGTTGCTCTTGTGTCTGTAATCTGTTGCTCTTGTGTCTGTATTCTGTTGCTCTTGTGTGTGTATTCTGTTACTCTTGTGTCTGTATTCTGTTGCTCTTGTGTCTGTATTCTGTTGCTCTTGTGCCTGTAATCTGTTGCTCTTGTGCCTGTAATCTGTTGCTCTTGTGTCTGTATTCTGTTGCTCTTGTGCCTGTATTCTGTTGCTCTTGTGCCTGTATTCTGTTGCTCTTGTGCCTGTATTCTGTTGCTCTTGTGTCTGTATTCTGTTGCTCTTGTGTCTGTATTCTGTTGCTCTTGTGTCTGTATTCTGTTGCTCTTGTGCCTATATTCTGTTGCTCTTGTGCCTGTATTCTGTTGCTCTTGTGCCTGTATTCTGTTGCTCTTGTGTCTGTATTATGTTGTTCTTGTGCCTGTATTCTGTTGCTCTTGTGCCTGTATTCTGTTGCTCTTGTGCCTGTATTCTGTTGCTCTTGTGTCTGTATTCTGTTGCTCTTGTGTCTGTATTCTGTTGCTCTTGTGCCTATATTCTGTTGCTCTTGTGCCTATATTCTGTTGCTCTTGTGCCTGTATTCTGTTGCTCTTGTGTCTGTATTCTGTTGCTCTTGTGTCTGTTTGTATTCTGTTGCTCTTGTGTCTGTATTCTGTTGCTCTTGTGCCTGTATTCTGTTGCTCTTGTGCCTGTATTCTGTTGCTCTTGTGCCTGTATTCTGTTGCTCTTGTGCCTGTATTCTGTTGCTCTTGTGCCTGTATTCTGTTGTTCTTGTGTCTGTATTCTGTTGCTCTTGTGTCTGTATTCTGTTGCTCTTGTGCCTGTATTCTGTTGCTCTTGTGTCTGTATTCTGTTGCTCTTGTGCCTGTATTCTGTTGCTCTTGTGCCTGTATTCGGTTGCTCTTGTGCCTGTATTCTGTTGCTCTTGTGTCTGTATTCAGTTATTCACGTGTCTGTCTATTATCTCTGTAGGTAAAGGTCATGGGTTACAGAGTCTTGGTAAAGTGGTGCCCACCAGTCGGCGCATGCCAACCCCCGCCTCTCTACCTAGTCTGCGGAGTGAGTGTGCTGGGAATGATCCCAATGTGGCTCTAGTTCCTTCCGGAGGAGGAGGCTGGAAGAGCAATAAGGATATGAAAGAGAGTCACAAGGAAGGAAGCCATGGCCCTTCCTCACCTCCTCCTCAGAGTAAACACACTGCAGAGGAGGAGCGGGGGGTGGGGGTTAGTGGGAGAGCAAGCGGGGCACCGCCTCTCTTACCTCCCCCGTATCCCAGACAGCCTCCACTACCTTCTTCCCCCCCACCTCCCCGTAGTCCTGGGAAACAGTTCAAGTCAGACTTTCCTTCCCTTGAAGAGCAGGAGAGCATGAGCAAGAAGGAGCTGGATGAGTTGTATCGATGCCACAGGGATGCTGACGGCTCACCTGAGCCCCAGGGCAAATGGAAAACAGGTATGCTTGGCTATTTGGTTCGAGAGATTAAATGAGCTTTTGCACCCTCCATATATTTGAAAGTAGTTGCTAATAATCAAGTGACCTTTTGTCTGACCTTGCCGATTGCCTACTCCATGTTGGCAATTGCAAGCTTCCCGCTTGACTCCTCCCTTGACTTGCAGCAAAATTGGTTTCTTGCACTGCTGTTTGACCACTCATAGCCTTCTCCTGAAGACTTGCATTCCGTGGTGGCAGGCTCAAAATAGAACTTAGTTTACATTGGGGCTTGGGTTTGTGGGGTTATTACTTAATTAATGAATCTCATTACAGTGCTTTCTGTGACACCCATCCTGAACTGTAGTATACTAGACACCCGTCCTGAAGTGAGTTAGTTTCTGTAGTATACTAGATGCCCGTGCAACACCTGAAGTGAGCCTATAGTATGCTAGACGCCTGTGCAATACCTCCTGAAGTGAGCCTATAGTATACTAGACGCCCGTGCAATAACTCCTGAAGTGAGCATATAGTATACTAGACGCCCGTGCAATACCCACTGAAGTGAGCCTATAGTATGCTAGACGCCCGTGCAATACCTCCTGAAGTGAGTTTCCTGTAGTATACTAGACACCCGTGCAATACCTCCTGAAGTGAGTTTCCTGTAGTACACTAGATGCCCGTGCAATAGCTCCTGAAGTGATCCTATAGTATACTAGACACCCGTGCAATACCTCCTGAAGTGAGTTTCCTGTAGTATACTAGATGCCCGTGCAATAGCTCCTGAAGTGATCTGCGTGAGTTCATTTCCATACGTTATTGATGGGAAAGCAGTGAAGGAGATGACGAGGGAGGAAGAGGAGTATAGCCACTACTGCCACGACAACTAGGTAGTGTATGAACTATACAGCGTGGTCCCTGGAATTCTTTTATCCTGGGATTATCCTTGGATGTCTTTAAGAATGCCCCTAGTCCTAGCCATAATCCTAGCCCTGAATACTCTTAGTTCTAGCCAGCCATAGAAAAGCCTTGGCCTAAATGCTGATTCAGTCACCCTCACAAATGACATCTCGGTATAGTTTCAAGTATGCTAGAGTATGTCAATAAAAGGTTGTGGCAGTACAGTACAGAATGTGAATACGAAAGAAAGAGAGTGTGGGAGGGGGGGGGGGGGGGGGGGCTGTGGTGAGCTCTAAAACAAGAATATCATCGACTCTTGTCTTGTCAGTTGGCTATTGTAGGTTTGTATTGGACATGAAAACATATCGCATAACTTTATGCACACATCTTCTATTGTGTAGGAATATGTTTGTGTTATTGTTCCCGGTTGATGAAGGTGTGGCATAAAGAGGTGGGGTGTGCACAGAGGCTCCTTTAAGAGGTGTTGGAATTCTTCTAGTAACAGGCCGGCAGGTTATGTGGTTTGGTTTGGGGGGTTCCCCTTTCCCCTGCCAATTGGAAGTGTTGGAATTGTGCGACCACTGGTTCTTTTCTTAATTAATACATGTAGTTTCATAGCCTGCACCTGATTAATTCATGTTCCTTCTCCGTTCCTTCAACCACTGGTTCTTAATTAATACATGTAGTTGCATAGCCTGCACCTGATTAATTCATGTTCCTTCTCCGTTCCTTCAACCACTGGTTCTTAATTAATGTAGTTGCATAGCCTGCACCTGATTAATTCATGTTCCTTCTCCGTTCCTTCAACCACTGGTTCTTAATTAATACATGTAGTTGCATAGCCTGCACCTGATTAATTCATGTTCCTTCTCCGTTCCTTCAACCACTGGTTCTTAATTAATACATGTAGTTGCATAGCCTGCACCTGATTAAATTCATGCTCCTTCTCCGTTCCTTCCTGTCCTCAGGTAACAAGATGGCATGGGACCAAAACCCTCGCGACCCACCTCCTCATGGCCCAGCTCAGCCATCTAACATAGTCTACGGCAACAGGAACTACCATCACCACCACCACCACCTTTCCCATCCTCCTCCTCCACCACCCGGACCTTACTCACATCCATACCTCATGCCACACCCACCTCACCCTCAAGGTATGTTGATAGTCAGGTGATCATGGTGTGTTTAGCATGTGATATCTTGCCTGCTTTTGTGAAGTTGACTTGGTCTTTTCCTTTGTATTGGGACTAACATGTCAATGACTTGATCTCCCAGGATAGTGCCTTAGTGTATGTAATGAAGTGCCTCCTCATAGCAAACCCTCCCTCGTCTTAAACTATCACTCTAGGATTAGATCTTAAAGCTATCACTCTTGCACTTGGCTGGTTACACCTAGCAAGCACCCATCTTGTATTAGGCTGGATGCACCTAGCAAGCATCCATCATTCACTCTGGTGTTAGGCTGGATGCACCTAGCAAGCACCCACCATTCACTCTGGTGTTAGGCTGGATGCACCTAGCAAGCACCCATCATTCACTCTGGTGTTAGGCTGGATGCACCTAGCAAGCACCCACCATTCACTCTGGTATTAGGCTGGATGCACCTAGCTAGCACCCATCCATTCACTCTGGTATTAGGCTGGATGCACCTAGCAAGCACCCACCATTCACTCTGGTATTAGGCTGGATGCACTTACATGTAGCAAGCACCCATCCCATTCATTATAGGATTAGACAAGCTACACATAGCTAGCACCCACCCCTCTGAATCCTTCACTCTGGGATTAGGCTGGGTGCATGTAACAATTATCCACCCCTCTGAATTCTTCACTCTGGGATTAGGCTGGGTACACGTAGCAATTACCCACCCCTCTGAATCCTTCACTCTGGGATTAGGCTGGGTGCACGTAGCTAGCACCCACCCCTCTGAATCCTTCACTCTAGGATTAGGCTGGGTGCACGTATCAAGCACCCACCCCTCTGAATCCTTCACTCTAGGATTAGGCTGGGTGCATGTAGCAATCACCCACCCCTCTGAATCCTTCACTCTAGGATTAGGCTGGGTGCATGTAGCAATCACCCACCCCTCTGAATCCTTCACTCTGGGATTAGGCTGGGTGTATGTAGCAAGCACCCACCCCTCTAAATCCTTCACTCTAGGATTAGGCGGGGTGCATGTAGCAAGCACCCGCCCCTCTGAATCCTTCACTCTCGGATTAGGCTGGGTGCACGCACGTAGCAAGTACACATCCCTCTGAATCCTGGCTCAAGTATGTAGTTCACTCTAACAGGACTCACTCTAGAATATATCCCTCCAATAAAAGCACACCTAATTGATTACCAATGTACTAGCACCTGCGTGCAGTACTAAATCTCGTGCACTACATTATAATGGCTGCTGAGTGGATAAAGAAGTCCTTCTTTGCTTGTGGTATATGTGAAGGTGGATGGGTCTGAAGACAGAGGTTCATTGCCTCAAGGATGGTGAAGCAGTAGCTTTAGTGTTCCAGCCATTGCAGAAGCTACTCGCCAGCTGTTGGAAGAGAGCGACAGGATTGAGAGGACCCATTTGCCTCCCTGGAGAAGAGATTGAACAGAATGAACTTTTCGTTGATATTGAGCTACTAGGAACTTGGTAACTGATTACTTTTAGTTCTGACTGGGGTGTTTATAAACAAACACAGCCGCAAGGACTGGGAGAAATAATTGCTTGAGTGCACTGTCCTTTGATCCGGTAGATCCGAGACAAAAGGCTGGTTTTCAACAGAGAACAAAGGAGGCACTGTAAGGGCTATACCACGTCAGTACTTCTATAGCCGTGTAGTTGCAACCTAGTCAGGTTGAAATCATTAGATCTCAGCCTACATTTGAGTAAAGACAGTATATTGACCAACTGCGTCCTCACAAATAGTCCGTTTAAAATGATGGTGCATGTAAAATGTCAAGTGTTGTCAACAGTCCGTATTCTGTGTATAATAATAAGAGGACATTTGTTCTTGCCCCCAAACACTGGGAGTGAGTCCCTGTAAGAGGGCACGATGGAGGCATAAAGGCTGGCTCACAATACGACGTCGGTTTCATCCAGTATTTTTCAACGGGGGGTGGGGGTTCAGCAGGAACGGTATGCAGATAGATGCATCAGTGCTACATTACATGATTGGGAGGGGAGGGGGATTATGCCTGTACTGACTTGATTGGATGATGTGAAAAAGTCTGACCACGTGTTTGTCCTGATTCATATGTCAATATGTAGCCCATTCAGTATGCTTTTTCCAATCATGTTGAAGGTAATTTGTAATTAATTCACTATCAGGTGAAGAAGTACCCTTCATTGTGGTCAACTGAGTTAACAATAACTGTGGTTTGTGTTGCTGTAAACTTACTGTGTAACCAACCATCTCTATATAAATGCAACTCGTTATAATAACTCTGCACTACTAGTCCTTGATCAGTCCCAGGCTAATGGAATAGTGCAAAGCAGATCTCATACTGTTAATGTCCATGACTGTAAAATAGAAGTCCTACACAGTCAACTTGCACTTGAACATTGGTATCAGTGAAAATTAGTGGGGGAGATACCCCTGGATGAAACACTGGCCGCAAAGTGGGAGTGAGTCCTGTAAGCAGGCAGGATGGACACGTAAAGGCTGGTATTATGAACCTCATGCAATGTGTCAAATCTCTGCCTGTGCTTGCTAGATTTGAGTTCATATTCTTGCAACGTGTCAGTCATGATGGATTGCTGTGCTTGATTTAGAGGTTGTTGAATGGATGATCGAGGCCTGCGGGAACGTTCCTTTGCTGCATTTGGCGAGTTTTAAACATACTTGGGGAAGCTTGTGCTACTCCCCCTGTTGTTATCTCCTATTGCACACAGCACACACACACACACAAAAACACTCTTCCTCTCATTATAACTAATGACAAAAGCGGTTGGAGCCTTTCATCTCTGGAGTACCTATCATTCTCTTCATTGGTCAGTTGCTTACCAGTCAGTCTCTTCAGTGTCAATGAAGCATATTCAGTGAGGCTAAAGTTTCCACATAGATACAGTAGACCCTCGCTAATCCGGACCCCGTTAATTCAAAATCTCGCTAATCCGAACAGCATTAGGTAGGATGAAAAAAGAAGGGGGGGGGGGGGGTTCAAAATTCGTGCCATTATTGAACTTTGGACCTACCACGAGCCTGTCATACGATGGCAGCTGCAGTGATATGGGGAAGAAAAGAGCACACAAGAGCCTTACCATTGAGGAGAAGGTCGAGATCCTGGACCATCTCGGGAAGAAAAGCTACAAGTTACTATCTGAACAGTATGGAGTTGGAGTCTCAACTATCTCAGACATAAAGAAGAAGGGCAGCGAGTTGTGAGGATGCAAAAGGAAGATGACTGAGATGGGATTCCGGAGATCTGCTAAAAGAATGAGGATGGGAAGGGATAAAATTACTTGTACTCCCAGTATTCAACCCACACCTGCCAAAAAATTGAGTCCAATATAATTATATTCATACATTTCACTGACTGAGATGGGATTCCGGAGATCTGCTAAAAGAATGAGGATGGGAAGGGATAAAAATTACTTGTACTCCCAGTATTCAACCCACACCTACAAAAAAATTGAGTTCAATATAATGATATTCATACATTTCACTAATCCGAAAATTCCGAACTACTCGGATCCCCAGGCTATTCGGATTAGTGAGGGTCTACTGTATTGTGACTAGCTCTAAGTAGCATGTTGTTAAAGGTGACCTATGACCTACAGTCCTACACTGAACGTTGTTTTCTTTCTTCCACCCACAGTGCCATCGTATCATGGATGTCCGCCTCCCATGCACGGCCCCCCAGGTCAGGCTCACGGCCGTAGGACTGGGGGGCCGGGGGCACACTTTCAGCATCCTCCTCAGATCAACTACCAGCCCCCCTACTATCCCCAAGACCCCTATAAGATGCCGTAAGAGGATGATTATCACATGTACATCATCATTCACATCGCTCTCACATGATCATCAACATAGGTCACATGATCATCAACATAGGTCACATGGCCAGGTGGTAATCATAGTAATATCTGTACATAACTGTGTTATTAGTTTTTTGTGCCAATCATAGCCAGAAATCTGGCATTAACTGTGTATATGCATTCTGCGTGTTGTGTGTGTCTGTGTGCATGTAGGGTATATGTGCATACACATACATAAGTCAGGTGAGGTGCACTGTGGCCTATGCATACACATACATAAGTCAGGTGTGGTGCACTGTGGCCTATGCATACACATACATAAGTCAGGTGAGGTGCACTGTGGCCTATGCATACACATACATAAGTCAGGTGAGGTGCACTGTGGCCTATGCATACACATACATAAGTCAGGTGTGGTGCACTGTGGCCTATGCATACACATACATAAGTCAGGTGTGGTGCACTGTGGCTTATGCATACACATACATAAGTCAGGTGTGGTGCACTGTGGCCTATGCATACACATACATAAGTCAGGTGTGGTGCAGTGTGGCCTATGCATACACATACATAAGTCAGGTGAGGTGCACTGTGGCCTATGCATACACATACATAAGTCAGGTGTGGTGCACTGTGGCCTATGCATACACATACATAAGTCAGGTGCGGTGCACTGTGGCTTATGCATACACATACATAAGTCAGGTGTGGTGCACTGTGGCCTATGCATACACATACATAAGTCAGGTGTGGTGCACTGTGGCTTATGCATACACATACATAAGTCAGGTGAGGTGCACTGTGGCCTATGCATACACATACATAAGTCAGGTGTGGTGCACTGTGGCCTATGCATACACATACATAAGTCAGGTGAGGTGCACTGTGGCCTATGCATACACATACATAAGTCAGGTGAGGTGCACTGTGGCTTATGCATACACATACATAAGTCAGGTGTGGTGCACTGTGGCTTATGCATACACATACATAAGTCAGGTGAGGTGAACTGTGGCCTATGCATACACATACATAAGTCAGGTGTGGTGCACTGTGGCCTATGCATACACATACATAAGTCAGGTGAGGTGCACTGTGGCCTATGCATACACATACATAAGTCAGGTGTGGTGCACTGTGGCTTATGCATACACATACATAAGTCAGGTGAGGTGCACTGTGGCCTATGCATACACATACATAAGTCAGGTGTGGTGCACTGTGGCCTATGCATACACATACATAAGTCAGGTGAGGTGCACTGTGGCCTATGCATACACATACATAAGTCAGGTGTGGTGCACTGTGGCCTATGCATACACATACATAAGTCAGGTGCGGTGCACTGTGGCTTATGCATACACATACATAAGTCAGGTGTGGTGCACTGTGGCCTATGCATACACATACATAAGTCAGGTGTGGTGCACTGTGGCTTATGCATACACATACATAAGTCAGGTGAGGTGCACTGTGGCCTATGCATACACATACATTAGTCAGGTGTGGTGCACTGTGGCCTATGCATACACATACATAAGTCAGGTGAGGTGCACTGTGGCCTATGCATACACATACATAAGTCAGGTGTGGTGCACTGTGGCCTATGCATACACATACATAAGTCAGGTGAGGTGCACTGTGGCCTATGCATACACATACATAAGTCAGGTGAGGTGCACTGTGGCCTATGCATACACATACATAAGTCAGGTGTGGTGCACTGTGGCCTATGCATACACATACATAAGTCAGGTGTGGTGCACTGTGGCCTATGCATACACATACATAAGTCAGGTGTGGTGCACTGTGGCTTATGCATACACATACATAAGTCAGGTGTGGTGCACTGTGGCCTATGCATACACATACATAAGTCAGGTGTGGTGCACTGTGGCTTATGCATACACATACATAAGTCAGGTGTGGTGCACTGTGGCTTATGCATACACATACATAAGTCAGGTGTGGTGCACTGTGGCTTATGCATACACATACATAAGTCAGGTGAGGTGCACTGTGGCCTATGCATACACATACATAAGTCAGGTGAGGTGCACTGGGGCTTATGCATACACAACACATACATAAGTCAGGTGAGGTGCACTGTGGCCTATGCATACACATACATAAGTCAGGTGAGGTGCACTGTGGCCTATGCATACACATACATAAGTCAGGTGAGGTGCACTGTGGCCTATGCATACACATACATAAGTCAGGTGTGGTGCAGTGTGGCCTATGCATACACATACATAAGTCAGGTGTGGTGCACTGTGGGTTATGCATTATTCATGTATTCTCTGCCTATAGCTGCTTGGTGTCTAAAACAATGGCCGTATCTGGGCAACGTGTTTGTGTTGGTCATTTAGCAATAGTTGGTCTCTTGTCACTGCAGTTTTTATAGTGTAAACTCATACCGTAAAGTACGCAGCAAGCGCCCTCCATGTAGCAAGCGCCTACTAGGCTGTTTTTAGCGATCTAGGATTTTGTAGGGTTCATGTAGCAAGCGCCCACTATACACTATATAGAAATTGATCGTAATATAAGCGCATGGGTCAAAATAGATTTATGCGTGTGCAATAATATGCACGCGTTCCGCTGTCGTCTGTTCAGAAAAAATCTTCATTTTTAATTTTTGATAGTGCCACCTTGGCAGAACTGTTACCTGTAATTGAAAATGGAACAAAGTCATGCAGGACAAAAAATAAGAAGCTTTACTGTTTCTTTCAAGACTGAAGTTGTGGAATGGTACAGGACAGCAGGCATGCAAAATGTGAACCACACAGCGAAAAAATATGGAGTATATAGACCGAAAGAGAGTTAGAGAATGGATGATAAGCTGCTTGATATCAACATTGGGAAGGGAAAGAAGAAGAGGAAACTCAGCAGGAGGCACCAATTTGTAGCCATCAGTTGGATGCAGAGGTCTTCCAGGATTTGGAAGTTGAGCGCACCGAGGGTCGAGCTGTTACCAACAAAGACCTTATACAGAAGGCCATGGAGACAGCTGAGGGCTCCAAGGGTTCCTTGCATCCAATATGTGGTTGGCTGGATGGAAGAGAAGATGGAATGTTGGGTACAGGCGAGGAACAAACACTTCCCCAAAAAAATCCCAGAAGACTACAAGGAGCACTTCCGAAGAGCAGTCTTCAGATACAGAGAGGTTCATGGCTACAGGACATGTGACATAGGGAACATGGATCAGACAATGTGCAGGTAAGTATTGCATGCTATGATAATTTACAGTTTATCAACGTCATTCTTTTCTTGTAAGGTTTGATTCAGTGCCTTCTGCCACCAACTCTCTTTGGGGTCAACGAACTATAAGAATTGCTACCACTGGAGCGCACAAGAAAGGGTTCGCTGTGTGCGATGGCAGATGGCACCAAGCTCCCTGCACTGAATATTTTCCGGGAGCGCAATGGAGAACTTGGCCCATGCGTGAGAAAACTGATTAAATGCCCAGACAATATTAAGGTCACTGCCACTATCAATGGTTGGATGACCCACGATAAAGTACACAGCTGGCTTCGTCGTGTGTGGGGAGAGGCCCAGTATGGTAGTAGAAGACTACTTATTCTCGACAACTACCGTCCTCACAAGTGCGTCAACACCCAAGTTATTGTTGATGAAGAGCAAGACACAGACCTTGTATTCATCCCAGGTAAACCAATTTCATTGTTAGAAAAAACAATATCCATGTCCTCCAATGCTTTGTTTCTGTAGGAGGCTGCACATCACTGGCACAGCCTATGGATGTGTCCATAAATAAGCCATTTAAAAAAGAGTTGTGGATGGAATGGCGTAGGACTTGCAACAGTAGAACATCCCATGGCAGCCCTCAAGACAACAAGCCATTGATTGGGTCTCTGCTGCCTGGTAGTCAATTCCAGGAAATTTGACAGACAGTTCCTTTCTCTCTTGTGGCATCTCCAACAGCTCTGAGGATAGTCTAATTAGAGATCGCATTCCAAATGCTGAGTGAAGACAGAGAGATAGTGACGAAGATCCGTTCGCTGATTTGGATGAAGATGTTAACGACTTGGCATCTTTCAGTGAACCTGAGGAATAGCACTAGCTAAATGTTAGTTTCCAGAACAAAATAACATTTTACCCTAGATTAGAGATAGATATTTTTTGCTTGAACTCTTTGACTTTATTTGTTTCAAAACAGTCCGATGTGCATTATTAAGAATTGTTTCACCAATATCACGAGGCAAGCGCCCACTACATGTAGCAAGCGCCCACACCTACGATTTGGGGGTTGAAAGGTAACGTGCCCGTGGGCGCTTGCTGCGTACTTTACGGTAAGTGCAAAGTAAAGATGAATGGAGTACAGGATGAAAACCCTATAACTATTCTGTGATGAACCCTGCACCCTCATATTCAAAGAGAAATTATAGCTGGTACGGAGGAGAATTGTTTAGGCACAGTTTTGTTCCCAGTACCCTGTACCCTCATATTCAAAGTGAAGTTATCACTAGTATGACAGAGAATTGGTTAGAGTGGTGTTCCCAGTACCCTATACCCTCATATTCAGAGAGAAGTTATCACTAGTATGACAGAGAATTGGTTAGAGTGGTGCTCCATGAACCTTTAGTGCATGTGAGTAATCATATTGTAGCCAACAATTACAATGATCACATGATCATCATTTATTTAAGAGTATCACACACAGAATTGTTTCATTTCCCCATGACTCACATCATCATTTCTCTACCTTGTGTGCTGCAGTGACGGTTGTCATGATGAACTCTCGCGTCCCCCGACAGTGAAAATGGATGACATTAAGAGCATGGAAGTGGGGGAGGAGGAGGAGGGCGGGTGGGCTGGCCATCATGAGGAAGTGGACTATTCCAAAGAAGTCGTCTTCAGCGATTCATCCGACGAGGAAGGCTCTTCCAAGAAGAGCCGCACCAACCAAGTGAAAACTGTTACCCCCTGTCCTTCTCAGGACCACCAAAATGCAGAGAGCAAGGAGACAGATGCAAGGCCGTCTACGCATACTCAAGAACATGAGAAGGAGTTATCGTCGTCTAATCTACAGCCTAGATCACCTGACAAGAGCCACGTTCCTGCTGAGAAGGGCCCTGATGAGGGGAGAGATAGGTGGAGAAAGCCCAAAGAGCGAAATGGGAGGAGATGTGATGATGGCAACGAGATGTCCAATAGGCACAATGTCTCGTACCATCCGTACCAGCAGCAGCACCCTGGCTCTGTGATATACCCCCAGCACTCGCAGTACCCTTCTAATTTTAACCGAGGAGGTGGTTATGGTATATATCAACCTCCTCCCCCTCCCCCACTGTATGGACCAGGACCAGGCGGTGTACACCATTACCCCCAGCCACAGATGGGGGGAGGCGGTGGTGGAGGGAGATACCCGACGGGTGGAGGTGCGCATGGCAGGAGCAACTTGAAGAAGAGCTACAGCGATCATGATGAACATCATGGCCGGATGCACGACAAGGATGGGAGAGGTTCTAAGCGAAGGTTGGAGGAAGGGAAAGAGCAATCCAGACTGGCTGCACTTCCTAAAGAACAAGGCGCGAGTCCACTGCCCCCTCAGCAAGATGCAGTGTCGGTCAACAAGCCAGAGGTCGGTGCCGATGCCCCACCTGTTCTGTCTGAAGCTCCACCTATTCAGCGAGTGTCCAGTCTCTCTTCTGACATCCAGGAAGGAGGAACCAAGGGTCACGTGACATTTGCGGAGAGTGTGGAGGAGGTAGAAGGGGACAATGGACTGTTGCCACAGCCCATGAGACGAGGTAGCCAGCCCAAGCTGATGCTGAGAAAGTTTGGAGAGAAAGAAGCTGAACTGGATGGCAAGTACAATGGAAAAGAGAAGTCAGGAGATGCAAAAGGAAGTCGGCCATCGGACTTGCGGGGCTTGAACTCGGACGACCCTTCAGGGGCAGATTCCCACAAGGCTAAGATGGCTTGGAACATGAACGAACGAGGTCCCATCGTCTCATCCAAGACACTTTACGAGCCTGAGGGGAAAAAGAGTGCAGACAAGTTCAAGAAATACCACGCCCACACTCAGGAACCTGTCAGAGCCGGAGGAACCGAGACACAGAAGCACCACACCAGCAACCAGGAAGCTAGTCGGGCGTCTGGGACAGAGACTCAGGCGGAATCTGAAGAGGCTGCAGAGAAACCCAAGTCACCCATGGAGAAGAAGGAGAGAAGAGATAAAGACAAGCACATGGAACTGAAGAAGAAGCAGCCAGGCCAAGAGCAGACTAATGGGGTGAGGAAGTCAGAGCAAGGGAGAAGCAGCGAAGAGGACAAGCAGCAGCAAGGAGAGGGGAAAAGGCTAATGGAGAAGGAGATTAAGAAAAGTGTGGACTCCGAGAAGGAAATATTGCATGGCCAAGTCAGCGTGCACAGGGCTGCAGTGAGTGCAGACAGCAATCGACACAGTAGCAATCGTGACAAGCCACATCATCGGAAAGAGGACTCGCGGAGACCGCGTGGTAGTGGAGGAGGCGGTGAGAAAAGATTAGAGTTTCCTGCCAGAACAGACAATAGACAAGTGGATACTGCAGTACGCAGAGGCAAGGAGGGGGGAAGGAGGGAGTCCCTGGAATCCAACAAGATGGGACCAAACCAACCATCACCACATCAGGGGCAGCCGGAGAGAAAACATTCAGACCAGAAGGGTCGGGAGGAGAGAGGAAGGAGGAGAGAGCCACTTAGAAGCAAAGGTGAGGGAGCAGGGCACGCTGACAAGAAGCAAACTCGTAAGGATGATGGTCGGAGCTCAGCAGAACATTCCAACAGGGGTGGGGATAATTTGATTGTGTCAGAGACAGGCCACATCTCAGAGGGAAGGCCTGAACACAGACGCTATGACAACGAACGTGGAAAAGGACAGGCTGGAGGGCGGTCTAACTGTCCTCCCAAGAAGGGGGGGATCCGCCAGGAAGAATCAAGGAAGAGTGAAAGTTATGCAAGTGACAAACAGCAACACAAAGATGAGTTTTCTAATGTGTCCACTCAAAGGAAGTTTGAAAACCAAGTTGCTCAGAAAGAGGTTGGTAAGGGCGAAAAGGATACGACTCGCCCTGCATTAGGCTACTCTAACTTGGAAGACGTGAGCTCCTCGGACAATGAGGATGGTGGAGTGAGAAAGTCGGGTAATGTGGGGCTGGCACAAGACAGAGGAAGACCCTCTTGTGGGAGAGGACAATCAGGCCAGAGAGGTCAGCGCAGGACAGAAGAGAAGGGCAGACAACGAGGAGGCCTTGAGCGTAGGCCCAGAGGAGAACCTGCCAGGGAACAGCAGCAGCAGTTGAGTGGTGCAAGCAGGAGGACAGGGAGGAAAAGGGGAGGGGAGAGGAGGGTGGAAGATGATAGAGACTTCTTGCATGGCAGCAGAGGTGATAGAGTGCAACATAGTGGCGGGGTTAGAGAGAGAAAAGAGCAAAACAGAAATGTCTCTCATCCTCGTCCCACAAGGCCAAATGAGTCCAAGACTCAGGCTAACTCTGTAGCCACCTCCTCTGTAATGGAGGGAGACATGGAGTCATCTCTGAGTGAGTCCAGTTCTAACCGACTCAGCAAGTACGACCTCAACTCCCACAAGGTGGTTGTCGTGGACGAGATTGGCACACGTGGTGGGTCAATGGACGAGTGGGCATTTACCGAGACTGGAGGTTTTGTAGAGGTCACTTCTAAGAAGACAATTAAAGAAAAGCTTCGGAAAGAGAAGGAGGAACAGAGGAAAGAGGAGGAGAAGAGACTCGAAGCACAGAAGAAGAAGAAGAAGAAAAAACCAGCAGCTGGTTCCGTGGGGTTGGACCACCAGGCTACATCTAACAAGCCCTATACTGCCTGGAGTTCCCTTGACAGCAAGTCGGACGCAGATTCTTGGAACGCTGCCCCTGGCTCTCAGCTCAAGTCCACACAGCAGCAGCAAGGCTCGTCATGGGGGACTCCAGCCCTTCCTGCCAGTGGCTTTAGTATCGGTGGGACTGGGAGAGGTGGCAGTGGTGCTTCTGGTGACACAGGTGATGTAAGTGTAAACGCAGGTCTAGCGACAGGAGACTCTAAGGCGGCGGTGCCCCACACAGCAGAATTAGTGAGCAGCTCGTCTGACGCTACTAATAATACTACCACACTCTACAATCTGTTTGAAAGCATGTCAGGTCTCTATGCACACTTTTCACCTTCTGTCCCTTCCACTACAAGCAGCTTGCTGGATGCTGCAGTGGAGTCCACCATCGGCACTGTCACGAGCCCACGGACAGTGTCTGGTCATACTACTCTCTTGGTGGAAGACACACCTCTCCCACTAGAAGGGATACTGTCAGCCACTCCCTGTATTCCAGAGTCACAAGACCCTTCGGCCAGCCAGAGCATGAGCGAGGGCTTGCTTCCCCCTCCCCCCCACAATCCAGGCGTCTCAAAGAATCTTCCGCCTTGTCTGAAATCAGTGGGTCGAGGGAGAGGTATGAAGGCAGGCATGGGGGACAAGAAGGACAAGAGACGAGGGAAGCTTGACAGGGAACATGGAGGCAAGCAAGAGAGAGCAACCTCCAACCCAAAAGTAAGAACATTTTATTAACTGTGTATGGGAATGTGGTAAGATCCAATGTTATACACAATAACTTAGTGCTGAGGCTGTACACAATAACTTAGTGCTGAGATTGTACACAATTACTTAATGCTGAGGCTGTACACAATAACTTAGTGCTGAGGCTGTACACAATAACTTAGTGCTGAGGCTGTACACAATAACTTAGTGCTGAGGCTGTACACAATAACTTAGTGCTGAGGCTGTACACAATAACTTAGTGCTGAGGCTGTACACAATAACTTAGTGCTGAGGCTGTACACAATGACTTAGTGCTGAGGCTGTACACAATAACTTAGTGCTGAGGCTGTACACAATAACTTAGTGCTGAGGCTGTACACGATAACTTAGTGCTGAGGCTGTACACAATAACTTAGTGCTGAGGCTGTACACAATAACTTAGTGCTGAGGCTGTACACAATAACTTAGTGCTGAGGCTGTACACAATAACTTAGTGCTGAGGCTGTACACAATAACTTAGTGCTGAGGCTGTATACAATAACTTAGTGCTGAGGCTGTACACAATAACTTAGTGCTGAGGCTGTACACAATAACTTAGTGCTGAGGCTGTACACAATAACTTAATGCTGAGGTTGTACACAATAACTTAGTGCTGAGGCTGTACACAATAACTTAGTGCTGAGGCTGTACACAATAACTTAGTGCTGAGGCTGTACACAATAACTTAGTGCTGAGGTTGTACACAATAACTTAGTGCTGAGGCTGTACACAATAACTTAGTGCTGAGGCTGTACACAATGACTTAGTGCTGAGGCTGTACATAATGACTTAGTGCTGAGGCTGTACACAATAACTTAGTGCTGAGGCTGTACACAATAACTTAGTGCTGAGGCTGTACACAATAACTTAGTGCTGAGGCTGTACACAATAACTTAGTGCTGAGGCTGTACACAATAACTTAGTGCTGAGGCTGTACACAATAACTTAGTGCTGAGGCTGTACATAATAACTTAGTGCTGAGGCTGTACACAATAACTTAATGCTGAGGCTGTACACAATAACTTAGTGCTGAGGCTGTACATAATAACTTAGTGCTGAGGCTGTACACAATAACTTGGTGCTGAGGCTGTACACAATGACTTAGTGCTGAGGTTGTACACAATAACTTAGTGCTGAGGCTGTACACAATAACTTAGTGCTGAGGCTGTACACAATAACTTAGTGCTGAGGCTGTACACAATAACTTAGTGCTGAGGCTGTACACAATAACTTAGTGCTGAGGCTGTACACAATGACTTAGTGCTGAGGCAATAACTTAGTGCTGAGGCTGTACACAATAACTTAGTGCTGAGGCTGTACACAATAACTTAGTGCTGAGGCTGTACACAATAACTTAGTGCTGAGGTTGTACACAATAACTTAGTGCTGAGGCTGTACACAATAACTTAGTGCTGACTGTACACAATAACTTAGTGCTGAGGCTGTACACAATAACTTAGTGCTGAGGCTGTACACAATAACTTAGTGCTGAGGTTGTACACAATAACTTAGTGCTGAGGCTGTACACAATAACTTAGTGCTGAGGCTGTACACAATAACTTAGTGCTGAGGCTGTACACAATAACTTAGTGCTGAGGCTGTACACAATAACTTAGTGCTGAGGCTGTACACAATAACTTAGTGCTGAGGCTGTACACAATAACTTGGTGCTGAGGTTGTACTCAAAACTTAATGGTGAGGTTGTACATTATTGCTATCAGAACATAGGACATAAAATAGTCTGCGTAATCGAATTTGGATCAGTTCTCAGATCCATTCCACCAGAACATATGAAAACCTGAGTGTAGAGGCTAAGTAGTAGTGGATTATGAAAAGTAATTCTTGTTAGTGCTTAGAGATTGTTTTCTCTGCAAATGTCCTTTTTCTCTGTTGGAAGTGTCCTTCTCTCTGTTGGAAGTGTCTGTGTCTCTCTCTGGCTTTGATTCTCTCTGTTGGAAGTGTCTGTGTATCTCTCTGGCTTTGATTCTCTCTGTTGGAAGTGTCTGTCTCTCTAGCTTTGATTCTCTCTGTTGGAAGTGTCTCTCTCTCTGTCTTTGAGTCTCTTTGTTGGAAGTGTCTGTTGGAAGTGTCTGTGTATCTCTCTGGCTTGGATTCTCTCTGTTGGAAGTGTATCTCTCTGGCTTGGATTCTCTCTGTTGGAAGTGTCTGTGTATCTCTCTGGCTTTGATTCTCTCTGTTAGAAGTGTCTGTGTATCTCTTGAGCTTTGATTCTCTCTGTTGGAAGTGTCTCTCTCTGTCTTTGATTCTCTCTGTTGGAAGTGTCTGTTCTCTCTGTTGGAAGTGTCTGTGTATCTCTCTGGCTTGGATTCTCTCTGTTGGAAGTGTCTCTCTCTGGCTTGGATTCTCTCTGTTGGAAGTGTCTGTGTATCTCTCTAGCTTTGATTCTCTCTGTTGGAAGTGTCTCTCTCTCTCTCTGGCTTTGAGTCTCTCTGTTGGAAGTGTCTGTGTATCTCTCTGGCTTTGATTCTCTCTGTTGGAAGTGTCTCTCTCTGTGGCTTTGAATCTCTCTGTTGGAAGTGTCTGTGTATCTCTCTGGCTTTGATTCTCTCTGTTGGAAGTGTCTGTGTATCTCTCTGGCTTTGATTCTCTCTGTTGGAAGTGTCTGTGTATCTCTCTGGCTTTGATTCTCTCTGTTGGAAGTGTCTGTGTATCTCTCTGGCTTGGATTCTCTCTGTTGGAAATGCCTCTCTCTCTGGCTTTGATTCTCTCTGTTGGAAGTATCTGTGTATCTCTCTGGCTTGGATTCTCTCTGTTGGAAGTGTCAGTTATCTCTCTGGCTTGGATTCTCTCTGTTGGAAGTGTCTGTGTATCTCTTTGGCTTTGAATCTCTCTGTTGGAAGTGTCTATGCATCTCTCTGGCTTTGAATTTCTCTGTTGGAAGTGTCTATGCATCTCTCTAGCTTTAAGTGTGCATGCTCAGACTGTGTCGGGTAAATCATAAAGTCCCTAAAATAACCACATGCACTTCAGGCATTCCAGTCATTGCCTGAAGTTACTTGCTAGCTGTTGGGAGGAGAGTGGTACTGATATGGAGAATGGTCGAACCTAACAGAGGCAACCTCCAGGCTTGCATGGATTTTATACAGATTGGGTGGGGGTATTTGGTGTGCCTGAAATAATTTACTAGTCACTTTTACAAAGCAACACCATGTAATAAATTTTAAAAAGCGAAAGGACCAAAAATGAGTGGGGTCTCCTATGAAGAAATTGTGGAGGTTTCTTAGATTAAAAAAGAACAACACATTCATTGCTGCCTGGTCGAAGGGGGTGGAGGATCTCCTCCTCCCTGTTCGAGGCCTGGCAATAAGCTAGCAAAGGTTATCATACAACTGAGGGCATGGCATTGCTCATTAAATACACTTGGTAAAGACCCGCAGAGAAGACATTACACTTGGCTCTAGCAAAGAGCATGGGAAGCCCTTCATGAAGAAATCCTACTCTGATCATTTCCCCCAAATCGTCCTGCATTGTCCATCGAGGGTAAATGTTACGGCTTCCTATGTACCTTGCTAAGGTCGAGTTAACGTGATCTATTTTCCTTCGGGGAAAAATAGAGATGTTTGAAATATAGTACCTCTTCCAGGAGGTGGTTGGTGAATATGTTTATGGTGAATTTAGGTAGCTTCGTTATAAACTGCATGGGACGTCAATATAACAAAACATTGCTATTCCTCTGCCCTATCTCTGAGTGATCTGATGAATTTCATCAACATGGGCATTACTGTAGATGGTATTGTTGACCTTTGCTGGTCGAGCTTGTTTTAGATGGAAAATGCATAGCATCTTGAGACATTTTAGCATATATAGAGCTATCTACTTGGATACATCAGTGTTAGCATTATGTAGAGCTATCTAGGTTTCCTACTTGGATTCATCAGTGTTAGCATTATGTAGAGCTATCTAGGTTTCCTACTTGGATACATCAGTGTTAGCATATGTAGAGCTATCTAGGTTTCTACTTGGATACATCAGTGCAATGCTTGCTGCTAGTTGGCTGAAGGCGTGCCCACGCTGCATCTAAACTGATGCATGTTGCGTCCTAGAGGGGGAAACTCCCCATGTCAATGCGCATTCATCGCATCCACATTCGCACTAGGAGGGGAAACTGTACGAAGCAAAAATAACCAGCCACCAAAGTCACTCAAAATCATCTGCTATAGCTGTAGTTGGGACAGAGGTTGTTTTTGTGTCCTCTTCTTGCTGGTGAGCTACCTACAGATGCCCAGGTAATATTTTGTGCAGAGAAGAAAAAGGAGATACCTAAGGTAAGGTAAAGGTAGAACCAACGAAGGTTGCGACTGCACAAACTTCAGAAGTCCAGATCAGGACTTTTAAACAGTTTTCTAGCTATGCAGTTAGTCAAGCTAACTAGTTTGGCCGCAGGCTACTGGTAGTATTCAGCTAGCTCCAAAGTTCCCAACTGCAGCCATTGCGAGGACGCGAGTGAATGAAATTATTTTCAATGCACACGCGCGTAGTTTTGAATTCTTTCTGCTGAGTGGCACCAGTTCCTGTTGTGTTCCTTGCTATTGTCATCATTGATGATGTGGTTGATAATGATTGGTTATCGCCTTGCCGTGACATGGTGTGGTATAAGAACCTGCCCGGAATATTTCTGCATGCCTTGTGTACTAGGAAGTTTGTACACTGAGTGATGCATTATGATTGGTCTCTCTCCAGACTAATTCTACCGGTTCTGTTGAACCAGCTCCTTCCAACCAGCAGAGATTCTATGTCCACCCTCGAGCTAGAAGTGGGGACGTGGGATCCGAGTCGACGAGTTTGAGGTCTGGAGACCCTCAGCAACAGCATCCAGGCAACAGTGGGGAGACTGTCGACCAGAGATTCCAGCCTCCCTCTTCGTCGTCCTCCTCTAAGGTAGCTAGTGGGAAGAAGCTGGTGCCTTCACAGCATCCACCGAGGGATAAAGTGCATAGCTCCAGACACCATTCCGGCAAATGGTCTAGATCCCAGGGAAGAGAGCCTAGGCCTTCTCCCCCTACGGAGACTAGGCCACACCCATCCAATAAGCCTAGGCCTGATAGAGAAAGTAAGCTTGCAGATACCTTAATTACCATCGATCCTCCTTAACTAGCTGACATTTGGACCCCCTACCTATAAACATCAACTCACTATTAACTTGTTATGTTTTAATAATTACTGCACCCTTATAAACTTCAGCAGTATAATGAACATGTGCTGGTATCATGTGTATTCGCATAATGCAGTTACAATGTAAACTTCATGTGCATGTATGTACTGCATAATTGTTGTATTATGAAGCGTATGTGTTGTATTTTGGGGGGAAGAGGTAGCACAAGTCGGATCTCTTTCCTTGTTAACTTGTTAGTACTATTAGGATTGTTGTGTTACCCGAGGTCGAGTACTTGTTTGTGTAATTCTAGACTCAAAAGTCTAATTTGAGCTACTTTTTCTTGTTTAAATGGAATGTGTGTGTGTGTGTTGTGTGTGGTAGTTGTTATGGCTGCATTCATACAATAGGCTCATGATGCTGCCTCTGCCTGCTCTCTGGTGTTGCAGGTTGCTGTGACGATGCCCACTACACATCAGGACAGAAGCCGTGTTTCTGAGGCCATGCCCTCTGCAGACCGTGTTGTCGTGGCAACTTCGCAACGTGGGAGAGCAGGCAGCAGGCCAGCACATGAGGGGAGGGGTGTGCAGGAGAGGAGGAAGAGGTACCAGGGGCAGGAACAAAGTCTTGGTGTGACAGATAAGACCAAGATGAGTTCTCCCAAAAAGGTGGGAGGGGAGAGGAAGGTGTTAAGTGAAGGGGGGGTGGCGGTCACGGGACGAGGTGCAGCAGGGAATGGAGTGGATGCAGCCATGAGCAAAGGTGTGTCCTATGCTCAGGCCCTGAAGACCACACTCCCTATTGCTGAGAGTGTGCCCAACACCGGCAAGATCAGTTCACGCTGTCAAACTCCTTCAGACTGCAGTAGTCCTGTGCAGGGCAGAACAGCTCCTCCTTTATCTGATAGGGCCACGCCCCCTTGCACGGATGTCCACAGTCCCTCCACGGCATCGGAGAGCAGCAGTCGAAGTGTTGGAAGAAAAG
Source organism: Cladorhizidae sp. MBARI D1340-BT2 (assembly GCA_028752905.1). Lineage (NCBI taxonomy): Eukaryota > Metazoa > Porifera > Demospongiae > Poecilosclerida > Cladorhizidae > Cladorhizidae sp. MBARI D1340-BT2. Next base: position 56,355,241 of record JAQNBH010000016.1, on the reverse strand, counting down.
CAGCTACCTCGCCTTCAAAATCATCTCTGAACCACGAAGTTGCCAAGCTCAAGGTAGGAAGGAGGGAGGAAATAGTGTATGCACTAACAGCACCTCCAGTCACGACTGATGAAGGGGTTAATGCCAACTTCACCAGAAGTGAGTGTATGTCATCTGAATTGTGCCAGGAGATAGAACATGCCTCACAGGAACATGAGGGTGAAAAATTGCCACCACCAGAACAAGGAGAACAACTGCAGGAGCACAAGGAACAGTTACAGCACTCACCTCTGGCACAGCCTTCAACTCCTCCGAGAATTCCTGCTCCTCTGGGGGAGCAAGAGGAGACTGGAAGCTTGGTCGGGGGTGACAGCAATGCGAAGACTGTGGATACTATTCCCACCATGAGGGAGGAGAAAGATCAGGTACAAGAATCTATGGTTTCTAAATCCGAGCCATCTAACCTTGTGACACCTGTGAGCGGTGTTGTGTCTTCCTCCCTGATTGACCCTCCGAGTGACGGAATAGCTCCAGGTGTTGTAAAGACAACACCTCCTCCACCCGGCCTTCATCCTCCCATCCACCCGCACATGATGACCATCAGCGAGCCACACCAGATGCTGTGTCAGCAGAAGCTGATTGCTGCAACCCAAGTGGCAGCGTCTCACAGACAGTATCCATTCCCTCAATCTCTGAGTGGGCTTGTACAGCTCCCCTCTTCCCTTGTGCCTGCTCTCCCGCAGACGGCCTCCCACCACTCTTCCCCCAGTCTCTCACAGCAGGTTGTGGATATAGAGCAAGCCCGACTAGCGGCCATGGCCCACCACGCCCACTCCGTACAGGGACCACCAGTTACCTTCAACCCCCAAACCGCCCACCCACGGCCACTCCTCTCTGGCCACCCTCCTCCCCCGCTCACTCCGCAGCACTTGGAGCTACTGATCAACTATGGTGTCTTTCACCAGCAACAACAGGCGATGCAGAAAACGCTGATGCTCCAACAGCATGGGCAACAACATCTTGCCAAGTGTAGCCCTGACAAGATGGATATGCTTGACCAGGTTTTGGCGACCAAGGCGCACCATCAGCAACAGTTGCAGCAGGTGTACCACCAAGGTCTGCCTCACCCCGTGTCCAGCAAGGTGGAGGTCCCACCTTCCAGGACTGCCTTAAATCCCTATTTGATGCCCACTCCACATGTCCCTGCTCACCTTACATGGAGCAGACGTGGTGTGCCACCTGTCTACCCTCAGGCCATTCAACCCAACACTTACCCTCCTCTCCCCAGCCCCCAGAGAGCGACTTTGATGGTCCCTGCAGAACCGCCGACTTCTTCCCCTTTCCCTGCAATGGAGTGTGGACCTAAGCAGCAGCAGGCAGCCTCTGACTTGTCTCAGTGCCCACAGCCTGCAGGAACCAGTGGAAATGCTCAGGAGAGGGAGCAGAACACAGAGAGTCTCAAATCCTCAAGTCTGAGCATCAAGGCAACCCCCTTCATCCCCATGGGACGGCCTCCTGGACTCTCTTCCACTGACTCAACGTCGTCTTCTGTAATCTCAGCAGCTCCTCGGGAGAGCTTGGACCATTCTCTTCAAGCAAGGAAGACTAATTTTCCTTGCACTCCTGAAATCAGCACTTCTGTTATCAAAAGAGTACCTTCACGGCCTGTGGAACAGCCAGGACACCGAACCTTTCTGCTACCGCCCAGCGTTCCTGCTCCTCTACTCTACAACTCGGTTCCAAGGCTGCCACACCCTCCTCCCACGTCCTCCATGGTGGTAATCCCCCAAATGATGAAGTCTGTCACTGCCACCGTAGCTGCAGGTCATAGGAAGGAGAGGGAGATGAATCCGTATGCAGTTCTTCCCGGCCAGGATCGTGTTTTGCTCCACAACACTCAGCAGCTGCACCAACAACTATCTGGTGGGAACGGAAATGAGAAGGGAAGTGTGCTTAGCAAGGAAATGTTGCCTACACTCTACAGATATCCTCACCCCAGTTTGGGAGGAGATGGGGTTCCTGTGTCTGCAGCAGGGCCTGCAATGGGGTTAGACCTGTCAGGCCGACATGTCCATTCATCACAGAAGCTTACCAAACCTTACCCCTATGCAGCAGGCCATATGACATTGCATGGAAACAAGCCTCCCAGCAATGACATCATGGGGGGAGTAGGGAGAGCAGCTGTCGTAGTAGGCACTGCCCAGGGCATGAAGAATATGCAGGCAAATGTGTCTGCCAACAACAGCAGCACAAAACGAGCAGCGCTTCTCCCAACGCCCCACCCTCGTCTTCTGCCACATCACAGTCCTGTCTCCCAGCCCTCCTGGACTGCACCCGTGGTCCACACTACTCCCAGCCACGCACATGGTCCTGGGGGGCACAATGCTGGAGGACAGTTGATCTTTCCCCCAGAGCTGTCTGTGCACGGGGGTGCAGCTACAGGCTACGCAGCAGCTGGACCTGTTGGCATTCTGGCTACAGCCTACACTCGGAATCAAATGTAGAATCAAACCAACATTCATGGTGTTGAAATGATGATTCAGTGTAGGGTTGCAGTTTACATCATTGCTGTGCAGAAGTATACATGTACATATTCTCTCAGTGATGGTTGATCTTAATAATGTTGACAGTTTATTCTTATACGTGGAGAGGGGAGGGGGGGGGGGCAGATGAGATACGAACAATGGAGTGTGCATGCATTCATGAAGCTATGTTGTGGCGTGAGGTGCATCCTGTAGTGTAGTACAGTAATCTTGATACCATTTACTTAAAGGGTGTGCAACTTGCAGGAGTTTTCCTCCAATATGGTCAAGAGCATGGAAATGGATGTGCCTGCTGTTTAAGACCACACTCACTAAAATCTGTTCTTGGTTTGTGCTTGTTAAAGAGGAGGGGGGGGAAGATGGATGCTGTGTCCTTTAGGCCATTGCATGAGGAAGACGATCGTCCTCTCTGTATTGGGAAATGCTCTGAAGTCTTGACTTTTGAGTAAGTCTAAATTAAACTACACATTGCAGGGTACATATGGGAATTTGATTTTATGATGCCATGTAGCCAGAGGTGTTGACCGGTAATCTAATTTGGTGGTCAAAAATTGTAACTAAAATAACCGCCAGTATATATCTGCCCACTGACTGAGTACACGATTATCATCACTGCCAAGTTTTAATCCTGTCAAGAGTCCTTCAAAGTACGTTTATTATTATAGTGATTGACAACATGTCTGGCAGTATGTTATGTGCATGTATATTATATAGAGACTGACAACATGCCAGGCAGTATGTTATGTATGTGCATGTATATTATATAGAGATTGACAACATGCCTGGCAGTATGTTATATAGAGACTGACAACATGTCTGGCAGTATGTTATGTATGTGCATGTATATTATATAGAGACTGACAACATGCCTGGCAGTATGTTATGTATATTATATAGAGACTGACAACATGTCTGTCAGTATGTTATGTATGTGCATGTATATTATATAGAGACTGACAACATGCCTGGCAGTATGTTATGTATGTGCATGTATATTATATAGAGACTGACAACATGCCTGGCAGTATGTTATGTGTGTGCATGTATATTATATAGAGATTGACAACATGTCTGGCAGTAATATGTTATGTATGTGCATGTATATTATATAGAGATTGACAACATGCCTGGCAGTATGTTATGTATGTGCATGTATATTATATAGAGATTGACAACATGTCTGGCAGTATGTTATGTGCATGTATATTATATAGAGACTGACAACATGCCTGGCAGTATGTTATGTGCATGTATATTATATAGAGACTGACAACATGCCTGGCAGTATGTGCATGTATATTATATAGAGATTGACAACATGTCTGGCAGTATGTTATGTATTATATAGAGATTGACAACATGCCTGGCAGTATGTTATGTATGTGCATGTATATTATATAGAGATTGGCAACATGCCTGGCAGTATGTTATGTATGTGCATGTATATTATATAGAGACTGACAACATGTCTGGCAGTATGTTATGTATGTGCATGTATATTATATAGAGACTGACAACATGCCTGGCAGTATGTTATGTGCATGTATATTATATAGAGACTGACAACATGCCTGGCAGTATGTTATGTGCATGTATATTATATAGAGACTGACAACATGCCTGGCAGTATGTTATGTATGTGCATGTATATTATATAGAGATTGGCAACATGTCTGGCAGTATGTTATGTATGTGCATGTATATTATATAGAGACTGACAACATGTCAGGCAGTATGTTATGTATGTGCATGTATATTATATAGAGACTGACAACATGCCTGGCAGTATGTTATGTATGTGCATGTATATTATATAGAGACTGACAACATGCCTGGCAGTATGTTATGTATGTGCATGTATATTATATAGAGACTGACAACATGCCTGGCAGTATGTTATGTATGTGCATGTATATTATATAGAGACTGACAACATGCCTGGCAGTATGTTATGTATGTACATGTATATTATATAGAGACTGACAACATGCCTGGCAGTATGTTATGTGTGTGCATGTATATTATATAGAGATTGACAACATGCCTGGCAGTATGTTATGTATGTGCATGTATATTATATAGAGACTGACAACATGCCTGGCAGTATGTTATGTATGTGCATGTATATTATATAGAGACTGACAACATGCCTGGCAGTATGTTATGTATGTACATGTATATTATATAGAGATTGACAACATGCCTGGCAGTATGTTATGTATGTGCATGTATATTATATAGAGACTGACAACATGCCTGGCAGTATGTTATGTGCATGTATATTATATAGAGATTGACAACATGCCTGGCAGTATGTTATGTATGTGCATGTATATTATATAGAGACTGACAACATGCCTGGCAGTATGTTATGTATGTGCATGTATATTATATAGAGATTGACAACATGTCTGGCAGTATGTTATGTGCATGTATATTATATAGAGACTGACAACATGCCTGGCAGTATGTTATGTGCATGTATATTATATAGAGACTGACAACATGCCTGGCAGTATGTGCATGTATATTATATAGAGATTGACAACATGTCTGGCAGTATGTTATGTATTATATAGAGATTGACAACATGCCTGGCAGTATGTTATGTATGTGCATGTATATTATATAGAGATTGACAACATGCCTGGCAGTATGTTATGTATGTGCATGTATATTATATAGAGACTGACAACATGCCTGGCAGTATGTTATGTATGTGCATGTATATTATATAGAGACTGACAACATGCCTGGCAGTATGTTATGTATGTGCATGTATATTATATAGAGATTGACAACATGCCTGGCAGTATGTTATGTATGTGCATGTATATTATATAGAGGTTGACAACATGCCTGGCAGTATGTTATGTATGTGCATGTATATTATATAGAGATTGACAACATGTCAGGCAGTATGTTATGTATGTGCATGTATATTATATAGAGACTGACAACATGCCTGGCAGTATGTTATGTATGTGCATGTATATTATATAGAGACTGACAACATGCCTGGCAGTATGTCAGTTATGTGCATGTATATTATATAGAGATTGGCAACATGCCAGGCAGTATGTTATGTATGTGCATGTATATTATATAGAGACTGACAACATGTCTGGCAGTATGTTATGTATGTGCATGTATAATATATAGAGATTGACAACATGCCTGGCAGTATGTTATGTATGTGCATGTATATTATATAGAGATTGACAACATGTCTGGCAGTATGTTATGTATGTGCATGTATATTATATAGAGATTGACAACATGCCTGGCAGTATGTTATGTATGTACATGTATATTATATAGTGATTGACAACATGTCTGGCAGTAGGTAGTATATACACACATATATAAATATATGTACATCTTATGTTACTCAATTGGAATGTGGAGAAGACTTGACAGCATTTGCTGTATATCTGAGAATTGCAATAGATGTTTTAAGCCGGCAATTGTTCAAGGTTGGGTTGGGAGAATTCCATCCCAAAAGATGTGTTGTTTTTAGACGACCATACAAGAGATGTGGAAACGAGTGAGAGGCTATATAGCTTTGTTGTCTACCACTTTCTGTCAGCCATTTTGCTTCCTCTTCTGTCAGTATATATTATATTCATACATGGAATTGTGAGTGGTCCCTCCCCTCCCTTGAAAGCAGTCGTGAAATTGCTGCAATATCTGCTCTGAAAGATCAAGCTTTCCAGTCCAGTACTTGTGACAATAGTTTTGCTTCCACGTCACTCTTGTACATCGTGCATATGGAGGGTTATCTTGCGGTATGGGTTAATAAAGAGTCTAATTAAAGTAGTCGTGTTGTATGGCATCTCGTGGCACCGACCAATTTCTACACCGTAACAGAACAACCTATTTCATGATGAAGACAAGCATCTGGTTGACAATGCCAAGAAGCTAATAAATTTGCATGTCTTATTATTTGTTGCTGTTTATTTTGCATGACGAGATGTTTGGTACGACCTGCAAAACCATTAGCTCCTTAATTAAAACTGATCAGTATATATATAGTGCCTGCCAGCATAAATGTCACATGATTCCTATATGGAATAATTGTGCACTCTGAGACTTGGTCAGTGGGTATAATTATATAGGAGAAATTCTGGCACACAGTCACATCTGTATAGTGTTAACCACAATTACTGGGGGGAATGTTTGTGGGTACACCTTGAAATCACTTGAGAATTTTCATAAGTTGTATATAGGGGGATTCTCCAAACTCGCCACACAAGTAACACCCAAACGGGTTGAGGTGGAATTTGACACTACTCCACTTCGTTTCATACAGAGTTTGAGATAAAATTTCATGATGGATGCACAGAAAAAATGGTCAAGACATAATTTTGATTGAATGAATGCTGCAATCAATTTAAGTAGAGTGGGTGGGGAAAAATTACGTTTTCATTAATTAAGTAAGCGCTCTGGCATCCTATATATATAGCAGCAAATGGCTTATTGGCATCACCGGGACTACTCAAACTAAGAATAGTTGACTCGAACAGCAATTATTTGTTAATCTCAGTTATTCTGAGTGCGCGTAGGTCGATGACAACATGGTTTCCATGGCAAAATGTCTAAACAAAATTGGGATCTGGAAAATTACTAGCTTTTACATGTGGATTTTGAAATAGTTAATTTACGATCTTATTTGGGGGCATTATTGAGGATTACCTCTCGACCAGTAGTGGTGGAAACAGGGACATGGTAATCCAGAAGACTGCAGTCACAATCGAGGCAACTGAAGCACACTGGGGATTAGGGGGAAGCAACTTTGGCACCATGGCTATTTTTATTTATAGTTTGTATATATGGGTGTCTATATACTTGTACCCGCATGTAGCTAATTGCAGTACAATGGTAGAGGGTCTGACCAAATGTTTTTACTTATCTCTGCACATGATCATGCTATGGTCCTGATTCTGCACCGAAAATCTGATTTTTATCACCCATTTGCCTACTTCACATTTTAGTGCCTTTGTTATATATAGTAGGGCTTCCTTTAGTCACATATATAATTATGTATATACTAGTTATATAGCACTTGCCAATCGGGAACCAACAGCACTGAACTTTAGGCACATACCTACTGTGTTGTGTTTTTTATGCCATTCAATGAACATAATTATGACCTAAAAGTTTTTTCACAAATTTTCACATCTGGATCTAATACCATGTATGAGTTATGCCTGTTGCAATCAAGGGTGGTTAGGCGTGTTTAGTAAATTAAGTCATATACAAGAAAACAAACAATTACACTGATAAAGAGACCAAAATCCAAAACTGCAAACTAATTATGGAGCTAACAGCAGGTTGTACATTTTGACAAGATGAGCTCAATCAGTCCACGAGATATGTACGATACTGTTGCTGTGCCATAGCTGAGCAATATATCTATATCTCAAATTCATTGAGAGTGCCTAAGGTTCCATTTTTTACTTAATGCGTATATCTGTTGAGCTATGCATCCAGTAAAGTCTGCAAATCTATGAGATTTCACTTCACATTCCAACCTGCAGTTCCAAAAGAAAAATGTCTCTGTTCCGCCTTTAAGCCCAACATCTGGACGACTGACTACGTGATCCTCAGCGACCTCTAACAGAAGAGATCTCTCCTGGGGCCATAGAGGCAGCTAACAAAGAGGTGGAAAAAGAAAGTCAGCCTAATCGAGTAGTGGAAACAGACTCAAGCTCATCCATATTCTTCCACAGCAGCTGCCTTTGTACTAGTCAGAATACCAGTCATCGAAAAACTTTGTTTTAAGAAATGTTTTATGGGTTTATTACAGACAAATCCATCAGTTGCAAACCGTTTGTTGTATTTGGTGGCAACATCAGCACATGACATTAACTTGACCTTCGAAGTTATCATAGACAACTAACCCAGTTTGGTCATCCCCCACTTGCTCTCTCTTCCCAGCATAATATGGGAGTACAGTACTATGATGTTAATGTATGCCAGTTTAGTCTCCGCCATTGGGCAGTAGTATGGAGACTCCAATGAGCTGGAAAATCGTAATGCGGGTGACAGCGATCAATTTTACCTTTGTAAATAAGCTGTGGAGGAAGGAACATAGAGCCATATTTTTTTTAAACAACCTTTTACCATTGACTCCAAATAGCTGAACATGTTTGCTGCCGCGTCTTTCTACGTTTGATGAAGGAACCATCTTTATTCCACTTTGGTCCCAGTTAAGGATCATCTCTGGTTGGATTTCCTACGACACTGGTGACTTCACTAAAAAAATTCTTCTTTTGCTTCCTTGAAATCGGCATCACTGTATTAATTCAGAGCTGTTGTAGACTTTCTCTTAAATTATGAGCTAGAAGAGAATGTGTCCAAGGCCTTCCCAAGACCCTATATCCTTCAAGCATTGTTTTGTCACGGGTCACAATAATACCCCTAGCTGCTGTAACGACTACTCGAGCAGAAACTGCTTCACCACCTTCCTTTAACTTCTTCAAATATATATAGTTGCACTTTCCTATCCATGTTGACTCCCAGAAGTAAAGGCTGCCTCGTTTAGCAGTAGGCAGAGAATTAGCTCCTCAGCTTTTCTCTTTCTGGATACTTTCTGGGCTGCTTTTAGATCCACGGAGAGTACTTTCATTTCAAATTTCTTTGATAAGTACCTTGAAGCAGCTGCAACACCATTTTCGCTGGCATACTTTCCAACAGCTGCTCTGTGCTCGGCAGTGAAATGTGTATATACCAATTGATGTCAGCCTTTCCAATGAAACATGTGGGAGCTAAGAGGCTAGTTGAAGCCTTTGACTATGTACAGAATAATCCATCCAAAGTAGTCGATGGATTTCTGACAAGGGATCCCTGGTGCTGCTTCAAAAGAATTGCATTGTCGGATGATTACATACTACACAGGCGCACACCATGATGCCACACACGTGGATGTAGATAGAAATGTGGGATGGTGCTTTAGGGAGGACTTACCTTGTGCTCTGTCTTGCTTCCATCTTTTGTTCTTGCTGTTGTTTCCTCTCCATAGGTTGAGCAGCCTCCTTCAAGAACTTTAGAACTGTAGCTCAGGGTAACTCCAGAACTAAATTTATTCTTTACCATGCTATATAATAAGGGCATACTTATTTACACAAACACATCGATCACCAGTCGAGTATACTGTTTAATTTAAGGTCTGTACAATGACTATCCACACGCAGTATACATTCCATTTTGATGGCTTTATAATAATAATAATAATTTCATGAAACACACCAATCTAGGTGTACATATATCATACACAATTATAATACACAACAAACAATGTTAATAAGTATATCAGTAGTTGGTAGATCCAAGTTTTGCCTATTCAATCTTAAATTACGGACAAAATCAGCACAAATATAGTCATCAGCATGATACATCTTAAAATAAACTGAAATTTACAAAAATTATTAAATCCGATATATAGAAGTTGAGAGGAAGCCGTAAAAATATATATAATAAGAGGACAGACAGAGAAACATGATCTAAAAATAAAAGAGGATAATAAGTCTGTTATGTATACTCTGCACACCAGCTGTAAGGTGAAGAATTTTGGTGTGGCACTTTCTAGGTATATATATAGTCTCCAGATCCTTCGTAGAATATTGTTGTAAGCACAGTTTCAAGTGACTAACTGCTTACAACTCGAGTTCCAGAGAATCCCACCATAGAGGGAAAGGCAATGTAAATCAAAAAGTTTTGTTTTAACAACTGGATCACAATATGAAAAAGAAAATTAGCTTTCTCACACATAGCATTAGTGACTCTCTTAATATTGTTCGTATCATTTATATAGTTCAGAGCATGGTGCTAATTAATTTATCGTTCCTTTCTCTTCTCGCACAAGTCTTTTTGTTGTTGCAAACATGGAGTTCCTTTCTCTCCTCACACAACGTGCTGACTGCAGCCTCAGTGCCTGGAACTGCCGGTTCATTTTTGCAAACCAGCAGCACCCGGCTAGGGGCTAATATGATGACGATCTTTACCGCTTATCATGTACTCTGAAAGATGAGATATGATAATGATAGTTGGTTGAGGGTCCGGCTCAGCATGCTTAAAATAAAAGGACTATTGGACTATTTGTGCATATGATTTTATTGTAAACGTGACATTTATTACATGGACGTAAACAATAGAATGATCGTAGGTTGGTAGGGTCAAAGTGGGGAGAATTCCAAAGTTATATTACTCTTGTAAAGAGACGCCGAAGTGTGGCTGTAATTATTGTTGGTCGATGATGCTCTCAAGGAGGATGAAAAAATGAGACATGGTCTCTTGTGTTAAAGTTGGGTGAGGGACACTTCAAACACTTCACTAGAAATAACAAGTCCAGAAGTTCCAACCAGTAGGTTAGATCTCTTTGCCTGTATTCTGTGTAGTCATTTATAATGAACTTTGTAGCTGTTGAGGCCTCCAAATCTGCGAACAGTATGTTAGCCTTAGTGTAAGGTAAAGAGTCCTCTTATACAATATGGTCCGAAGAAGGTTTAGGCTAAGTATGCCATGTGCAAGAGATGGCCATGCCAGGACAGATCATTGGTTCGACCTTTCTGCTGATTTAATGTTTTTAAATGGCTTACTTTGACCTTGTATATGTGTGGTTCAGATTTGACCAAGCTAAATCTCATTTTGGGTATAGTCAATAGTCAAAGGCCTTTCGGAGGTCCATATAAATAGTACCATTGCAAGACCTTTGATCAATAAATTTGTGAACTCCATCCAGGAAGGTCAGTAGCTGAATCAGGCAAGACCTCGTCTCACAGAAACCGAATTGACTCCACCCCCCCCCCCCCCCCCCCCCCCCCCCAGTCCGGCCCTCAGAAGAGCATTTTTTTACAAATTAAATTCACATAAATATTTAATCTGTATTTGTGGAGACACGACAGACACGACACACCCTCCACATACCCTCCCCAACTGAACAGTGCCAGTCATCTTGTCTTGCATAGCTAACACATGCACAAACTGTCTATGATTAACACACCACATTACAAGATAACACTGTGCATACAAACACATGCACAAACTTCTCATGTCTAACACTTACAACATGACCACATTGGTTGTTGGTCTCTGCCAAAAACCTATTTAAAGGAGCTGGTCTCAAGTCCCAGCAGATTTCCCCAGATTCACCTCCAATTTGCAACATTCACATCCTGTGTTTGGACTTCTCCACCTTGGATTTGGACTCCTTGGACATTGCTGCCTCCAACAGTGCAGTGTCAGGATTGCACTGCCAAAGAAGTGGAAGGTGGATGCGGAATCGAGCCTTCAATGAAGAATGGACCAAGGAATTTAGACAGGAGCAAGTGTCTCTGCCTCATCTGTCAAGAAAGCCTCGCTGTTACAAAGCTATTTAACATCCGGCGACACTACCAGTCAAAGCATTCAGACGGGTAACTTTATCTTTCAGGGCAAAAACAATGCGCTAGGCTGCCTTCTTTCTGTATTACAGGTATGATGGAATGGTAGGAGAACAACGAGTTGCCAAGGCCAAAGAGCTCAAGTCCAAGCTGTCCAGACAGCAGAACGTCTTCACCAGACCAGTCAACGAAGGCAAGGCTGCCACGAAGGCCAGCTTCATGGTGTCACAGATCATTGCCAAGTGAATGAAGCCCTTCAGAGATGGCGAGTACATAAGGAATGTCTGCAGGCAGTCATTGAAGTGATGTGCCTTGAGAAAGCCTCCTCCTTCACTGCTGTCAGCCTGAGCAACACGACAGTCACCAGGCGGGTGGAAGATCTGTCCAAGAACCTGAAGAAGCAGCTGCCAGCCTGGCCTCAGAGATCACAGCCTTCTCTCTTGCCCTTGATGAGAGCACAGACATCACCGACACTGCACAGCTGGCCATCTTCATTAGGGGAGTTAATGCAGAGTGTAACATCACAGAGGAGCTCCTCTCTCTCTGCCCCATGAAGAACATATGCACTGGAGAGCATGTCTTCCTTGAGCTCAACACGGCCATGCAGGAGCGAAAGCTAGACTTCAAGAGGCTGGTAAGCATTGCCACAGATGGCTCACCTTCCATGCTGGGGACCAGATGAGGACTGCAAGGCCAAGTCATGGCTGAGCTGGACAGGAGGGGTCTACCACGTGACCTGATCTGGTGCCATTGCATCATCCACCAGGAAGCACTCTGTGCAAAGACTATTGGCTTCCAGGAAGTGATGAGCAAAGTCATCTCGCATGTCAACGTTATCAGAGCACATGCCCTCAACCACAGACAGTTGAAGGAACTGGAAGAGCTCGAGGCCAACTATGGAGATGTGCTCTACTTCGCTTCTGTCCATTGGCTCAGCAGGGGACGCACTCTGAAACGTTTTTGGGAACTCAGAGAAGAGCTGGAGATGTTCCTTGGCATGACCAGTCCAAGAGCTCTCCGATCCCCAGTGGCTGTGCAGCTTGCTTTTCTGGTGGACATTACAGAGAAGCTGAACTTGCTCAATGTCTCCATGCAGGGTAAGGAGAAGCTCGTCACAACCTGTTCGGGAGTGTGCAAGCATTTCAGGTGAAGCTGCAGTTCTGGCAGACTCAGTTGGAGGCTGGTAACCTCGACCACTTCTCTGCCATGAAGAGTCTTCACTGTGAGGACAGAGCTGATGATTTTGATGGGCAGAGATATACTGCAGAAGTTGGAAACCTGAAGACAGAGTTTGAGCACCGCTTTGAGGAGTTCATGTCAAGAAGCATGGACTTTGAAATCTTCTCTATGCCATTCACAACTGACCCATGCAAAGGTCCAGTCGAGCTTCAGCTGGAGCAGAGCAACATGGACATCAAGTCCCAGTTTATGGAGAAGGAGCTGAAGGAATTCTACATGGCGCAACACGTTCCGAACCTAGCTGCCAATGGCCAGAGGTTCCTTGCAATACATGCATCTGTGAGCAGTTTTTCTCCAGGATCAAGTATGCCAAGTCCAAGTACCGGAATTTGATCTCTGATGCGCACATGGAAGACACTGTGAGAGTGGCTTCTTCCCATCTCAAGCCTGATATCGATGTCATCCAACAAAAGCAATTCCATGCTTCACACTGATTGTGATTATTTTGTGCAACTGTGATGTGTTTTCTGCTTCACATGTACCAGAAACAGAAGTAAAATTGTTCTTGTCCTATTCCCCCCCTGCCCCCCCCCCCTCCCAATGGCCTCCGGCCCCGACACACTCAGGGTAGTCCCCACCGTCCCCTGGGCTAAAAAGTTTGGGAAACACTGCTTTAGATGGATCAAGATGTGATCAAGATGTGCAAGGACTTCAAAAACTTTAGCTGCATTCATCTGGATGTGGTTTATTTGCTCTTGCAGGGATGGCTTGATACTGAGCTTAAGGCCACCACATATACTACAGCACAGTGTGAAACTATGTAACATTAACTAACATTAACAACAATCAGCAGTACTTAATTAATAATAATATCCATCTAATACTTATATTTGTGTCTTGCTGCTCAAGGAGGGGGGAAGGGGAGGGAACCAAAGATCATTCCTCAGCTCCGTATACAGTTCCTTCTCCTCTGCCACCACTTCCTTACCCAATACATAACACACTCGCCCACCTCCTCCATACTGCATCACTTACTCCCTCCACATCTTTCCCCAACAACAAGGCCACCTTTCCATCCTTACCCACTCTTCTATATTCATCCAGTCACTGTCCAGCACCTACAATTCTGCGCATCTCATCCACCAGTACCAGCCCTCTCAAATTCCTCACACATTACCAAGAAATGTCCCACATCTTCCCCTACTCCACTATCACACATGATACACCTCTCGTACCTAACTATCCGACATGTCTTCTTATCCTCTAACAACCCAGTGCTCTGCAACTTCCTGACCATGCATGGACCTCACATACCTCTCCAACCCTGCACCATTCTTTGCCAATTTATAAAACTTCAGCGTACTCTTGCTGTTTACTTCCTTTTCCCAATCCCCTTCTCATTTCTCACCATTTAATAATACTTCTCGTAAATACCGTGTTAAAGTAATTAGTTCTGCATTCTTTCTAGGATCTTAATATGAGATGGTTTTCTAGGGCTTTTCAGCTTCTTGAGATATCTCAAAAGCTTAAAGTTGTAGGCTTTCTTACATATTCATGCCTGGCTGCTGTCGTCAAATGCTGGAATTCGTGGTGGTCCTTTTCTAAGCGGCAATGAGCGGATGTCGTGTCTGATGCCGGTGAAGGATTTTAAATTTCGAAACTAGTGAGATCTTGTTTTTAAGAAGATGCCATAGTGTGTTGAGTCCATGTCTATTTGTTGAATATAGGCTTGATACACTAAGTTAGGTCAGCTTTTGAGAGTGAATACCCAACTCAGGTTTTCTATGAGCCCTACCAGCTACAGTAAAGGAATGGCCGGATAATTGTGGACAAGCTTGTTTGTCAACTGTTAGATCTAGAATTGTGTGGGGTTGGTGAAGACCAGGTCTGGTCTATTTCCTTTATCAGGTGTTGGTTTTTGTACTAGCTGGAGAAGGAATAGTCCATCCATTAAAAAAAAAGTGTATGACTGGTGCTGTGAGGATAGCATCTGGTAGGTTGAAGTCACTATGATTTGAAGGGTAGAACTTGGCAACTGACTCAATTCTTTAAGAGGGAATTTCAAGAGTAATCATTTCAACACTCGTTAGATTTCGTATTAAGATAGCCGATAAGTTCAGGACACCACCTCCAACACTGCCTCTGTCCCTCTGATGCACGCAATATCCTGTTGGGATTACCTCAAGGGTCACAGGTTTCTTCAGTTATACTAGGAGATGCAATTGATGAAGTTGAATTTCAAGGTTTTAAGTTGTTGTCCTGATGTCTAGCTCGAGCTCAAATCCTAGCATTAGCCCTGTCCTGACCCTACCCTATGAAGTGGATGCTTACTACCCTTCTTGGAACTTGATGTGTCTAGCCTCTTCTTGGAACTTGATGTGTCTAGCCTCTTCTTGGAACTTGATGTGTCTAGCCTCTGTTAGCAGAGACTAGTGGTGTGTACTAGCTAGGCATCTAGCGTCAGGAATCCAGCATCTAGGTAGCCATCATTCAGGTCAGCAATCATTGGTATGCATCCTGTCAAGAGCAGGTTGACTATCTACACTCAACCCACCCAGTCCTTGTCCAGTGCATCCTGTCAAGAGCAGGTTGAACATTGCTTACACCAACCAATCCTTGGCCAGTGCTTCCTTATCCAACTGGTGGCTGTAGGCTACCACAACACCTGTGAATGATGTTGAGCTCTGCTACTGGATGTACTCCCTTGGAAATCATAAACGGCTTCAGTTTTTGTCCATCTAAAAGATGGTGGTGAATTTACTCTTATCATGGCGGCTAGTTGTATGTATAGGGATGGACCTGGCACCATTTCTGGTTCCAGTCTTCTCTCCTGGCATATCCACTGGAAGAGAGGGAAGAGGCTTGATCTTTCAGAGTCAAACACTCCAATCGTCTGATGTTTACGGATGACTAAGTGCTTTCTACCTATTAATTGCCCTGAGGACTATCAAAACTGCAATGACCAATTGGGAGGTGGAGTTATATCTTTTGTAGCTTAACCTTCTCTAAGGGTTGGGCCCCTGTTGACATGTTATGGATCAAGTTATCTCAGGAGATCATCTCACAAGGACTTGGAAATTATTGTTTCATCTGACCTTAACTGGAGAGGCCACTGATAATATATGGGACTTCTTCAACGTCACTTCAGTATCTCAAAGTGCTAAGAAATCACATCTCGCTAATCCGTTCAAGAGTAACCTATGGCACTCAGATCTGGCGCCCTATGCTTATTAAAGACATTGCCTTATTTCTAGAGAAAATTCAGGATAGCTACGAAATATATAATAAAAGATTATCACGTTATATTAGTCGCTACTGATGATGGAATACGTGATATCGGAGATGATGTTCCTAGCGAATTCTCTAAAATCAGGCCTCCAGTTTCAAAATTAGTGATCATATTGAATTCTGCTGTGATCCACTAGATCCAATACATCTCTAGATCATCTCTAGATAAAAGCACAAACATGCTCATGCTAATCCCTGCAGGCACTCATATATTTTCCCCGTATTCCTCACAATGGAATGTAATTATTACCCAACCCCTGAATCTATTCTATATTCTGTTAACCTCGAGCATGAAAGTGCAAACCTGTTCATCTTGTACTTCTCTGACAATTTTGTAATTATAAGTTCTGTAAAGTAATAATAATGATAATAACATGGAATATCCTGTTTATTCACTGCGACTTCTTCATCTTGAAGAAATCTTCTGACTGGTCTGCAGTGCAAGAAAATCGCTCATACACCCAGCAAGACACGTTAAGTGTGGAGGATACATTGAGTGTGTTTAGAAATGTGAAAACAAATGCTGATGGTATGCCTATAGGCACCCATTTTGTAATTATAATTATCTAGCGAGATTAGTGTAGGATGCATCTTGCACAGGGACATGAGAAGTGATACGTGCAGGGTTGCTCAGATCTAAAGTGCTGTTTCAAGTGGTCCCAAAATATATCTATCATTGAGCTGGCAGCGAAGTGTTGTAAGTGACAGATCCAAGTTTAGAGGAGGGAGAGTTCCACAGTCTGGGAAGTCTATTGAAATAGAAATGACTGATGTGGTTAGTTCTTGACCTAGTGTGCCTTAACATGACCATCTGGTGTTGTTGGAGGAGATCGAAATGTAATGATTAATGTTAAACCTATCTGTGGGATTCTTCAGTTCTTTGATGTAGAACATGATGTTAGCTATTTCGTCCCACATCATTAAGGGTAATATGTTCAGGGCTAGCAGCATGTCTCTATTTTCTATCAAAGAATTGTTCAAAATGAACTTTGTTGCCCTCCTCTGGACCTTTTCCAACATAGTGATCTCCTTAATTAACCGTGGCCTCCAAACTTGTGAACAGTATGTTAGCTTTGACCTGACCAGAGTAAGATAGTGTTCTCAGTGTTTCTCTTGATGACATTCTGCCAAATGTACGCTTCAGTACTCCCAGTTGCTGCTATGCTTTCACAGTGATCGCACCATATTGTTGGGACCAAGATAGGCCTGTCGTCAGTACTCCCAGTTGCTGCTATGCTTTCACAGTGATCGCACCATATTGTTGGGACCAAGATAGGCCTGTCGAGATGACAACTCCTAAATCCTTATGAGAATCCTTGGCTGGTAATGGCATGTCCTTGATGGTGTAATTGAAGTCAATGCTGTGTGTTTGGTGGAATTAAACTGTAACAGGATGCATTTGGAGACATTGAATGGAAGTTTCCATTGCAAGCTCCATTCTGCGATGGCAGATAGACCTTGCTGGAGATCAGAGCAGTCATCAGTGCAGGTCACCTCCTTAGTCACAACTTGGTGTCATCGGCAAACATGTAAGTTTGCAGAGTTGGGATGCAGAGAGGAACTTCGTTGATATATAGGATAAAGAGAAGGGGACCCAGAATGCTGCCCTGGGGCACTCCCGACATCACTGTTGTGAGATTAGACACCTCTTTGTCTATGGCTACACACTGAACTCGTGAAGACAGATAATCTTTGAAGAAACCCCAGAGGTTTCCAACTATGCCTGCTTTACGAAGCTTCAATAGGAGTTCAGCATGTGGAACACTATCAAAGGCCTTTCTTATGTCCAAGTATATCACGTCATGCTGCATTTTTCTCTCCTGATTATTCAATATTGATCTAATGAATAGCAGACACATTTGGAAGGAATCCAAATTGATCAAGGCTAATTGCTTTGAAGATGAAGTCACATATTTTGTCGTAGATCAATCATTCAAGAACTTGGCTGATCGAACAAAGGAGTGATACTGGTCTATAGTTGTTCACTAGCACCTTCTCTCCAGACTTGAAAATCGGTTATTTTATGTATTTTCCATTCGTCAGGTAGTTGGTGCTGAGCAAGATATAGGGAGATATAGGGAAAAGAGGTGGTGAGCAGGCCGATGAAGAGGTAAAGCGCATGATTTTAAAGCTTTGTTAGGGTTCAGGCATACAAGGGCCTTATAAACCTCTTCATCCTTCAAAGTAATATCACTGACTACCTCAGCAGGAGTGGGTATCTCTTCCATCTGGGGTAGGGTGAAGGAGCTCGATATGAATACCATTTGAAGTATGTGTTGAATAGTGACGCCTGTGAACTCGTCGCACTCTGGTTTATAATTCCAAGGCGTGTCTGTCAAAGACAATCACAGAGACTCCACCAATGCCAACAACTCCCCTGACTTCCCAATCAGTAGCTGCTTCTGACCCCCACCACACGAGCCTCTTCGACATCTCATTTACTCCTGAATTACCGTTCCCCAGTGTGACCACCAGGCCAGCCAGAGAATCACCAGATCCTTGGCCAAATATCACCAGATAATGGCAGATATCACCAGGTGCGAAAAAGTCAATTGTATCTAGTCACAAACTCAATTTATCTTGTCATAAACCGGGTCAAAAATTTCATAGACAAAAATTTCATAGAAGGAAGAAAAAAAATTCATTTAACGAAAAAATTTCAATGGAAAAAAATGATACTTTTTTCCCTATTTCATGCAAAAATTCTTCCTTATCCTGCTAAGAAGAGAAGCGCCATATCGTCGGCTTCAGTTTGCTCTTCCACCTCCTCTCCTGCTTCGACAGTCGGGTTCTCCTTTCGCTTCCTTTCCTCCCTTTCTCTCGAGGCTTTCCACAGGTTGCCTCTGACCGCTCTTTGCACCAACTTCACGCCGGGTCTCCATTTAACACAACCCCCAGCCTCCAAAATCGATTGGCCTGCGAGGAGACGAGCTTTCACAGTTTCGGTGAGGAGACGATTTGAGCCCGGATCCTTGATTCTGTTGACTTTGCTGAAGACTCTTTCCACCGAGGCTGTCGTATGTGGCAGACACATCATGGCAGACACAAACCTGGTGAGAATGGGAAACCTAGGGTTCCCCAACCCATCCTTCAGTTTTCCGAGCATTCCCCAGAACTTCGGGGGAAGATCCCCCTCAGACATGCCCACATCTCGTAGGATTTCCCTCGACAGACGGACTGATTTCCACTCGTCGTGGAGATCGTCTAGCTCGTCCTCCCGAACCACAGAGGGAAACTGGATAGCAAGACCTGAAAGTGTGGATAGTGCAGGCGAGGGATTGAGTGCTTCCGACGGATCGAGGAATCGCATGGAAGCGATCACGCTGGTCTCACTGAAGTCGAATCGTTTCCGGATTTGCTTGCAAACTTCGACCAAGAACTTCAAACAGTCTCGCCGGAAAGTTTCTTCAGCATTTCCCATGATCCCGATCCTGGCGAGGCATGCTCCTCCCAGATCAATCTCCTTTATTCCTCTGAAGAGACCCGGATTGGAAGGGTTGATATCAGCCAATTTCTCTCTGACGAGCACAGCATCCTTGATGAAAAGACTGAGTAAACTCCGGTACTCTCCACTTATTGCGCTACTGACTTGATGCAGGCGAAAGTCCTCCGATTGGAATTCAAGATTCATTCGATCGATCCGTTTGAGTATGTACCTGAGGAAAAGGAGCATTGGCTTGGTTCCACAGTTATCCAGGGCATGAAAGATGACCACGCAATTATCCCGCTCGACCTTCTCCACGTCGGCCTGTGCCCTGAAATATGCAATCAGAGCCTCCCACTGCTGCAAAATCCTCCCGATGACTTGTCCTCGGGAGAGCCATCTCGTTTGGCTCAGCTTGAGCATCTTCTTCTGTTCCATGTGCAGCATATCCTGGATGAGCCTGAATTAGTTCTGTCTTTTGCTGCTCCTCTGGAAGTAAGACGAGATGTTGCGAAGCAAGCCCTCCAGCCAGCTCGGAAGCTGCTCCGCCGCTTTTGATGCACAGAGATGAAAAGAGTGACAGACACACCCCATCACAAAGAGGTTGGGAACATCAGTCTTTAGGAGTTGTTGAAACCCACCCCTCACACCCATCATGGTGGCACAATTATCTGCGCCTAAACCGACTAAATTCTTGATCGGAATGTCCTTCGTCCCAAGACTCATCTTCACAGCAGCATACAGCCCTGCAGCAGTCCCATCTTTGACGTCGACTGAGTCCAGGTACAAGTCCTTCGTAGCCATTTCTTGGCTATTGTAACACCGAACCACGATCGCGAGGACTTGGGACACGCTGATGTCCGTCGACTCATCGATTAGAAGGGAGAAAAATCCCTCCTTGCACGCCCGGATCACACATTCTTCTTCCTGGACTGCAATCCCCTCCTTCACGATATACGACACCTTTGTGCGCTTCATGGCTAGTGCCTTGGCAATTTTGCTGTCAGGGAATGCAACCTTGAGCATATCACACAAATGATCACATGATCTCATGGAGACGTTGTGTTCGGTCAAAAACGCAGCCAGCATCAGTTCCGCTTCTGCGACTTGATGCGCCAAAGGCACTGCCATGGGTTCAACCTTGGAAAAGACTGTCCTCAGGTCCATTGAGTTTTGCCTCGCAGCCATGTTTGCTACATGTCGGTTGGACTTCAAGTGGATGAGGAGGGCTCCCTTGTTGGGGTTGCTCAGGACAAGGTTGCAAACCCGGCACTTCGCGCCTGTCCCACCCCGGGTCTCATCCTCTTGAATCCATTCCCGGAAGTCTGGATCTTCGAGCCACTGTTTGTTGAAGGAGTGGAAGTACCATTTTTGCTTTTTCCTTGGAGGTGGCTCCATCCCACGAACAGAAAGTCAAGTCAAAGTTGGTAGGATTCAAGGAGAAACTGTGAGCCTGTGAGGGTAGGGTAAGGGTAGGCCTACTACTCTTGTAGTCCTTACTAACAAGGCCAGGCTATGGAAAGCAAAGAAAATAAAAGATAATAGTGATGGAAAGCACAAGCGAAAGACGGGAAAACAAGAAAGAAAACAAAGCAAACAAAACCTCACTTACCACAGAACGAACTTCAACTGAACTTCAACGAAGTTTAAGCTGTAAGCTGTTGAACTGTTCACTGTTGAACGAACAAGTCAAGTCTTGCTAGCCAGACCCCTTACCCATTCGCTTGACCAAATAGGACGGAAATGGGTCTGGTGACTCTGGTCTAGTCACGAGAGAGGAACCAAATTTTCCAAATATCACCAGATTTTGAGGCTTTTTGTCAAAAAAAACCCAGATCACCAGGTCCACCTCAATATCACCAGATCTGGTGATATATCACCAACAGTGGTCACACTGCCGTTCCCCGCTCAGGATTGGGATAGCCTGCGCGTGGAATGGCGACCAAAACTCAAGGTGTGGGTGTGGTCGACCAACAAGCCCTGCCTTAGCGGTGATGGAGAGTGGTGCCCCAAAATTCAACCCTCCTCTGTACAAGCAGAGGTATGCTGCTGTCCTCGACCTGGCCAGAAAACTACAGCCCAAAAGGGTTTGTATATATAATATATACTAAGGAAAAAAGTGAACAAGATGGAGAGACAAGGTAGCTAATTCTGCTGCTGGTGTCTGTTGCAGGTGTTGGATGTAGGATGTGCTGAGTGTAAGCTTCTGGTTGCATTGAAGAAGGAGGAGTATGTGGAGGAGTTAGTTGGAGTGGATATAGACGCAGCCATTCTGAAGGCAAAGGCTCAAGCACTCCGACCTCTCACCTATGACTACCTCCATCCTAGACCAACCCCACTGCACATAGTTCTCATGCATGGTGGGTGTGGTTAAGTTGCCATAGAGACTAATATTTAAGATAACATGTTTTAGGTTCAATAGCACAGCCAGATGCAAGATTGAAGGACTTTGACCTTATTACATGCATCGAAGTGTAAGTGAACCCCTTCAGTGGTTGCCTTGGTAACATAAACATTGAGCACCATGTTTGTGTATGAGTGTGTACCAGAGTGGTGCTTGTAGATAACTACTTCCCCACGTCAAGTGTTTGGGGCGAGTTTTAGAATTTTGATCGGTAGCTTGCCGAGAATCCTCTCAATCTTGCTGTATATATGGCCGGCTGTTCAAGGTAGACGTTTAGCTGATAATTAAGATTCAAGTAGTTCAACTAAGAGCATTTCCAGCATTTCTGGTATGCCACTCAAGTTTAATAAACAATTTTTAATGTGAAACAAGCGGTGTAATTTCTATGGCAGCAAAATAACACATAACATGTTACTATAGCAACACTATATAATTCCAAAAGGGGGGTCCCCACTCTTATTAAGTTCTTGTGGTCTAGGAGGAGAATTTTCCTGGTGAAGTCAGACACAATTGATGAAAGGTGTGTTGCAACTGATTTTGTTTTAAAGATTTCCCACGTTAATTTGCCACAGAGTTCCACCAAGAACAACTTCTTAATTAAGGCCTGTAGACTCTGTGGAAACAGATTAGTCACAGCCAAAGGAAAAGGAAGGATGCACATCCCAGCCAGAGGAAAGGGAGCACATCCCAGCCAAAGGAAAGGGAACGTACATCCCAGCCAGAGGAAAGGGAACGTACATCCCAGCCAGAGGAAAGGGAAGGGAGCACATCCCAGCCAGAGGAAAGGGAAGGCACGTCCCAGCCAGAGGAAAGGGAAGATACATCCCAACCTGAGGAAGGGGAAGGCACATCCCAGCCAGAGGAAACGGAAGATACATCCCAACCTGAGGAAGGGGAAGGGAGCACATCCCAGCCAGAGGAAAGGGAAGGCACGTCTCAGCCAGAGGAAAGGGAAGGGAGCACATCCCAGCCAGAGGAAAGGGAAGGCAAGTCCCAGCCAGAGGAAAGGGAAGGCACATCCCAGCCAGAGGAAAGGGAAGGCACGTCCCAGCCAGACCTCCATACACACCTACACACTGACCTCCATATATACCTGGATCCATCCATATATACCTGGCCTCCATATATACCTGTCCTCTATATATACCTGGCCTCCATATATACCTGACCTCCATATAAACCTGACCTACATATAAACCTGGCCTCTATATATACCTGGCCTCCATATATACCTGGCCTCCATATATACCTGGCCTCCATATATCTCTAGGAATATTCAAAAGGGTTAGTGCCCTACTGTGCCCTACTGAAAGAGGTGCATGGAACTTGATCTCCTTTTGACAGCGCAGGGCAGGACTGATGGAGCATGAGGCTGTGGTTTTGACAAGTACTCTGCTGCTCTTAAGAAGATGTCAGAACTAAAAATGTGTAACGAACAAAAGTTCAGGCCAAGGGACCGTCTGTTCTTGAAATCACTGGACAGAGCTCTGAGCACATTGTGCGTCCATAGGCAGTCATATCACGGTGACCTTCGTGGGGAACCATGTACACGAGGTATTTAAGGTGGGCACTGGTGCAGTTAAAAGATCATGACCGACACACACACACACATGTGATGTACATGCCTCAGAGCATGGTAGTTGCTTCAGCAATCTTGTCAGTGGCTCGGAACTTTCTGCGTATTATATTACTATTATTGAGCGAGAAGTTATGAAATTGTTTGGAGGTTGTTGCTGTTTTTACATTGGATGATCATGCCACAGGTCAACTGGGTGTGGTCACTACACAGGTCAACTGGGTGTGGTCACTACACAGGTCAACTAGGTGTGGTCACACTACAGGTCAACTAGGTGTGGTCACACTACAGGTCAACTAGGTGTGGTCACACTACAGGTCAACTAGGTGTGGTCACACTACAGGTCAACTAGGTGTGGTCACACTACAGGTCAACTAGGTGTGGTCACACTACAGGTCAACTAGGTGTGGTCACACTACAGGTCAACTAGGTGTGGTCACACTACAGGTCAACTAGGTGTGGTCACACTACAGGTCAACTAGGTGTGGTCACACTACAGGTCAACTAGGTGTGGTCACACTACAGGTCAACCAGGTGTGGTCACACTACAGGTCAACTAGGTGTGGTCACACTACAGGTCAACTAGGTGTGGTCACACTACAGGTCAACCAGGTGTGGTCACACTACAGGTCAACTAGGTGTGGTCACACTACAGGTCAACTAGGTGTGGTCACTACACAGGTCAACTAGGTGTGGTCACACTACAGGTCAACTGGGTGTGGTCACACTACAGGTCAACTAGGTGTGGTCACACTACAGGTCAACTAGGTGTGGTCACACTACAGGTCAACCAGGTGTGGTCACACTACAGGTCAACTGGGTGTGGTCACACTACAGGTCAACTGGGTGTGGTCACACTACAGGTCAACTGGGTGTGGTCACACTACAGGTCAACCAGGTGTGGTCACACTACAGGTCAACTAGGCGTGGTCACACTACAGGTCAACTGGGTGTGGTCACACTACAGGTCAACTAGGTGTGGTCACACTACAGGTCAACTAGGTGTGGTCACACTACAGGTCAACTAGGTGTGGTCACACTACAGGTCAACTAGGTGTGGTCACACTACAGGTCAACCAGGTGTGGTCACACTACAGGTCAACTAGGTGTGGTCACACTACAGGTCAACTAGGTGTGGTCACACTACAGGTCAACCAGGTGTGGTCACACTACAGGTCAACTAGGTGTGGTCACACTACAGGTCAACTAGGTGTGGTCACACTACAGGTCAACTAGGTGTGGTCACACTACAGGTCAACTAGGTGTGGTCACACTACAGGTCAACTAGGTGTGGTCACACTACAGGTCAACTAGGTGTGGTCACACTACAGGTCAACTAGGTGTGGTCATGCCACAGGTCAACTAGGTGTGGTCACACTACAGGTCAACTAGGTGTGGTCACACTACAGGTCAACCGGGTGTGGTCACACTACAGGTCAACCGGGTGTGGTCACACTACAGGTCAACTAGGTGTGGTCACACTACAGGTCAACTAGGCGTGGTCACACTACAGGTCAACTAGGTGTGGTCACACTACAGGTCAACCAGGTGTGGTCACACTACAGGTCAACTAGGTGTGGTCACACTACAGGTCAACCAGGTGTGGTCACACTACAGGTCAACCAGGTGTGGTCACACTACAGGTCAACTGGGTGTGGTCACGCTACAGGTCAACTAGGTGTGGTCACGCTACAGGTCAACTAGGTGTGGTCACGCTACAGGTCAACTAGGTGTGGTCACACTACAGGTCGACTGGGTGTGGTCATGCCACAGGTCAACTGGGTGTGATCATGTCAGGTCAACTGGATGTGGTTAACTCTTTGCACTCTGGTGGACATATATATGTTTTTATCCTATATGAAAAGAATAAAAACATACTTACGAAGTACTATGAAACAGGATAGACTTAATCATCTAATGATACTAAACATTTACAAAGAAGCTTTGGATCGCCTTGATCTAGTCACAATTGCAAATTAATTTGTGAGGAATAATGAGCACAGACTCCGAGTGTTCAGGAACTTGTGAACTTATTTCAGACTAGGTTTATTCCAGGTATATATTATATTCTTTTCAATTACCATGATATTTCTTTTCAATAAGGTGCATGTATCCCCATCCCCCACACATACTTCGCCTGACCAATCCCAAAATGCTTCCTACCCCTCTGCTTGATAGTGTATTGTGCTGAATACAAGTGATGGATAGATATTATAATAGAGCTGAAGTGCTGTGTATGTTGACAGTGATGATGATTTTGGTGGATATATTGATGAGAATTATATTGAATGTGTGAAAGATGGCAAAGAGGTTGTGGATAGTGTTAGTGATGAAGTAGGTTGTGGGAGTAGCTCCAGTGAAAGTTCAAGCAGCTCCAGCAGCTCCAGTGCCAGCAGCTCCAGTGCCAGCAGCTCCAGTGCCAGCAGCTCCAGTGCCAGCAGCTCCAGTGCCAGCAGCTCCAGTGCCAGCAGCTCCAGTGCCAGCAGCTCCAGTGCCAGCAGCTCCAGTGCCAGCAGCTCCAGTGCCAGCAGCTCCAGTGCCAGCAGCTCCAGTGCCAGCAGCTCCAGTGCCAGCAGCTCCAGTGCCAGCAGCTCCAGTGCCAGCAGCTCCAGTGCCAGCAGCTCCAGTGCCAGCAGCTCCAGTGCCAGCAGCTCCAGTGCCAGCAGCTCCAGTGCCAGCAGCTCCAGTGCCAGCAGCTCCAGTGCCAGCAGCTCCAGTGCCAGCAGCTCCAGTGCCAGCAGCTCCAGTGCCAGCAGCTCCAGTGCCAGCAGCTCCAGTGCCAGCAGCTCCAGTGCCAGCAGCTCCAGTGCCAGCAGCTCCAGTGCCAGCAGCTCCAGTGCCAGCAGCTCCAGTGCCAGCAGCTCCAGTGCCAGCAGCTCCAGTGCCAGCAGCTCCAGTGCCATCAGCTCCACTGGTGATATCTCATTCAATCAGACATCTGGTTGCATGGTTGATATGAAGGAAAAGAGCCCGTTGACTTTGCTCAGCTTTTTCTCGATGACACTATCCTAAAGAGAATTGTGGAGGAAACAAATTTGTATGCAGACCAATTTATAGCTTCAAATCGACCTACCTCCTCGATCTAGAATGAGAGATTGGAAAGCTTGCACAGTTAGCGAGATAAAGAGGTTCATTGCCCTCATTATTGCCATGAGCGTGGCAACAAACATTGGCTGGAGGATTATTGGAGCACCAAATGGCCCTTCTTCACACCATCCCTCTCAGCAGTAATGCCAAGAGACAGATTTTGTCTACTACTTCGTTTCTTTCACTTGAATGATGGGGACAAGTATGTTCCCAGGGGCCAGCCAGGCTACCACACTCTGATATGTAAGGTGTGGTTATCTACTGATGGGTAAGGTGTGGTTAGCTACTGATGGGTAAGGTGTGGTTAGCTACTGATGGGTAAGGTGTGGTTAGCTACTGATGGGTAAGGTGTGGTTAGCTACTGATGGGTTATCTACTGATGGGTAAGGTGTGGTTAGCTACTGATGGGTAAGGTGTGGTTAGCTACTGATGGGTAAGGTGTGGTCAGGTATTCTTTTATCGTGTGTACACCAGTGGTGGAGAAGAGAAGTTAGCTTTGAGAAGTGACTGGATGGCCAAGGAATCTCATGCTAGCTTTACTTCTTTCTCTGGGGAACTGATGTTCTAGGCAGAGGGCACCACAGCCGGCATAGACCGACTGTAAGTATTAGCCGTGCACGTCAGGAATATAATAAAATGTTAAAGCACAAATTACTCCAGATTTGCTGTAATTAGTGCCTTATTCCTTCCTAATTAATTATCCAGGTGAGATCCTCCCACTACACTTGGTGCTGGCCACTATAGCACGTGCTTGGTGCTGGCCACTATAGCACGTGCTTGGAGCTGGCCACTATAGCATGTGCTTTCATTTGTGAAGATGACATTTTTTGTCCACCGTCAAAGAGCACCGTCAAAGAGCACAACGCACTTTAAAAATGGTGGATAACAAACCAGAACTCACATCTCAACTTAGCTACCTAAATGTTTGCCGTTAGCTCCATATTTTGCCTTGCATATTTTGCCTTGAATCCTTCGCTAGGGCAGTCAACCAGAAGACCATAGCTCAGCTAGGAGAAGGTGTGGTCAGCCAGGAGAGGTTGGGTGTGTATCTTGGGCTTGCTGCAGGCCTGTCAGTCACATGCACTGCCAGTGTGACTCGCAGACTTGGCCCTCAAACGCAGAAATCGCAAAGACGACAACTATCTCATGGTATTCAGCAGAGCAGGCTATGCCCTAAGATGTGCATGCCATGCCTAGTGCATTAGGTCAGGGATAAGATTGTATCATGCAGCGATGAAATACTCCTCAATTGCCAGCTCAATATCCATTGTCTGGCTCAGATGAGGAAGGGAAAGTGAGAGTGTCCTGGGGCAAAGCGACCGGAATATCCTGTTCGTGCAAAGTCCAGTGCTGCAAAGTATCTTGTCCAGAGTGGACTAAAGCATTGCCATCCATCACAGACAAGATGACATGTTTCCTACTCATGGAACTAGGAACTAACCGGATGCGTAATAGTTCATGCAATCAAAAAAGACCTCGCGGATCACTAAGGGCTAGGGCTAGGGCTAGGGAGTTTTTCCCTAGAGGCATAGGGCTAGTGGTTTTGCTGAGCCCTAGCTCTAGCCCTAACCTTATTCCTAGCCCTAACCCTAGCCCTAGCCCTAGCCCTAGGCCTCAGAAGCAAAACTCCTAGGCAGACAAGACTGGCCTGAGAAGTTCTCTGTCACTACACGGCACAGTAGAGCACTAGATTGTTGGCATGGAGTGGACCACTAGATTGTTAGCATGGAGTGGACCACTAGATTGTTAGCATGGAGTGGACCACTAGATTGTTAGCATGGAGTGGACCACTAGATTGTTAGCATGGAGTGGACCACTAGATTGTTAGCATGGAGTGGACCACTAGATTGTTAGCATGGAGTGGACCACTAGATTGTTAGCATGGAGTGGACCACTAGATTGTTGGCATGGAGTGGACCACTAGATTGTTAGCATGGAGTGGACCACTAGATTGTTAGCATGGAGTGGACCACTAGATTGTTAGCATGGAGTGGACCACTAGATTGTTAGCATGGAGTGGACCACTAGATTGTTGGCATGGAGTGGACCACTAGATTGTTGGCATGGAGTGGACCACTAGATTGTTGGCATGGAGTGGACCACTAGATTGTTGGCATGGAGTGGACCACTAGATTGTTAGCATGGAGTGGACCACTAGATTGTTAGCATGGAGTGGACCACTAGATTGTTAGCATGGAGTGGACCACTAGATTGTTAGCATGGAGTGGACCACTAGATTGTTAGCATGGAGTGGACCACTAGATTGTTAGCATGGAGTGGACCACTAGATTGTTAGCATGGAGTGGACCACTAGATTGTTAGCATGGAGTGGACCACTAGATTGTTGGCATGGAGTGGACCACTAGATTGTTAGCATGGAGTGGACCACTAGATTGTTAGCATGGAGTGGACCACTAGATTGTTAGCATGGAGTGGACCACTAGATTGTTAGCATGGAGTGGACCACTAGATTGTTAGCATGGAGTGGACCACTAGATTGTTAGCATGGAGTGGACCACTAGATTGTTGGCATGGAGTGGACCACTAGATTGTTAGCATGGAGTGGACCACTAGATTGTTAGCATGGAGTGGACCACTAGATTGTTAGCATGGAGTGGACCACTAGATTGTTAGCATGGAGTAGAGCACTAGATTGTTAGCATGGAGTGGACCACTAGATTGTTAGCATGGAGTGGACCACTAGATTGTTGGCATGGAGTGGACCACTAGATTGTTAGCATGGAGTGGACCACTAGATTGTTGGCATGGAGTGGACCACTAGATTGTTAGCATGGAGTGGACCACTAGATTGTTAGCATGGAGTGGACCACTAGATTGTTAGCATGGAGTGGACCACTAGATTGTTAGCATGGAGTGGACCACTAGATTGTTAGCATGGAGTGGACCACTAGATTGTTAGCATGGAGTGGACCACTAGATTGTTAGCATGGAGTGGACCACTAGATTGTTAGCATGGAGTGGACCACTAGATTGTTAGCATGGAGTGGACCACTAGATTGTTAGCATGGAGTGGACCACTAGATTGTTGGCATGGAGTGGACCACTAGATTGTTAGCATGGAGTGGACCACTAGATTGTTGGCATGGAGTAGAGCACTAGATTGTTGGCATAGAGTGGACCACTAGATTGTTGGCATGGAGTGGACCACTAGATTGTTAGCATGGAGTGGACCACTAGATTGTTAGCATGG
Organism: Cladorhizidae sp. MBARI D1340-BT2; assembly: GCA_028752905.1. Taxonomy (NCBI): domain Eukaryota; kingdom Metazoa; phylum Porifera; class Demospongiae; order Poecilosclerida; family Cladorhizidae; species Cladorhizidae sp. MBARI D1340-BT2. The sequence goes on along the minus strand of JAQNBH010000016.1, from coordinate 56,325,167 downwards.
AGTGGACCACTAGATTGTTAGCATGGAGTGGACTACTAGATTGTTGGCATGGAGTGGACCACTAGATTGTTAGCATGGAGTGGACCACTAGATTGTTGGCATGGAGTAGAGCACTAGATTGTTAGCATGGAGTGGACCACTAGATTGTTAGCATGGAGTGGACCACTAGATTGTTAGCATGGAGTGGACCACTAGATTGTTAGCATGGAGTGGACCACTAGATTGTTAGCATGGAGTGGACCACTAGATTGTTAGCATGGAGTGGACCACTAGATTGTTAGCATGGAGTGGACCACTAGATTGTTAGCATGGAGTGGACCACTAGATTGTTAGCATGGAGTGGACCACTAGATTGTTGGCATGGAGTAGAGCACTAGATTGTTAGCATGGAGTGGACCACTAGATTGTTAGCATGGAGTGGACCACTAGATTGTTAGCATGGAGTGGACCACTAGATTGTTAGCATGGAGTGGACCACTAGATTGTTAGCATGGAGTGGACCACTAGATTGTTAGCATGGAGTGGACCACTAGATTGTTAGCATGGAGTGGACCACTAGATTGTTAGCATGGAGTGGACCACTAGATTGTTAGCATGGAGTGGACCACTAGATTGTTAGCATGGAGGGGACCACTAGATTGTTAGCATGGAGTGGACCACTAGATTGTTAGCATGGAGTGGACCACTAGATTGTTAGCATGGAGTGGACCACTAGATTGTTAGCATGGAGTGGACCACTAGATTGTTAGCATGGAGTAGAGCACTAGATTGTTAGCATGGAGTGGACCACTAGATTGTTAGCATGGAGTGGACCACTAGATTGTTAGCATGGAGTGGACCACTAGATTGTTAGCATGGAGTGGACCACTAGATTGTTAGCATGGAGTGGACCACTAGATTGTTAGCATGGAGTGGACCACTAGATTGTTAGCATGGAGTGGACCACTAGATTGTTAGCATGGAGTGGACCACTAGATTGTTAGCATGGAGTGGACCACTAGATTGTTAGCATGGAGTGGACCACTAGATTGTTGGCATGGAGTGGACCACTAGATTGTTAGCATGGAGTGGACCACTAGATTGTTAGCATGGAGTGGACTACTAGATTGTTAGCATGGAGTGGACCACTAGATTGTTAGCATGGAGTGGACCACTAGATTGTTAGCATGGAGGGGACCACTAGATTGTTAGCATGGAGTGGACCACTAGATTGTTAGCATGGAGTGGACCACTAGATTGTTAGCATGGAGTGGACCACTAGATTGTTAGCATGCCTTCATGATCTCACTCATTCACACACATGTACATGTATTGGGAACTTGACAGCCCTTCTGCTGTGTAGGGCTAGCCTAGACCAGTAGCAGCTGCTCTGCAGTCAGAGCTTTCCCAAGAACTACAGCACTGTATTGCACAAGCAGCTGGCTTGCTCTACATTACACACATGTATTTACAGTACAGATCATGTTGTTGATTACCACACCTTCATTTAGATCTACTTTTTGGTATATCTAGTGAAAATGTGTGCTCCCTTAATTTGAACATGCATTTCCTTCACTAATTGCAATGCAATGCACATTCTCATAAGTAAACATGAATAAAGTATAAACATTAGAATACGGTGTTACACATAGCTAAGCTAAGATCTGGGGCATACAGGATTTTTTCCCTTGTTGAGCCTGTCCAGACCTCCAGAGCACTGCCAAGACAACAAGGAGACTATCAAATACAGCTGCCTAACTTTTGGTACTAAGCAATCCACTAGAAAGCCACATGCCAAGATAAGGTATTGTAGCTAATTATAGGGGACCTGCATAAAGGGCTGTAGACAAGATGAGTCCTAGAGCAAGTAGCACTTATTAATTAAGGCATTTCTATAGTGGAGATCTTTAGTGGAGATCTTACTGGAATAACTAATTAACCTCACAAGATAATTCAAGTTTTTTATATATATATATTTTTTAAAGAAAAACTGGGAGGTTGAAGGGTTAATTATAGAATGTTGATACTTTGTGCTCACATAAATGAAACAGTTCTTCAACTTCTTACTTACCTGATGATCGTGCCCTAGAGAAGGTTGAGATGCTCTGCACCACCATGGTACTACACCACCATGGGTACTGCATCACCATGGGTACTGCACCACCAGGTACTGCACGGTACTGCACCACCATGGTACTGCACCACCATGGGTACTGCACCAGCATTGTACTGCATCACCATGGGTACTGCACCACCATGGGTACTGCACTACCATGGGTGCTGCACCGCATGCAGTTACCAGTTAGAACCAGTAGAGCTCATAATGGTCCAGTGTATCTCATAATGGTCCAGTGTATCTCATAATGGTCCAGTATATCTCATAATGGTCCAGTGTAGCTCATAATGGTCCAGTATATCTCTCAATGGTCCAGTGTATCTCTCAATGGTCCAGTGTATCTCATAATGGTCCAGTGTATCTCATAATGGTCCAGTGTAGCTCATAATGGTCCAGTATATCTCTCAATGGTCCAGTGTATCTCTCAATGGTCCAGTGTATCTCATAATGGTGCAGTGTATCTCATAATGGTCCAGTGTAGCTCATAATGGTCCAGTGTATCTCATAATGGTCCAGTGTATCTCATAATGGTCCAGTGTATCTCATAATGGTCCAGTGTATCTCATAATGGTCCAGTGTATCTCACAATGGTCCAGTGTATCTCATAATGGTGCAGTGTATCTCATAATGGTCCAGTGTAGCTCATAATGGTCCAGTATATCTCATAATGGTCCAGTGTATCTCATAATGGTCCAGTGTATCTCATAATGGTCCAGTGTATCTCATAATGGTCCAGTGTATCTCACAATGGTCCAGTATATCTCATAATGGTCCAGTGTATCTCATAATGGTCCAGTGTATCTCATAATGGTCCAGTGTAGCTCATAATGGTCCAGTATATCTCATAATGGTCCAGTGTATCTCATAATGGTCCAGTGTATCTCATAATGGTCCAGTGTATCTCACAATGGTCCAGTATATCTCATAATGGTCCAGTGTATCTCATAATGGTCCAGTGTAGCTCATAATGGTCCAGTATATCTCATAATGGTCCAGTGTATCTCATAATGGTCCAGTGTATCTCATAATGGTCCAGTGTATCTCATAATGGTCCAGTGTATCTCACAATGGTCCAGTGTATCTCATAATGGTCCAGTGAATCTCATAATGGTCCAGTGTATCTCATAATGGTCCAGTGAATCTCATAATGGTCCAGTGAATCTCATAATGGTCCAGTGTATCTCACAATGGTCCAGTGGAGCTCATAATGGTCCAGTGGATCTCATAATGGTCCAGTGGATCTCATAATGGTCCAGTGAATCTCATAATGGTCCAGTGAATCTCATAATGGTCCAGTGAATCTCATAATGGTCCAGTGTGTATCTCATAATGGTCCAGTGTATCTCATAATGGTCCAGTGTATCTCATAATGGTTCAGTGTATCTCATAATGGTCTGGACAGTGTATCTCATAATGGTCCAGTGTATCTCATAATGGTCCAGTGTAGCTCATAATGGTCCAGTGGATCTCATAATGGTCCAGTGTATCTCATAATGGTCCAGTGTAGCTCATAATGGTCCCAGTGTGTATCTCATAATGGTCCAGTGTATCTCATAATGGTCCAGTGTATCTCATAATGGTCCAGTGGATCTCATAATGGTCCAGTGGATCTCATAATGGTTCAGTGTATCTCATAATGGTCCAGTGGATCTCATAATGGTCCAGTGTATGTCATAATGGTCCAGTGTATCTCATAATGGTCCAGTGGATCTCATAATGGTTCAGTGTATCTCATAATGGTCCAGTGGATCTCATAATGGTCCAGTGTATCTCATAATGGTTCAGTGTATCTCATAATGGTCCACTGTATCTCATAATGGTCCAGTGTATCTCATAATGGTCCAGTAGATCTCATAATGGTCCAGTGTATGTCATAATGGTCCAGTGGATCTCATAATGGTCCAGTGAATCTCATAATGGTCCAGTGTATCTCATAATGGTCCAGTGTATCTCATAATGGTCCAGTGTATCTCATAATGGTCCAGTGTATCTCACAATGGTCCAGTGTATCTCATAATGGTCCAGTGTATCTCATAATGGTCCAGTGTATCTCATAATGGTCCAGTGTATCTCATAATGGTCCAGTGTATCTCACAATGGTCCAGTGTATCTCACAATGGTCCAGTGTATCTCATAATGGTCCAGTGTATCTCATAATGGTCCAGTGTATCTCATAATGGTCCAGTGTATCTCATAATGGTCCAGTGTATCTCATAATGGTCCAGTGTATCTCACAATGGTCCAGTGTATCTCATAATGGTCCAGTGTATCTCATAATGGTCCAGTGTATCTCATAATGGTCCAGTGAATCTCATAATGGTCCAGTGAATCCCATAATGGTCCAGTGTGTATCTCATAATGGTCCAGTATATCTCATAATGGTCCAGTGGATCTCATAATGGTCCAGTGTAACTCATAATGGTCCAGTGTATCTCATAATGGTCCAGTGTAGTTCAAAATGGTCCAGGAGGACCAGTGCAGCTCACAACCTGGGTCTGGAGTTCATTAGTAACTGTTTGTTTATAGACTTTCAGTTTTTACCCATTTCCCCAGGGATCACAAGTACTGTATACATAATCCAGTACCTAATTAACCCCAGAGGCAATTGCTAGACTCAAGCTGGCTAGCTGGAGGGCAACCTTTGAGGCGGGCATG
>JAQNBH010000016.1:56162213-56320317 GCA_028752905.1 Cladorhizidae sp. MBARI D1340-BT2 | reverse complement strand
AGCATGAGTGGACCACTAGATTGTTAGCATGGAGTGGACCACTAGATTGTTAGCATGGAGTGGACTACTAGATTGTTGGCATGGAGTGGACCACTAGATTGTTAGCATGGAGTGGACCACTAGATTGTTGGCATGGAGTAGAGCCACTAGATTGTTAGCATGGAGTGGACCACTAGATTGTTAGCATGGAGTGGACCACTAGATTGTTAGCATGGAGTGGACCACTAGATTGTTAGCATGGAGTGGACCACTAGATTGTTAGCATGGAGTGGACCACTAGATTGTTAGCATGGAGTGGACCACTAGATTGTTAGCATGGAGTGGACCACTAGATTGTTAGCATGGAGTGGACCACTAGATTGTTAGCATGGAGTGGACCACTAGATTGTTAGCATGGAGTGGACCACTAGATTGTTAGCATGGAGTGGACCACTAGATTGTTAGCATGGAGTGGACCACTAGATTGTTAGCATGGAGTGGACCACTAGATTGTTAGCATGGAGTGGACCACTAGATTGTTAGCATGGAGTGGACCACTAGATTGTTAGCATGGAGTGGACCACTAGATTGTTAGCATGGAGTGGACCACTAGATTGTTAGCATGGAGTGGACCACTAGATTGTTAGCATGGAGTGGACCACTAGATTGTTAGCATGGAGTGGACCACTAGATTGTTAGCATGGAGTGGACCACTAGATTGTTAGCATGGAGTGGACCACTAGATTGTTAGCATGGAGTGGACCACTAGATTGTTAGCATGGAGTGGACCACTAGATTGTTAGCATGGAGTGAGCCACTAGATTGTTAGCATGGAGTGGACCACTAGATTGTTAGCATGGAGTGGACCACTAGATTGTTAGCATGGAGTGGACCACTAGATTGTTAGCATGGAGTGGACCACTAGATTGTTAGCATGGAGTGGACCACTAGATTGTTAGCATGGAGTGGACCACTAGATTTAGCATGGAGTGGACCACTAGATTGTTAGCATGGAGTGGACCACTAGATTGTTAGCATGGAGTGGACCACTAGATTGTTAGCATGGAGTGGACCACTAGATTGTTGGCATGGAGTGGACCACTAGATTGTTAGCATGGAGTGGACCACTAGATTGTTAGCATGGAGTGGACTACTAGATTGTTAGCATGGAGTGGACCACTAGATTGTTAGCATGGAGTGGACCACTAGATTGTTAGCATGGAGGGGACCACTAGATTGTTAGCATGGAGTGGACCACTAGATTGTTAGCATGGAGTGGACCACTAGATTGTTAGCATGGAGTGGACCACTAGATTGTTAGCATGCCTTCATGATCTCACTCATTCACACACATGTACATGTATTGGGAACTTGACAGCCCTTCTGCTGTGTAGGGCTAGCCTAGACCAGTAGCAGCTGCTCTGCAGTCAGAGCTTTCCCAAGAACTACAGCACTGTATTGCACAAGCAGCTGGCTTGCTCTACATTACACACATGTATTTACAGTACAGATCATGTTGTTGATTACCACACCTTCATTTAGATCTACTTTTTGGTATATCTAGTGAAAATGTGTGCTCCCTTAATTTGAACATGCATTTCCTTCACTAATTGCAATGCAATGCACATTCTCATAAGTAAACATGAATAAAGTATAAACATTAGAATACGGTGTTACACATAGCTAAGCTAAGATCTGGGGCATACAGGATTTTTTCCCTTGTTGAGCCTGTCCAGACCTCCAGAGCACTGCCAAGACAACAAGGAGACTATCAAATACAGCTGCCTAACTTTTGGTACTAAGCAATCCACTAGAAAGCCACATGCCAAGATAAGGTATTGTAGCTAATTATAGGGGACCTGCATAAAGGGCTGTAGACAAGATGAGTCCTAGAGCAAGTAGCACTTATTAATTAAGGCATTTCTATAGTGGAGATCTTTAGTGGAGATCTTACTGGAATAACTAATTAACCTCACAAGATAATTCAAGTTTTTTATATATATATATTTTTTAAAGAAAAACTGGGAGGTTGAAGGGTTAATTATAGAATGTTGATACTTTGTGCTCACATAAATGAAACAGTTCTTCAACTTCTTACTTACCTGATGATCGTGCCCTAGAGAAGGTTGAGATGCTCTGCACCACCATGGTACTACACCACCATGGGTACTGCATCACCATGGGTACTGCACCACCAGGTACTGCACGGTACTGCACCACCATGGTACTGCACCACCATGGGTACTGCACCAGCATTGTACTGCATCACCATGGGTACTGCACCACCATGGGTACTGCACTACCATGGGTGCTGCACCGCATGCAGTTACCAGTTAGAACCAGTAGAGCTCATAATGGTCCAGTGTATCTCATAATGGTCCAGTGTATCTCATAATGGTCCAGTATATCTCATAATGGTCCAGTGTAGCTCATAATGGTCCAGTATATCTCTCAATGGTCCAGTGTATCTCTCAATGGTCCAGTGTATCTCATAATGGTCCAGTGTATCTCATAATGGTCCAGTGTAGCTCATAATGGTCCAGTATATCTCTCAATGGTCCAGTGTATCTCTCAATGGTCCAGTGTATCTCATAATGGTGCAGTGTATCTCATAATGGTCCAGTGTAGCTCATAATGGTCCAGTGTATCTCATAATGGTCCAGTGTATCTCATAATGGTCCAGTGTATCTCATAATGGTCCAGTGTATCTCATAATGGTCCAGTGTATCTCACAATGGTCCAGTGTATCTCATAATGGTGCAGTGTATCTCATAATGGTCCAGTGTAGCTCATAATGGTCCAGTATATCTCATAATGGTCCAGTGTATCTCATAATGGTCCAGTGTATCTCATAATGGTCCAGTGTATCTCATAATGGTCCAGTGTATCTCACAATGGTCCAGTATATCTCATAATGGTCCAGTGTATCTCATAATGGTCCAGTGTATCTCATAATGGTCCAGTGTAGCTCATAATGGTCCAGTATATCTCATAATGGTCCAGTGTATCTCATAATGGTCCAGTGTATCTCATAATGGTCCAGTGTATCTCACAATGGTCCAGTATATCTCATAATGGTCCAGTGTATCTCATAATGGTCCAGTGTAGCTCATAATGGTCCAGTATATCTCATAATGGTCCAGTGTATCTCATAATGGTCCAGTGTATCTCATAATGGTCCAGTGTATCTCATAATGGTCCAGTGTATCTCACAATGGTCCAGTGTATCTCATAATGGTCCAGTGAATCTCATAATGGTCCAGTGTATCTCATAATGGTCCAGTGAATCTCATAATGGTCCAGTGAATCTCATAATGGTCCAGTGTATCTCACAATGGTCCAGTGGAGCTCATAATGGTCCAGTGGATCTCATAATGGTCCAGTGGATCTCATAATGGTCCAGTGAATCTCATAATGGTCCAGTGAATCTCATAATGGTCCAGTGAATCTCATAATGGTCCAGTGTGTATCTCATAATGGTCCAGTGTATCTCATAATGGTCCAGTGTATCTCATAATGGTTCAGTGTATCTCATAATGGTCTGGACAGTGTATCTCATAATGGTCCAGTGTATCTCATAATGGTCCAGTGTAGCTCATAATGGTCCAGTGGATCTCATAATGGTCCAGTGTATCTCATAATGGTCCAGTGTAGCTCATAATGGTCCCAGTGTGTATCTCATAATGGTCCAGTGTATCTCATAATGGTCCAGTGTATCTCATAATGGTCCAGTGGATCTCATAATGGTCCAGTGGATCTCATAATGGTTCAGTGTATCTCATAATGGTCCAGTGGATCTCATAATGGTCCAGTGTATGTCATAATGGTCCAGTGTATCTCATAATGGTCCAGTGGATCTCATAATGGTTCAGTGTATCTCATAATGGTCCAGTGGATCTCATAATGGTCCAGTGTATCTCATAATGGTTCAGTGTATCTCATAATGGTCCACTGTATCTCATAATGGTCCAGTGTATCTCATAATGGTCCAGTAGATCTCATAATGGTCCAGTGTATGTCATAATGGTCCAGTGGATCTCATAATGGTCCAGTGAATCTCATAATGGTCCAGTGTATCTCATAATGGTCCAGTGTATCTCATAATGGTCCAGTGTATCTCATAATGGTCCAGTGTATCTCACAATGGTCCAGTGTATCTCATAATGGTCCAGTGTATCTCATAATGGTCCAGTGTATCTCATAATGGTCCAGTGTATCTCATAATGGTCCAGTGTATCTCACAATGGTCCAGTGTATCTCACAATGGTCCAGTGTATCTCATAATGGTCCAGTGTATCTCATAATGGTCCAGTGTATCTCATAATGGTCCAGTGTATCTCATAATGGTCCAGTGTATCTCATAATGGTCCAGTGTATCTCACAATGGTCCAGTGTATCTCATAATGGTCCAGTGTATCTCATAATGGTCCAGTGTATCTCATAATGGTCCAGTGAATCTCATAATGGTCCAGTGAATCCCATAATGGTCCAGTGTGTATCTCATAATGGTCCAGTATATCTCATAATGGTCCAGTGGATCTCATAATGGTCCAGTGTAACTCATAATGGTCCAGTGTATCTCATAATGGTCCAGTGTAGTTCAAAATGGTCCAGGAGGACCAGTGCAGCTCACAACCTGGGTCTGGAGTTCATTAGTAACTGTTTGTTTATAGACTTTCAGTTTTTACCCATTTCCCCAGGGATCACAAGTACTGTATACATAATCCAGTACCTAATTAACCCCAGAGGCAATTGCTAGACTCAAGCTGGCTAGCTGGAGGGCAACCTTTGAGGCGGGCATGAATGCAAGTAAGAATGTTAAATAACCTTGTGGTTTTAACTTTGGAGCTCCATAGATTCTGCACACTTCACTCTGTGAACTTGATATATAGCTCAAAAGATAGGTCTCTCTGTGTGCTCTCTTTTGACACTAAAAAGTGTTGCATAGTTTAACAACGCCCAAGTTAGAGGCAGTCAAAGTTGGGGGTCTCAAAACCTGCACGCCTGAATCCTCTTGAGTTGTCGCTCCTTATTGGCAATTGCTAGCTAGACACTATCAGTGGCTATAGTAGGACTTCTCTGGGCACATAGTAATGCTAGCTAGCACTTAATCAGGACAACTCTAGACCTATTATATATCAAGTTCATACAGTGAAGTGTGCAGACTATGAGCTCCAAAGTTGTAAAGCACAAGATTTTATTACTATTTTGGGGGAAAATGGTTCGTTCCCCCCCTAAAGTGCACAGTCAGTGCCATCCACTCCCATAGTAACCACAAGCTCCCATAAATGCTCCATTATGTTTGGGGTGATAGTGGTAACTACATCCACCTCACGAAATATAGAAGCAGAGGAGCACAAAATGAAAATGAGAGACCTGCCCCCCCTAGTCTCCCCTATGTGTTGACCCCCCCCAACATTGACCCCCCAACATTACTCTCCCGAACTTCTTTTGTGGCTACATAAAAACGAAGTTGTTTGTCAGTCAAAGAGCCACGCCCTCTCTGTAAATCTCACGTTTCTGCAACTACAGTATTAGTAGCCTCACATCTGCTTGCAGGAGGTGAGCTCTGATGTGGCTAGAGGAGTTGGTTGGTGATGCAGTTTGCATTATTTGCAGGAGGTGAGCTCTGACATGGCTAGAGGAGTTGGTTGGTGATGCAGCCATGTTGCATTATTTGCATGAGGTGAGCTCTGACATGTCTAGAGGAGTTGGTTAGTGATGCAGCCATGTTGCATTATTTGCATGAGGTGAGCTCTGATGTGGCTGGTGGAGTTGGTTGGTGATGCAGCCATGTTGCATTATTTGCAGGAGGTGAGCTCTGATGTGGCTAGAGGAGTTGGTTGGTGATGCAGCCATGTTGCATTATTTGCAGGAGGTGAGCTCTGACATGGCTAGAGGAGTTGGTTAGTGATGCAGCCATGTTGCATTATTTGCAGGAGGTGAGCTCTGATGTGGCTAGAGGAGTTGGTTAGTGATGCAGCCATGTTGCATTATTTGCAGGAGGTGAGCTCTGACATGTCTAGAGGAGTTGGTTGGTGATGCAGCCATGTTGCATTATTTGCAGGAGGTGAGCTCTGACATGTCTAGAGGAGTTGGTTGGTGATGCAGCCATGTTGCATTATTTGCAGGAGGTGAGCTCTGACATGGCTAGAGGAGTTGGTTGGTGATGCAGCCATGTTGCATTATTTGCAGGAGGTGAGCTCTGATGTGGCTAGAGGAGTTGGTTAGTGATGCAGCCATGTTGCATTATTTGCATGAGGTGAGCTCTGATGTGGCTAGAGGAGTTGGTTAGTGATGCAGCCATGTTGCATTATTTGCAGGAGGTGAGCTCTGATGTGGCTAGAGGAGTTGGTTGGTGATGCAGCCATGTTGCATTATTTGCAGGAGGTGAGCTCTGACATGGCTAGAGGAGTTGGTTAGTGATGCAGCCATGTTGCATTATTTGCAGGAGGTGAGCTCTGATGTGGCTAGAGGAGTTGGTTAGTGATGCAGCCATGTTGCATTATTTGCAGGAGGTGAGCTCTGACATGTCTAGAGGAGTTGGTTGGTGATGCAGCCATGTTGCATTATTTGCAGGAGGTGAGCTCTGACATGTCTAGAGGAGTTGGTTGGTGATGCAGCCATGTTGCATTATTTGCAGGAGGTGAGCTCTGACATGTCTAGAGGAGTTGGTTGGTGATGCAGCCATGTTGCATTATTTGCAGGAGGTGAGCTCTGACATGGCTAGAGGAGTTGGTTGGTGATGCAGCCATGTTGCATTATTTGCAGGAGGTGAGCTCTGATGTGGCTAGAGGAGTTGGTTAGTGATGCAGCCATGTTGCATTATTTGCATGAGGTGAGCTCTGATGTGGCTAGAGGAGTTGGTTAGTGATGCAGCCATGTTGCATTATTTGCAGGAGGTGAGCTCTGATGTGGCTAGAGGAGTTGGTTGGTGATGCAGCCATGTTGCATTATTTGCAGGAGGTGAGCTCTGACATGGCTAGAGGAGTTGGTTAGTGATGCAGCCATGTTGCATTATTTGCAGGAGGTGAGCTCTGATGTGGCTAGAGGAGTTGGTTAGTGATGCAGCCATGTTGCATTATTTGCAGGAGGTGAGCTCTGACATGTCTAGAGGAGTTGGTTGGTGATGCAGCCATGTTGCATTATTTGCAGGAGGTGAGCTCTGACATGGCTAGAGGAGTTGGTTGGTGATGCAGCCATGTTGCATTATTTGCATGAGGTGAGCTCTGATGTGGCTAGAGGAGTTGGTTGGTGATGCAGCCATGTTGCATTATTTGCAGGAGGTGAGCTCTGACATGTCTAGAGGAGTTGGTTAGTGATGCAGCCATGTTGCATTATTTGCATGAGGTGAGCTCTGATGTGGCTAGAAGAGTTGGTTGGTGATGCAGCCATGTTGCATTATTTGCAGGAGGTGAGCTCTGATGTGGCTGGTGGAGTTGGTTGGTGATGCAGCCATGTTGCATTATTTGCAGGAGGTGAGCTCTGATGTGGCTAGAGGAGTTGGTTAGTGATGCAGCCATGTTGTATTATTTGCAGGAGGTGAGCTCTGATGTGGCTAGAGGAGTTGGTTAGTGATGCAGCCATGTTGCATTATTTGCATTAGGTGAGCTCTGATGTGGCTAGAGGAGTTGGTTAGTGATGCAGCCATGTTGCATGTGCGGGCACATACATCTCTAAACATGATTGGCCAACAATGTCAAGTACACTGCCATTCTCTGGTGCCACGAGGGTGCATCCCAATCCCAATCCCAAACGTGCCCATGACCTTCCTCGTGAAAAGCTACTCCCAATGAGCCTCCTTGAGTCCTCCCCCCCCCCCTGGAGTTCTACAGCGGTCGGACAATGAATCGTACATCCTCTGGTGTATGTGAGGGACATTCTTTCCCACACATAATCGGGTGACTGAAGACGAGTGCTTCACTGTGCAGTCCCAAGAGAACCGTCTGGCACCGGTGCGAGTTAGCATTAGCAAGCTTCACTTGTCTTTCATGGTGGTTGTCCTTGTATTCAGAGAGACCTGGTGACCTCGAACATTCCATGGCAAGGAGAAAGCTGGAAAGGGTCGCTAGTCATGTGCCAACACGGAAATATCAGCGACGGCTATCAGCAGCGAGAAATTGCATGTAGAAAATTTTAGATTGCTATGCACAATTAGAATGATGCATAAATGGATCATTGCAACTCAATTAGAATGATGCATAAATGGATCATTGCGTCTCACAATTAGAATGATGCATAAATGGATCATTGCATCTCACAATTAGAATGATGCATAAATAGATCATTGCGACTCAATTAGAATGATGCATAAATGGATCTTTCATGGAATGCTGTTTTCTGTGGGGCTGGAGACGTGTGTCCAGGTGTGTCCGGGTGTGTCCAGGTATGTCCAGGTGTGTCCAGGTGTGTCCGGGTGTGTCCGGGCGTGTCCGGGCGTGTCCAGGCATGTCCAGGTGTGTCCAGGTGTGTCCAGGCGTGTCCAGGTGTGTCCAGGCGTGTCCAGGTGTGTCCAGGTGTGTCCAGGCGTGTCCAGGTGTGTCCAGGTGTGTCCAGGTGTGTCCGTGTCCGGGCGTGTCCGGGTGTGTCTGGGTGTGTCCAGGTGTGTCCAGGCGTGTCCAGGCGTGTCCAGGCGTGTCCGGGTGTGTCCGGGTGTGTCCAGGCGTGTCCAGGTGTGTCCGGGTGTGTCCGGGCGTGTCCAGGCGCGTCCAGGCGTGTCCAGGTGTGCCCAGTGTGTTTGTGTTTAGAATCACAATGCCAGAGGGAAGTATTGCAATGAAGATCCATTTACAAACTTGGCCAAAGATGATATCAGTGACTTAGGAGTTTCAGTAAACTTGAAGACAATGACAACAGCTACAGCAGAGGCAACAGCTACAGCAGAGGCAACAGCTACAGCAGAGACAACAGCTACAGCAGAGGCAACAGCTACAGCAGAGACAACAGCTACAGAAAAGGCAACAGCTACAGCAGAGGCAGAAGCTACAGAGACAACAGCTACAGCAGAGGCAACAGCTACAGCAGAGGCAACAGCTACAGCAGAGGCAGCAGCTACAGCAGAGGCAACAGCTACAGCAGAGACAGCAGCTACAGCAGAGACAACAGCTACAGCAGAGACAACAGCTACAGCAGAGGCAACAGCTACAGCAGAGACAACAGCTACAGCAGAGACAACAGCTACAGCAGAGGCAACAGCTACAGCAGAGACAACAGCTACAGCAGAGGCAGCAGCTACAGCAGAGGCAACAGCTACAGCAGAGACAACAGCTACAGCAGAGACAACAGCTACAGCAGAGACAACAGCTACAGCAGAGACAACAGCTACAGCAGAGGCAGCAGCTACAGCAGAGACAGCAGCTACAGCAGAGACAGCAGCTACAGCAGAGACAACAGCTACAGCAGAGACAACAGCTACAGCAGAGGCAACAGCTACAGCAGAGACAACAGCTACAGCAGAGACAACAGCTACAGCAGAGACAACAGCTACAGCAGAGGCAACAGCTACAGCAGAGACAACAGCTACAGCAGAGACAACAGCTACAACAGCTACAGCAGAGACAACAGCTACAGCAGAGACAGCAGCTACAGCAGAGACAGCAGCTACAGCAGAGGCAGCAGCTACAGCAGAGGCAGCAGCTACAGCAGCTACAGCAGAGACAACAGCTACAGCAGAGACAGCAGCTACAGCAGAGACAGCAGCTACAGCAGAGGCAACAGCTACAGCAGAGGCAACAGCTACAGCAGAGGCAACAGCTACAGCAGAGACAACAGCTACAGCAGAGACAACAGCTACAGCAGAGACAACAGCTACAGCAGAGACAACAGCTACAGCAGAGACAACAGCTACAGCAGAGACAACAGCTACAGCAGAGACAACAGCTACAGCAGAGGCAACAGCTACAGCAGAGACAACAGCTACAGCAGAGACAACAGCTACAGCAGAGGCAACAGCTACAGCAGAGGCAACAGCTACAGCAGAGGCAACAGCTACAGCAGAGGCAACAGCTACAGCAGAGGCAACAGCTACAGCAGAGGCAACAGCTACAGCAGAGACAGCAGCTACAGCAGAGACAACAGCTACAGCAGAGGCAACAGCTACAGCAGAGACAACAGCTACAGCAGAGACAACAGCTACAGCAGAGACAACAGCTACAGCAGAGGCAACAGCTACAGCAGAGGCAACAGCTACAGCAGAGGCAACAGCTACAGCAGAGACAACAGCTACAGCAGAGGCAACAGCTACAGCAGAGGCAACAGCTACAGCAGAGGCAACAGCTACAGCAGAGACAGCAGCTACAGCAGAGACAGCAGCTACAGCAGAGACAACAGATACAGCAGAGACAACAGCTACAGCAGAGACAACAGATACAGCAGAGGCAACAGATACAGCAGAGACAACAGCTACAGCAGAGACAGCAGCTACAGCAGAGACAACAGCTACAGCAGAGACAACAGCTACAGCAGAGGCAACAGCTACAGCAGAGACAGCAGCTACAGCATAGACAACAGCTACAGCAGAGGCAGCAGCTACAGCAGAGACAACAGCTACAGCAGAGACAACAGCTACAGCAGAGACAACAGCTACAGCAGAGGCAGCAGCTACAGCAGAGACAGCAGCTACAGCAGAGACAGCAGCTACAGCAGAGACAACAGCTACAGCAGAGACAACAGCTACAGCAGAGGCAACAGCTACAGCAGAGACAACAGCTACAGCAGAGACAACAGCTACAGCAGAGACAACAGCTACAGCAGAGGCAACAGCTACAGCAGAGACAACAGCTACAGCAGAGACAACAGCTACAACAGCTACAGCAGAGACAACAGCTACAGCAGAGACAGCAGCTACAGCAGAGGCAACAGCTACAGCAGAGACAACAGCTACAGCAGAGGCAACAGCTACAGCAGAGACAACAGCTACAGCAGAGGCAACAGCTACAGCAGAGGCAACAGCTACAGCAGAGGCAACAGCTACAGCAGAGACAACAGCTACAGCAGAGACAACAGCTACAGCAGAGGCAGAAGCTACAGCAGAGGCAACAGCTACAGCAGAGGCAACAGCTACAGCAGAGACAACAGCTACAGCAGAGGCAGCAGCTACAGCAGAGACAACAGCTACAGCAGAGACAACAGCTACAGCAGAGACAACAGCTACAGCAGAGACAACAGCTACAGCAGAGACAACAGCTACAGCAGAGACAACAGCTACAGCAGAGGCAACAGCTACAGCAGAGGCAACAGCTACAGCAGAGGCAACAGCTACAGCAGAGGCAACAGCTACAGCAGAGGCAACAGCTACAGCAGAGGCAACAGCTACAGCAGAGGCAACAGCTACAGCAGAGACAACAGATACAGCAGAGGCAACAGCTACAGCAGAGACAACAGCTACAGCAGAGACAGCAGCTACAGCAGAGGCAACAGCTACAGCAGAGACAACAGCTACAGCAGAGACAACAGCTACAGCAGAGACAGCAGCTACAGCAGAGGCAACAGCTACAGCAGAGGCAACAGCTACAGCAGAGACAACAGCTACAGCAGAGACAACAGCTACAGCAGAAACAACAGCTACAGCAGAGACAACAGCTACAGCAGAGACAACAGCTACAGCAGAAACAACAGCTACAGCAGAGGCAACAGCTACAGCAGAGGCAACAGCTACAGCAGAGACAACAGCTACAGCAGAGGCAACAGCTACAGCAGAGGCAACAGCTACAGCAGAGACAGCAGCTACAGCAGAGGCAACAGCTACAGCAGAGGCAACAGCTACAGCAGAGGCAACAGCTACAGCAGAGACAACGGCTATAGCAGAGACAACAGCTACAGCAGAGGCAACAGCTACAGCAGAGGCAACAGCTACAGCAGAGACAACAGCTACAGCAGAGGCAGCAGCTGGACATTTGCGAATTCTAACCAGCTACATGTAGGTACTTTACGAAGCTTCCAACTTTGTTTCATCGATTCCGAGTGGTTTGTGGTTTAGCTGTTGTCATGACTAGCAAACCGCCACATGGCTGGTATCCGTGGCTCCCAACTGAGCACTTGAGTGTGTTACTGACAAAGCCAACAGTGACACGCCCTCAGTGCATCTGCTCCAACAAGGGTGGCATCTTTACGGTTGTGAGCGTTGTGCCAACCTGGTAGGAAAATAAATGTTTCTGGTCACTTCTTAACATTTTATTTTATCATTAAGACTGTTGGTTAATAAGTGTTGGGGTTAATAAGTAATTAATGGAAGGGTGGATGTTTCATTAAACATGTGTGTGTGTGTGTGTGTGTGTGCACGTGGCCTCATAGGATAGAGCACTTGGACAGCCCAGTGCTTGATGCTGTGCCCCCAGCCTTATTAGGATTCCTTCGTCCTCGTGTGGTTGTTATGACAACCCCTAACGCAGAGTTCAACGTACTGTTTCCAGGGTTCACTGGGTTCAGACATCATGACCATCGCTTCGAATGGACACGTCCACAATTCCAAACATGGTAGGTTTTGTGTACATAAACAGGTTTTTCTTGTCTTTCTCGCCTGGATAACTACATGTAGCCTGGGTGAGTGGCAGTCAAGCAGGTACAGAGCTGCCGGGCACTGGCCTGTATCATCATCCAAGGATGTCGGTTAACTTGTTGCCTGCCTAAGTCAAACCTACTCCCCTCAGGCAGGGATAGGGCTGGATAGACCACACCCTCAGCTATGCTCTGGCATGCTGTGTGGCTACTGCTTCTGTTATATAGTATGGACTATATTTAGCCATAGTAGCTCAGGATGTCCAGGAGAAGTAGGAGTTAATAGTTAATAAGATAGGGGGAGCAGCATTTGGAGAATGGCTGGCCTTTGAGTTACATGTAGATCATTTGAGGTGTAGCAGCAATGAAATATAGATGGTTATGGGACATGTACACCAGGTTGCTATGTGGACCTCCACTATAGGCTGGTTGTTAGGGTGCTATGTGGAGGTCCACTATTAGGCTGGTTGTTAAGGTGCTGTATACAACATCACTATTAGGCTGGTTGTTAAGGTGCACCCTATTAGGTGTCTGGCCGCCTCTCGTGCATACGGCTATTCTGTGGAGTTTGGTGGTGTGGGTGAACCTCCGCCTGGACAAGAGGGTGTGGGGCACTGCTCCCAGATGGCTACCTTCATACAGGAAGCAGCCCTCCCACCAATGCCACTCCAAACTCCTCCCCCCACATCATCGGACTACAATGTGGTATGTCATTATAGAGAATGTTTTCTTCGTGGCTACAATTAATGCACTGCTTGCAGTCCACAGGGGTGTGGCTTGTTAATTATATATACACTCAGACTCCCCTCATCCAGATACCCCCACATATATCAAACTCCCCCCATCCAGATGCCCCCACATCAAACTTCCCCCATCAAACTCCCCCCATCCAGATGCCCCCACATCAAACTCCCCCCATCCAGATGCCCCCACATCAAACTCCCCCCATCCAGACGCCCCCACATATATCAAACTCCCCCCATCCAGATGCCCCCACATCCATCAAACTCCCCCCATCCAGATGCCCCCAGGCATGTCCGTCTCGGACACCCCCGCATTACACAATCGTACTGCACGTGCTCCTTGACCTCTCACAAGAACAGCTCATTTTGACAAGTTTAAAGCTCGCACCTGAAGATGTCTGAGGCTAGAACAATGAGGAAGGCTGCCAGCAACAGCGAGGATGAGAGAGAAGGGAGGCCATGGAAGACCAGGTTCAGCCACACCTGGTGAGTGAGGATGAGAGAGAAGAGGAGGCCATGGAAGACCAGGTTCAGCCACACCTGGTGAGTGAGGATGAGAGAGAAGGGGAGGCCATGGAAGACCAGATTCAGCCACACCTGGTGAGTGAGGATGAGAGAGAAGGGGAGGCCATGGAAGACCAGGTTCAGCCACACCTGGTGAGTGAGGATGAGAGAGAAGGGGAGGCCATGGAAGACCAGGTTCAGCCACACCTGGTGAGTGAGGATGAGAGAGAAGGGAGGCCATGGAAGACCAGGTTCAGCCACACCTGGTGAGTGAGGATGAGAGAGAAGGGGAGGCCATGGAAGACCAGGTTCAGCCACACCTGGTGAGTGAGGATGAGAGAGAAGGGGAGGCCATGGAAGACCAGGTTCAGCCACACCTGGTGAGTGAGGATGAGAGAGAAGGGGAGGCCATGGAAGACCAGGTTCAGCCACACCTGGTGAGTGAGGATGAGAGAGAAGAGGAGGCCATGGAAGACTAGGTTCAGCCACACCTGGTGAGTGAGGATGAGAGAGAAGCGGAGGCCATGGAAGACCAGGTTCAGCCACACCTGGTGAGTGAGGATGAGAGAGAAGGGGAGGCCATGGAAGACCAGGTTCAGCCACACCTGGTGAGTGAGGATGAGAGAGAAGGGGAGGCCATGGAAGACCAGGTTCAGCCACACCTGGTGAGTGAGGATGAGGGAGAAGGGGAGGCCATGGAAGACCAGGTTCAGCCACACCTGGTGAGTGAGGATGAGGGAGAAGGGGAGGCCATGGAAGACCAGGTTCAGCCACACCTGGTGAGGATGAGAGAGAAGGGGAGGCCATGGAAGACCAGGTTCAGCCACACCTGGTGAGTGGGGATGAGAGAGAAGGGGAGGCCATGGAAGACCAGGTTCAGCCACACCTGGTGAGTGAGGATGAGAGAGAAGGGGAGGCCATGGAAGACCAGGTTCAGCCACACCTGGTGAGTGAGGATGAGAGAGAAGGGGAGGCCATGGAAGACCAGGTTCAGCCACACCTGGTGAGTGAGGATGAGAGAGAAGGGGAGGCCATGGAAGACCAGGTTCAGCCACACCTGGTGAGTGAGGATGAGAGAGAAGGGGAGGCCATGGAAGACCAGGTTCAGCCACACCTGGTGAGTGAGGATGAGAGAGAAGGGGAGGCCATGGAAGACCAGGTTCAGCCACACCTGGTGAGGATGAGAGAGAAGGGGAGGCCATGGAAGACCAGGTTCAGCCACACCTGGTGAGTGAGGATGAGAGAGAAGGGGAGGCCATGGAAGACCAGGTTCAGCCACACCTGGTGAGTGAGAGTGAGAGAGAAGGGGAGGCCATGGAAGACCAGGTTCAGCCACACCTGGTGAGGATGAGAGAGAAGGGGAGGCCATGGAAGACCAGGTTCAGCCACACCTGGTGAGTGAGGATGAGAGAGAAGGGAGGCCATGGAAGACCAGGTTCAGCCACACCTGGTGAGTGAGGATGAGAGAGAAGGGGAGGCCATGGAAGACCAGGTTCAGCCACACCTGGTGAGTGAGGATGAGAGAGAAGGGGAGGCCATGGAAGACCAGGTTCAGCCACACCTGGTGAGTGAGGATGAGAGAGAAGGGAGGCCATGGAAGACCAGTTTCAGCCACACCTGGTGAGTGAGGATGAGAGAGAAGGGGAGGCCATGGAAGACCAGGTTCAGCCACACCTGGTGAGTGAGGATGAGAGAGAAGGGGAGGCCATGGAAGACCAGGTTCAGCCACACCTGGTGAGTGAGGATGAGAGAGAAGGGGAGGCCATGGAAGACCAGGTTCAGCCACACCTGGTGAGTGAGGATGAGAGAGAAGGGGAGGCCATGGAAGACCAGGTTCAGCCACACCTGGTGAGTGAGGATGAGAGAGAAGGGAGGCCATGGAAGACCAGGTTCAGCCACACCTGGTGAGTGAGGATGAGAGAGAAGGGGAGGCCATGGAAGACCAGGTTCAGCCACACCTGGTGAGTGAGGATGAGAGAGAAGGGGAGGCCATGGAAGACCAGGTTCAGCCACACCTGGTGAGTGAGGATGAGAGAGAAGGGGAGGCCATGGAAGACCAGGTTCAGCCACACCTGGTGAGTGAGGATGAGAGAGAAGAGGAGGCCATGGAAGACTAGGTTCAGCCACACCTGGTGAGTGAGGATGAGAGAGAAGCGGAGGCCATGGAAGACCAGGTTCAGCCACACCTGGTGAGTGAGGATGAGAGAGAAGGGGAGGCCATGGAAGACCAGGTTCAGCCACACCTGGTGAGTGAGGATGAGAGAGAAGGGGAGGCCATGGAAGACCAGGTTCAGCCACACCTGGTGAGTGAGGATGAGAGAGAAGGGGAGGCCATGGAAGACCAGGTTCAGCCACACCTGGTGAGTGAGGATGAGAGAGAAGGGGAGGCCATGGAAGACCAGGTTCAGCCACACCTGGTGAGTGAGGATGAGAGAGAAGGGGAGGCCATGGAAGACCAGGTTCAGCCACACCTGGTGAGTGAGGATGAGAGAGAAGGGGAGGCCATGGAAGACCAGGTTCAGCCACACCTGGTGAGTGAGGATGAGAGAGAAGGGGAGGCCATGGAAGACCAGGTTCAGCCACACCTGGTGAGTGAGGATGAGAGAGAAGGGGAGGCCATGGAAGACCAGGTTCAGCCACACCTGGTGAGTGAGGATGAGAGAGAAGGGGAGGCCATGGAAGACCAGGTTCAGCCACACCTGGTGAGTGAGGATGAGAGAGAAGGGGAGGCCATGGAAGACCAGGTTCAGCCACACCTGGTGAGTGAGGATGAGAGAGAAGGGGAGGCCATGGAAGACCAGGTTCAGCCACACCTGGTGAGTGAGGATGAGAGAGAAGGGGAGGCCATGGAAGACCAGGTTCCTATGGTGTCTTTCCTGCAGTGTCTTTCCTGCGGTGTCTTTCGTGCGGTGTCTTTCCTGCGGTGTCTTTTCTGCGGTGTCTTTCCTGTGGTGTCTTTCTGCAGTGTCTTTCTATCCCCGAACTTTAATTATGTTGCTAGCCAAGTTCGCACAATAAATACTTTTACGGTATGTAGGGGTGCAAAGTTCAAGGGAAATTAGCAAAATGTGGGTTGTTCATGGATGTGGGGGTGGGCAGTGCCCAGTCCCAAGATGCCCATATAAGGAGAGTGTGAGTGTACTTAGCTGCATAGCTCTGCAAGCAGTCCCAAGCTGCCCATATAAGGAGAGTGTGAGTGTAGCTGCATAGCTCTGCAAGCAGTAATTATTGGGTCTCAAGCTGCCCATATAAGGAGAGTGTGAGTGTACTTGCTGCTTAGCAGTTATTATTGGGTCCAAGCTGCCCATATAAGGAGGGTGTGAGTGTAGCTGCATAGCTGGCTAGTAATTAATTGCAGTTTACATTGCACTGGAAGGAGATGTATGCTGCAGAAACTTATTCATTGTATTACAAATATTAACATTTCCCGGGGGATGACCCCTGACCTCTCTCTCTCCCTTTATTCTGTACATATAAAATCAACAGGTTGTGTTTCAACACTGGCTGGTTACAGGCAACACGGTGTTGCTGTCACACTTGGATTTAAACCATCACACGTGTTGATTTCAATCCAAGAGTGTTGGTATTGGTTCCAATCCTAGTGTGTTGGTATTGGTTCCAATCCAAGAGTGTTGGTATTAGTTCCAATCCAAGTGTGTTGGTATTGGTTCCAATCCTAGTGTGTTGGTATTGGTTCCAATCCAAGAGTGTTGGTATTGGTTCCAATCCAAGTGTGTTGGTATTGGTTCCAATCCAAGTGTGTTGGTATTGGTTCCAATCCTAGTGTGTTGGTATTGGTTCCAATCCAAGAGTGTTGGTATTGGTTCCAATCCAAGTGTGTTGGTATTGGTTCCAATCCTAGTGTGTTGGTATTGGTTCCAATCCAAGAGTGTTGGTATTGGTTCCAATCCAAGTGTGTTGGTATTGGTTCCAATCCTAGTGTGTTGGTATTGGTTCCAATCCAAGAGTGTTGGTATTGGTTCCAATCCAAGTGTGTTGGTATTGGTTCCAATTTAGTGTGTTGGTATTGGTTCCAATCCAAGAGTGTCGGTATTGATTCCAATCCAAGTGTGTTGATATTGGTTTCAATCCAAGTGTGTTGGTATTGGTTTCAATCCAAGTGTGTTGGTATTGGTTCCAATCCAAGTGTGTTGGTATTGGTTTCAATCCAAGAGTGTTGGTATTGGTTCCAATCCAAGTGTGTTGGTATTGGTTTCAGTCCAAGTGTGTTGGTATTGGTTCCAATCCAAGTGTGTTGGTATTGGTTCCAATCCAAGTGTGTTGGTATTGGTTCCAATCCTAGTGTGTTGGTATTGGTTCCAATCCAAGAGTGTTGGTATTGGTTCCAATCCAAGAGTGTTGGTATTGGTTCCAATCCAAGTGTGTTGGTATTGGTTCCAATCCAAGAGTGTTGGTATTGGTTCCAATCCAAGAGTGTTGGTATTGGTTCCAATCCAAGAGTGTTGGAATTGGTTCCAATCCAAGTGTGTTGGTATTGGTTCCAATCCAAGAGTGTTGGTATTGGTTCCAATCCAAGTGTGTTGGTATTGGTTCCAATCCAAGAGTGTTGGTATTGGTTCCAATCCAAGAGTGTTGGAATTGGTTCCAATCCAAGTGTGTTGGTATTGGTTTCAATCCAAGTGTGTTGGTATTGGTTCCAGTCCAAGAGTGTTGGAATTGGTTCCAATCCAATGTGTTGGTATTGGTTCCAACCCAAGTGTGTTGATATTGGTTTCAATCCAAGTGTGTTGGTATTGGTTTCAATCCAAGTGTGTTGGTATTGGTTCCAATCCAAGTGTGTTGGTATTGGTTTCAATCCAAGAGTGTTGGTATTGGTTCCAATCCAAGTGTGTTGGTATTGGTTTCAGTCCAAGTGTGTTGGTATTGGTTCCTATCCAAGTGTGTTGGTATTGGTTCCAATCCAAGTGTGTTGGTATTGGTTTCAGTCCAAGTGTGTTGGTATTGGTTCCAATCCAAGTGTGTTGGTATTGGTTCCAATCCAAGTGTGTTGGTATTGGTTCCAATCCAAGAGTGTTGGTATTGGTTCCAATCCAAGTGTGTTGGTATTGGTTCCAATCCAAGAGTGTTGGTATTGGTTTCAGTCCAAGTGTGTTGGTATTGGTTCCAATCCAAGTGTGTTGGTATTGGTTTCAGTCCAAGTGTGTTGGTATTGGTTTCAATCCAAGTGTGTTGGTATTGGTTTCAATCCAAGTGTGTTGGTATTGGTTTCAATTTCAATCCAAGAGTGTTGGTATTGGTTCCAATCCAAGTGTGTTGGTATTGGTTTCAATTCCCAAGTGTGTTGGTATTGGTTTCAATCCAAATCTCTGAGCGTCCAGCCAGTCAGATCCAGAGATCCAGTATCTGGATCTCTGTGTACCTGCTCAGATGTAGTCTCACCAGCTGGTCTTTCATGAAGAGGTTCAGGGGACCTGGTACAGTGATGTAGTTATCCGTACATGCTGTGGTCTGTTCAAGGGTGTGGTCTGTGCATGGGGTGTGGTCTGCAGGTGCATGGTGTATATGCTGAAAGGCATCTTATATCTCCATTTAAGATGTTAGCAACAAGGACTCTCCACATTAATAATGTCAGTTCTTCGTGTTGACTTCAGCTATTTATTATGCTGGCAGCTGCAGGGCTAGCAATGGCGGACTAGCTAAGTTGATGGTGTGTACATTGCAGGACTAGCAATGGCGGACTAGCTAAGCTGATGGTGTGCACATTGCAGGACTAGCAATGGCGGACTAGCTAAGCTGATGGTGTGCACATTGCAGGACTAGCAATGGCGGACTAGCTAAGCTGATGGTGTGTACATTGCAGGACTAGCAATGGCGGACTAGCTAAGCTGATGGTGTGCACATTGCAGGGCTAGCAATGGCGGACTAGCTAAGCTGATGGTGTGCACATTACAGGACTAGCAATGGCGGACTAGCTAAGCTGATGGTGTGTACATTGCAGGGCTAGCAATGGCGGACTAGCTAAGCTGATGGTGTGCACATTGCAGGACTAGCAATGGCGGACTAGCTAAGCTGATGGTGTGCACATTGCAGGACTAGCAATGGCGGACTAGCTAAGCTGATGGTGTGCACATTACAGGACTAGCAATGGCGGACTAGCTAAGCTGATGGTGTGCACATTGCAGGACTAGCAATGGCGGACTAGCTAAGCTGATGGTGTCCATGTTTCACTGGGTGAGTCAATGTCCACTGACCTTTGCGTTCCTATTGCACATCTTTAGCAAACTACACCCTAAAGGGGGTGTAATCTAGAACATTGTATGTTCAATATCTCCTCCATCGCTGCATGTGCATCCTTACAACTGCAACAACACTGCCATGTTTCAGTTCCAACTGCAACAACACTGCCACGTTTCAGTTCCAATTTTAGATTTTAATGAAGTTCATAAAAATTATTGACTCAAAATGCGTGTACACACCCACACACACACACTCTCTCTCTCACACACACACACATGCACACACACACTGGTGGTGTTGACTTGTATAGATAGCTGAGGTTAACCATCCTTACCGCAAGGACACGCTCACTCCTGAACAAAAGTTGAGTCTTGAGTGTGTGTATTATCTGCATAAGTTGAAGAAACTTCGAGAGACGGAGACAGAGACTGAACTGCAAGCTCAAGAGCACGAGGAGAACTTGATGGCACCTTCTCTAGTTCCGTTGCAAGACTTGCTTATGTTTCCCAGAGTGAGGGCCCTGGCTAATGAAGGCGTGCATGACATCAGGTCAGTGATGATGCACAATTATGTGCAGTGTCAGCGAGGAAATATGTTTCGTGGTAATATGCTGTGCTGTTTAAAATTTTATTGTGCCATTCTTTATGTTTTGTGTGTGTCCTGTAGAGAGCTCTGGGGAGTTGTTTATGTTGTGTGTGTGTCCTGTAGAGAGCTCTGGGGAGTTACTTATGTTGTGTGTGCGTCTCCTGTAGAGAGCTCTGGGGAGTTGTTTATGTTGTGCGTGTGTGTCTGTAGAGAGCTCTGGGGAGTTGCTTATGTTGTGTGTGTGTGTCTCCTGTAGAGAGCTCTGGGGAGTTGTTTATGTTGTGCGTGTGTGTCTGTAGAGAGCTCTGGGGAGTTGTTTATGTTGTGCGTGTGTGTCTGTAGAGAGCTCTGGGGAGTTGCTTATGTTGTGTGTGTGTGTCCTGTAGAGAGCTCTGGGGAGTTGTTTATGTTGTGTGTGTGTCTCCTGTAGAGAGCTCTGGGGAGTTGCTTATGTTGTGTGTGCGTCTCCTGTAGAGAGCTCTGGGGAGTTGTTTATGTTGTGCGTGTGTGTCTGTAGAGAGCTCTGGAGAGTTGTTTATGTTGAGTGTGTGTGTCTCCTGTAGAGAGCTCTGGAGAGTTGTTTATGTTGTGTGTGTGTGTCTCCTGTAGAGAGCTCTGGGGAGTTGTTTATGTTGTGTGTCTCCTGTAGAGAGCTCTGGAGAGGCTTATGTTGTGTGTGTGTCCTGTAGAGAGCTCTGGGGAGTTGTTGATGTTGAGTGTGTGTGTCTCCTGTAGAGAGCTCTGAGGAGTTGTTTATGTTGTGTGTGTGTGTCTCCTGTAGAGAGCTCTGGAGAGTTACTTATGTTGAGTGTGTGTGTCTCCTGTAGAGAGCTCTGGAGAGTTACTTATGTTGTGTGTGTGTGTCTCCTGTAGAGAGCTCTGGAGAGTTACTTATGATGAGTGTGTGTGTCTCCTGTAGAGAGCTCTGGGGAGTTGTTTATGTTGTGTGTGTGTCTCCTGTAGAGAGCTCTGGGGAGTTGCTTATGTTGTGTGTGTGTGTCTCCTGTAGAGAGCTCTGGGGAGTTGTTTATGTTGCGTGTGTGTCTGTAGAGAGCTCTGGGGAGTTGTTGATGTTGTGTGTGTGTGTCTCCTGTAGAGAGCTCTGGTGAGTTGTTTATGTTGTGTGTGTGTGTCTCCTGTAGAGAGCTCTGGGGAGTTGCTTATGTTGTGTGTGTGTGTCTCCTGTAGAGAGCTCTGGGGAGTTGTTTATGTTGCGTGTGTGTCTGTAGAGAGCTCTGGGGAGTTGTTGATGTTGTGTGTGTGTGTCTCCTGTAGAGAGCTCTGGAGAGTTACTTATGTTGTGAGTGTATCTCCTGTAGAGAGCTCTGGGGAGTTGTTTATGTTGTGTGTGTGTCCTGTAGAGAGCTCTGGGGAGTTGTTGATGTTGTGTGTGTCCTGTAGAGAGCTCTGGGGAGTTGCTTATGTTGAGTGTGTGTGTCTCCTGTAGAGAGCTCTGGGGAGTTGTTTATGTTGCGTGTGTGTCTCCTGTAGAGAGCTCTGGGGAGTTACTTATGTTGTGTGTGTCTGTCTCCTGTAGAGAGCTCTGGGGAGTTACTTATGTTGTGTGTCTCCTGTAGAGAGCTCTGGGGAGTTGTTTATGTTGAGTGTGTGTGTCTCCTGTAGAGAGCTCTGGGGAGTTGTTTATGTTGTGTGTGTGTGTCTCCTGTAGAGAGCTCTGGGGAGTTACTTATGTTGTGTGATTGTCTCCTGTAGAGAGCTCTGGGAAGTTGCTAATGTTGTGTGTGTGTGTCTCCTGTAGAGAGCTCTGGGGAGTTGTTTATGTTGTGTGTGTCTCCTGTAGAGAGCTCTGGGGAGTTGTTTATGTTGTGAGTGTGTCCTGTAGAGAGCTCTGGGGAGTTGTTTATGTTGTGTGTGTGTGTCCTGTAGAGAGCTCTGGGGAGTTGCTATGTTGTGTGTGTGTCTGTAGAGAGCTCTGAGGAGTTGTTTATGTTGTGTGTGTGTGTCTCCTGTAGAGAGCTCTGGGGAGTTGCTTATGTTGTGTGTGTCTCCTGTAGAGAGCTCTGGGGAGTTGTTTATGTTGTGAGTGTGTCCTGTAGAGAGCTCTGGGGAGTTGTTTATGTTGTGTGTGTGTGTCCTGTAGAGAGCTCTGGGGAGTTGCTATGTTGTGTGTGTGTCTGTAGAGAGCTCTGAGGAGTTGTTTATGTTGTGTGTGTGTGTCTCCTGTAGAGAGCTCTGGGGAGTTGCTTATGTTGTGTGTGTCTCCTGTAGAGAGCTCTGGGGAGTTGTTTATGTTGTGTGTGTGTCCTGTAGAGAGCTCTGGGGAGTTGCTATGTTGTGTGTGTGTGTCTCCTGTAGAGAGCTCTGGGGAGTTGTTTATGTTGTGTGTGTCTGTAGAGAGCTCTGGGGAGTTGTTTATGTTGTGTGTGTGTGTCCTGTAGAGAGCTCTGGGGATTTGTTTATGTTGTGTGTGTGTGTCCTGTAGAGAGCTCTGGGGATTTGTTTATGTTGAGTGTGAGTCTCCTGTAGAGAGCTCTGGGGAGTTGTTTATGTTGTGTGTGTGTGTCCTGTAGAGAGCTCTGGGGAGTTGTTTATGTTGTGTGTGTGTGTCCTGTAGAGAGCTCTGGGGAGTTGTTTATGTTGTGTGTGTGTGTCCTGTAGAGAGCTCTGGGGAGTTGTTTATGTTGTGTGTGTGTGTCCTGTAGAGAGCTCTGGGGAGTTGTTTATGTTGTGTGTGTGTCTCCTGTAGAGAGCTCTGGGGAGTTGTTGATGTTGTGTGTGTGTCTCCTGTAGAGAGCTCTGGGGAGTTGTTTATGTTGTGTGTGTGTGTCTCCTGTAGAGAGGTCTGGGGAGTTGTTTATGTTGTTGTGTGTGTGTCCTGTAGAGAGCTCTGGGGAGTTGTTGATGTTGTGTGTGTTTATCCTGTAGAGAGCTCTGGGGAGTTGTTTATGTTGTGTGAGTGTGTCCTGTAGAGAGCTCTGGGGAGTTGTTTATGTTGTGTGTCTCCTGTAGAGAGCTCTGGGGAGTTACTTATGTTGTGTGTCTCCTGTAGAGAGCTCTGGGGAGTTGTTTATGTTGTGTGTGTCTCCTGTAGAGAGCTCTGGGGAGTTGTTTATGTTGTGTGTGCGTCTCCTGTAGAGAGCTCTGGGGAGTTGTTTATGTTGTGTGTGTGTTTCCTGTAGATAGCTCTGGGGAGTTACTTATATTGTGTGTGTGTGTCTCCTGTAGAGAGCTATGGGGAGTTGCTAATGTTGTCTGTCTCTCCTGTAGAGAGCTCTGGGGAGTTACTATGTTGTGTGTGTGTCTCCTGTAGAGAGCTCTGGGGAGTTGTTTATGTTTGTGTGTCTCCTGTAGAGAGCTCTGGGGAGTTGTTTATGTTGTGTGTGTGTGTCCTGTAGAGAGCTCTGGGGAGTTGTTTATGTTGTGTGTGTGTGTCCTGTAGAGAGCTCTGGGGAGTTGTTGATGTTGTGTGTGTGTGTCTCCTGTAGAGAGCTCTGGAGAGTTGTTTATGTTGTGTGTCTCCTGTAGAGAGCTCTGGGGAGTTGTTTATGTTGTGTGTGTGTGTCTCCTGTAGAGAGCTCTGGGGAGTTGTTTATGTTGCGTGTGTGTCTCCTGTAGAGAGCTCTGGGGAGTTGTTTATGTTTGTGTGTGTCCTGTAGAGAGCTCTGGGGAGTTGCTAATGTTGTGTGTGTGTGTCCTGTAGAGAGCTCTGGGGAGTTACTATGTTGTGTGTGTGTGTCTCCTGTAGAGAGCTCTGGGGAGTTGTTTATGTTGCGTGTGTGTCTCCTGTAGAGAGCTCTGGGGAGTTGTTTATGTTTGTGTGTGTCCTGTAGAGAGCTCTGGGGAGTTACTTATGTTGAGTGTGTGTGTCCTGTAGAGAGCTCTGGGGAGTTACTATGTTGTGTGTGTGTGTCTCCTGTAGAGAGCTCTGGGGAGTTGTTTATGTAGTGTGTGTGTCCTGTAGAGAGCTCTGGGGAGTTGTTTATGTTGTGTGTGTGTGTCCTGTAGAGAGCTCTGGGGAGTTACTTATGTTGTGTGTGTGTGTCTCCTGTAGAGAGCTCTGGGGAGTTGTTTATGTTGTGAGTGTGTGTCTCCTGTAGAGAGCTCTGGGGAGTTGTTGATGTTGTGTGTGTGTCTCCTGTAGAGAGCTCTGGAGAGTTGCTATGTTGTGTGTGTCTGTCTCCTGTAGAGAGCTCTGGGGAGTTGTTTATGTTGTGTGTGTGTGTCTCCTGTAGAGAGCTCTGGAGAGTTACTTATGTTGAGTGTGTGTGTCTCCTGTAGAGAGCTCTGGAGAGTTACTTATGTTGTGTGTGTGTGTCCTGTAGAGAGCTCTGGGGAGTTGTTTATGTTGTGTGTGTGTCTGTAGAGAGCTCTGGGGAGTTGTTATGTTGTGTGTGTGTGTCTCCTGTAGAGAGCTCTGGGGAGTTGTTTATGTTGTGTGTGTGTGTCTCCTGTAGAGAGCTCTCGGGAGTTGTTTATGTTGTGTGAATGTGTCTCCTGTAGAGAGCTCTGGGGAGTTGCTTATGTTGTGTGTGCGTCTCCTGTAGATAGCTCTGGGGAGTTACTTATATTGTGTGTGTGTGTCTCCTGTAGAGAGCTCTGGGGAGTTGCTAATGTTGTCTGTCTCTCCTGTAGAGAGCTCTGGGGAGTTGTTTATGTTTGTGTGTCTCCTGTAGAGAGCTCTGGGGAGTTGTTGATGTTGTGTGTGTGTCTCCTGTAGAGAGCTCTGGAGAGTTACTTATGTTGTGAGTGTATCTCCTGTAGAGAGCTCTGAGGAGTTACTTATGTTGTGTGTGTGTGTCTCCTGTAGAGAGCTCTGGAGAGTTGTTTATGTTGTGTGTCTCCTGTAGAGAGCTCTGGGGAGTTGTTTATGTTGTGTGTGTGTGTCTCCTGTAGAGAGCTCTGGGGAGTTGTTTATGTTGTGTGTCTCCTGTAGAGAGCTCTGGGGAGTTGTTTATGTTGTGTGTGTGTGTCTCCTGTAGAGAGCTCTGGGGAGTTGTTTATGTTGCGTGTGTGTCTCCTGTAGAGAGCTCTGGGGAGTTGTTTATGTTTGTGTGTGTCCTGTAGAGAGCTCTGGAGAGTTACTTATGTTGTGTGTGCGTCTCCTGTAGAGAGCTCTGGGGAGTTGTTGATGTTGTGTGTGTGTCTCCTGTAGAGAGCTCTGGGGAGTTGTTTATGTTGTGTGTGTGTGTCTCCTGTAGAGAGGTCTGGGGAGTTGTTTATGTTGTTGTGTGTGTGTCCTGTAGAGAGCTCTGGGGAGTTGTTGATGTTGTGTGTGTTTATCCTGTAGAGAGCTCTGGGGAGTTGTTTATGTTGTGTGAGTGTGTCCTGTAGAGAGCTCTGGGGAGTTGTTTATGTTGTGTGTCTCCTGTAGAGAGCTCTGGGGAGTTACTTATGTTGTGTGTCTCCTGTAGAGAGCTCTGGGGAGTTGTTTATGTTGTGTGTGTCTCCTGTAGAGAGCTCTGGGGAGTTGTTTATGTTGTGTGTGCGTCTCCTGTAGAGAGCTCTGGGGAGTTGTTTATGTTGTGTGTGTGTTTCCTGTAGATAGCTCTGGGGAGTTACTTATATTGTGTGTGTGTGTCTCCTGTAGAGAGCTATGGGGAGTTGCTAATGTTGTCTGTCTCTCCTGTAGAGAGCTCTGGGGAGTTACTATGTTGTGTGTGTGTCTCCTGTAGAGAGCTCTGGGGAGTTGTTTATGTTTGTGTGTCTCCTGTAGAGAGCTCTGGGGAGTTGTTTATGTTGTGTGTGTGTGTCCTGTAGAGAGCTCTGGGGAGTTGTTTATGTTGTGTGTGTGTGTCCTGTAGAGAGCTCTGGGGAGTTGTTGATGTTGTGTGTGTGTGTCTCCTGTAGAGAGCTCTGGAGAGTTGTTTATGTTGTGTGTCTCCTGTAGAGAGCTCTGGGGAGTTGTTTATGTTGTGTGTGTGTGTCTCCTGTAGAGAGCTCTGGGGAGTTGTTGATGTTGTGTGTGTGTGTCTCCTGTAGAGAGCTCTGGAGAGTTGTTTATGTTGTGTGTCTCCTGTAGAGAGCTCTGGGGAGTTGTTTATGTTGTGTGTGTGTGTCTCCTGTAGAGAGCTCTGGGGAGTTGTTTATGTTGCGTGTGTGTCTCCTGTAGAGAGCTCTGGGGAGTTGTTTATGTTTGTGTGTGTCCTGTAGAGAGCTCTGGGGAGTTGCTAATGTTGTGTGTGTGTGTCCTGTAGAGAGCTCTGGGGAGTTACTATGTTGTGTGTGTGTGTCTCCTGTAGAGAGCTCTGGGGAGTTGTTTATGTTGCGTGTGTGTCTCCTGTAGAGAGCTCTGGGGAGTTGTTTATGTTTGTGTGTGTCCTGTAGAGAGCTCTGGGGAGTTACTTATGTTGAGTGTGTGTGTCCTGTAGAGAGCTCTGGGGAGTTACTATGTTGTGTGTGTGTGTCTCCTGTAGAGAGCTCTGGGGAGTTGTTTATGTAGTGTGTGTGTCCTGTAGAGAGCTCTGGGGAGTTGTTTATGTTGTGTGTGTGTGTCCTGTAGAGAGCTCTGGGGAGTTACTTATGTTGTGTGTGTGTGTCTCCTGTAGAGAGCTCTGGGGAGTTGTTTATGTTGTGAGTGTGTGTCTCCTGTAGAGAGCTCTGGGGAGTTGTTGATGTTGTGTGTGTGTGTCCTGTAGAGAGCTCTGGAGAGTTGCTATGTTGTGTGTGTGTGTCCTGTAGAGAGCTCTGGGGAGTTACTTATGTTGTGTGTGTGTGTCCTGTAGAGAGCTCTGGGGAGTTGTTGATGTTGTGTGTGTGTCTCCTGTAGAGAGCTCTGGAGAGTTGCTATGTTGTGTGTGTCTGTCTCCTGTAGAGAGCTCTGGGGAGTTGTTTATGTTGTGTGTGTGTGTCTCCTGTAGAGAGCTCTGGAGAGTTACTTATGTTGAGTGTGTGTGTCTCCTGTAGAGAGCTCTGGAGAGTTACTTATGTTGTGTGTGTGTGTCCTGTAGAGAGCTCTGGGGAGTTGTTTATGTTGTGTGTGTGTCTGTAGAGAGCTCTGGGGAGTTGTTATGTTGTGTGTGTGTGTCTCCTGTAGAGAGCTCTGGGGAGTTGTTTATGTTGTGTGTGTGTGTCTCCTGTAGAGAGCTCTCGGGAGTTGTTTATGTTGTGTGAATGTGTCTCCTGTAGAGAGCTCTGGGGAGTTGCTTATGTTGTGTGTGCGTCTCCTGTAGATAGCTCTGGGGAGTTACTTATATTGTGTGTGTGTGTCTCCTGTAGAGAGCTCTGGGGAGTTGCTAATGTTGTCTGTCTCTCCTGTAGAGAGCTCTGGGGAGTTGTTTATGTTTGTGTGTCTCCTGTAGAGAGCTCTGGGGATTTGTTTATGTTGTGTGTGTCTCCTGTAGAGAGCTCTGGAGAGTTACTTATGTTGTGAGTGTATCTCCTGTAGAGAGCTCTGAGGAGTTACTTATGTTGTGTGTGTGTGTCTCCTGTAGAGAGCTCTGGAGAGTTACTTATGTTGTGAGTGTATCTCCTGTAGAGAGCTCTGAGGAGTTACTTATGTTGTGTGTGTGTGTCTCCTGTAGAGAGCTCTGGAGAGTTGTTGATGTTGTGTGTCTCCTGTAGAGAGCTCTGGGGAGTTGTTTATGTTGTGTGTGTGTGTCTCCTGTAGAGAGCTCTGGGGAGTTGTTTATGTTGCGTGTGTGTCTCCTGTAGAGAGCTCTGGGGAGTTGTTTATGTTTGTGTGTGTCCTGTAGAGAGCTCTGGGGAGTTTCTTATGTTGTGTGTGTGTGTCTCCTGTAGAGAGCTCTGGGGAGTTACTTATGTTGTGTGTGTGTGTCTCCTGTAGAGAGCTCTGAGGAGTTACTTATGTTGTGTGTGTGCTTATGTTGTGTGTGTGTGTGTGTGTCTCCTGTAGAGAGCTCTGGGGAGTTGTTTATGTTGTGTGTGTGTCTCCTGTAGAGAGCTCTGGGGAGTTACTTATGTTGTGTGTGTGTGTCTCCTGTAGAGAGCTCTGAGGAGTTACTTATGTTGTGTGTGTGTGTGTGTGTCTCCTGTAGAGAGCTCTGGGGAGTTGTTTATGTTGTGAGTGTGTGTCTCCTGTAGAGAGCTCTGGGGAGTTGTTTATGTTTGTGTGTGTGTCTCCTGTAGAGAGCTCTGGGGAGTTGTTTATGTTTGTGTGTGTCCTGTAGAGAGCTCTGGGGAGTTGTTTATGTTTGTGTGTGTGTCTCCTGTAGAGAGCTCTGGGGAGTTGTTTATGTTTGTGTGTGTCCTGTAGAGAGCTCTGGGGAGTTGTTTATGTTTGTGTGTGTGTCTCCTGTAGAGAGCTCTGGGGAGTTGTTTATGTTTGTGTGTGTCCTGTAGAGAGCTCTGGGGAGTTGTTTATGTTGTGTGTGTGTGTCTCCTGTAGAGAGCTCTGGGGAGTTGCTTATGTTGTGTGTGTGTGTCTCCTGTAGAGAGCTCTGGGGAGTTACTATGTTGTGTGTGTGTCTCCTGTAGAGAGCTCTGGGGAGTTGTTGATGTTGTGTGTGTGTCTCCTGTAGAGAGCTCTGGGGAGTTGTTTATGTTTGTGTGTGTCCTGTAGAGAGCTCTGGGGAGTTGTTTATGTTGTGTGTGTGTCTCCTGTAGAGAGCTCTGGGGAGTTGTTTA
This sequence comes from Cladorhizidae sp. MBARI D1340-BT2, assembly GCA_028752905.1. Classification (NCBI taxonomy): domain Eukaryota; kingdom Metazoa; phylum Porifera; class Demospongiae; order Poecilosclerida; family Cladorhizidae; species Cladorhizidae sp. MBARI D1340-BT2. The sequence goes on along the minus strand of JAQNBH010000016.1, from coordinate 56,291,269 downwards.
TGTTTGTGTGTGTGTCTCCTGTAGAGAGCTCTGGGCAGTTACTTATGTTGTGTGTGTGTGTGTGTGTCTCCTGTAGAGAGCTCTGGGGAGTTGTTTATGTTGTGAGTGTGTCTCCTGTAGAGAGCTCTGGGGAGTTGTTTATGTTTGTGTGTGTGTCTCCTGTAGAGAGCTCTGGGGAGTTGTTTATGTTTGTGTGTGTCCTGTAGAGAGCTCTGGGGAGTTGTTTATGTTGTGTGTGTGTGTCCTGTAGAGAGCTCTGGGGAGTTGTTTATGTTTGTGTGTGTCTCCTGTAGAGAGCTCTGGGGAGTTGTTTATGTTGTGAGTGTGTCCTGTAGAGAGCTCTGGGGAGTTGTTTATGTTGTGTGTGTGTCTCCTGTAGAGAGCTCTGGGGAGTTGCTATGTTGTGTGTGTGTCTGTAGAGAGCTCTGAGGAGTTGTTTATGTTGTGTGTGTGTGTCTCCTGTAGAGAGCTCTGGGGAGTTGCTTATGTTGTGTGTGTCTCCTGTAGAGAGCTCTGGGGAGTTGTTTATGTTGTGAGTGTGTCCTGTAGAGAGCTCTGGGGAGTTGTTTATGTTGTGTGTGTCCTGTAGAGAGCTCTGGGGAGTTGTTTATGTTGTGTGTGTGTCTCCTGTAGAGAGCTCTGGGGAGTTGTTTATGTTGTGTGTGTGTCTCCTGTAGAGAGCTCTGGGGAGTTACTTATGTTTGTGTCTCCTGTAGAGAGCTCTGGGGAGTTGCTAATGTTGTGTGTGTGTGTCTCCTGTAGAGAGCTCTGGGGAGTTGTTTATGTTGTGTGTGTGTCTCCTGTAGAGAGCTCTGGGGAGTTGCTTATGTTGTGTGTGCGTCTCCTGTAGAGAGCTCTGGGGAGTTGTTTATGTTGTGCGTGTGTGTCTGTAGAGAGCTCTGGGGAGTTGCTTATGTTGTGTGTGTGTGTCCTGTAGAGAGCTCTGGGGAGTTGTTTATGTTGTGTGTGTGTCTCCTGTAGAGAGCTCTGGGGAGTTGTTTATGTTGTGTGTGTGTGTCCTGTAGAGAGCTCTGGGGAGTTGTTTATGTTGTGTGTGTCTCCTGTAGAGAGCTCTGGAGAGTTACTATGTTGTGTGTGTGTCTCCTGTAGAGAGCTCTGGGGAGTTGTTTATGTTGTGTGTGTCTCCTGTAGAGAGCTCTGGGGAGTTGCTTATGTTGTGTGTGTGTGTCTCCTGTAGAGAGCTCTGGGGAGTTGTTTATGTTTGTGTGTGTGTCTCCTGTAGAGAGCTCTGGGGAGTTGTTTATGTTTGTGTGTGTCCTGTAGAGAGCTCTGAGGAGTTGTTTATGTAGTGTGTGTGTCTCCTGTAGAGAGCTCTGGGGAGTTGTTTATGTTTGTGTGTGTGTCTCCTGTAGAGAGCTCTGGAGAGTTGTTTATGTTGTGTGTGTGTGTCCTGTAGAGAGCTCTGGGGAGTTGCTTATGTTGTGTGTGCGTCTCCTGTAGAGAGCTATGGGGAGTTGTTTATGTTGTGCGTGTGTGTCTGTAGAGAGCTCTGGGGAGTTGCTTATGTTGTGTGTGTGTGTCCTGTAGAGAGCTCTGGGGAGTTGTTTATGTTGTGTGTGTGTCTCCTGTAGAGAGCTCTGGGGAGTTGTTTATGTTGTGTGTGTGTGTCCTGTAGAGAGCTCTGGGGAGTTGTTTATGTTGTGTGTGTCTCCTGTAGAGAGCTCTGGAGAGTTACTATGTTGTGTGTGTGTCTCCTGTAGAGAGCTCTGGGGAGTTGTTTATGTTTGTGTGTGTGTCTCCTGTAGAGAGCTCTGGGGAGTTGTTTATGTTTGTGTGTGTCCTGTAGAGAGCTCTGAGGAGTTGTTTATGTAGTGTGTGTGTCTCCTGTAGAGAGCTCTGGGGAGTTGTTTATGTTTGTGTGTGTGTCTCCTGTAGAGAGCTCTGGGGAGTTGTTTATGTAGTGTGTGTGTCTCCTGTAGAGAGCTCTGGGGAGTTGTTTATGTTTGTGTGTGTGTCTCCTGTAGAGAGCTCTGGGGAGTTGTTTATGTTTGTGTGTGTCCTGTAGAGAGCTCTGAGGAGTTGTTTATGTAGTGTGTGTGTCTCCTGTAGAGAGCTCTGGGGAGTTGTTTATGTTTGTGTGTGTGTCTCCTGTAGAGAGCTCTGGGGAGTTGTTTATGTTTGTGTGTGTCCTGTAGAGAGCTCTGGGGAGTTGTTATGTTGTGTGTGTGTGTCTCCTGTAGAGAGCTCTGGGGAGTTGCTAATGTTGTGTGTGTGTCCTGTAGAGAGCTCTGGAGAGTTACTTATGTTGAGTGTGTGTCTTCTGTAGGAGAGCTCTGGAGAGTTCTTGCATTTGTTTTGATGTCACTGGCCAGTTTGCTGTTCTTCCTCCTGAAGAGAGTGAGCTGCTAATTACATCTGACGAAGACGAAGAGACAGTAGAACACACTTCTACTCTGCATGGAACAGATGATCATGTGCCCACTGAATATTGGGACTAACATCCTCTACATTCTCAACACATACTCTATACTCTTCATTTGGTTGTCGTTTTTTCTCTGTTCAGTTGCCCTCCCCTTCATAAACTTCTTAGCAAATACAGTAGTTCTTGATATCTGAAGCTGGGATGATACATTTTGTGATTTCTGTTCGTGGAAAGCTGTATCCAATTAATTTTGGTAGTCTGGGAGCAAGACCCTGGAATATAGAGTCTGGCTCAGGAAACTAGCGGACGGGGCCAAGTTGTATATGTACACAAGGGATGGTAGCTTACAGGTTGTTTCGTTCATATAATAAAAGTGTTTACGTCCTCGAGCCCTGCCCATTTTTGGAATAGCCGCCGCAGCGTATCGAGGTGGCAACTCAAGTTCTGCAGAGTTGGAGATGGAAGAAGTATCGAACTGTTCGCTTCGCTACGACTCTACTAACTACAAGATACTGGCAGGATTGAGGGCGGCGGCTGGCTTTATTTCTTTCCTCTGCTGCGTTGCGGTAATCGTCATCATCATTATCTTCAAAAAGTACAAGTCCTTCGCTCAGAGGCTGATTCTCAACGTAGCAGTGGCAGCCATGGTTCATTCTATATCTTACACAACTGCGAGAGTGGACTACTACAATGTAAGACCCATAGACGATAAGTACTGCTACTTTGCCGGCTTATTCAACCACTACACAGCTGCTGTGCAGCTGATTAGCATTTGGTGCATCACCATCAACATCTTCTCTGTGGGCATGTTTGGGAAAAACACAGCCAATTTGGAGTCTTTGTACATTTTGATGACCTATAGCCTCCCCCTACTGTGGTTCTGGGTCCCCATCTGGAAGCAAGCATATGGTACTAGTGGAGGGTGGTGTGGCATCAAGTCTGTACAGGCAAACTGTGAGCCCTTCACTATCGGAGCTTACGTCCAGTTTGGTACCTGGTATGCTCCACTATACACCTCTAGCTTCATCATTGCTGGACTCATGTTGATAGTGGCTTACAAGATCCTGAGGAGTCGGCATCAATGGGCTGGAAAATATGACCCTCTTGCAGTTGCCATCCAACAAAATCTCAGCAATGAACTGCGACCTTTAATATGGTATCCAATCGTATATCTCCTACTGAATGTCTTTTCCTTCGCCAGTCAAATCTACGTAATCATTTCCCCTTCCTCTCCATCCTCTGTCCTGCCTTATTTGCGAGTGCTAACATCTCCCTTCCGTGGTGCAGCCATAGTTGTAGTGTTTGCCCTGGATAAGAGCACCCGGAGCAGGCTCAACAGAGCCAACTGTATGGCAGCATGCTTAAACTGGCGTGGCAACCACATTGAAATTGAAGAGGTCCAGGAAACCACCCTATATGGAGAAGAGAATGAAGGCACTCCTTACAGGAGGGCTGACTATGCTGACATGTGATTCCTCTGCATAGCTCCATGTGCATACTTTTAATCCCCAAGATGACCAGCGGTGTAGATTACATCATGTATATTGCCACACGTGCACTTTCTTTCCCCTTTCTAGAATACCATTTATGCTCAGCAAGAGAACAAGACCTCTTAAACATTATGGGCTTTCTCTCTCGTATGAACTTACCCATCTTCTCAAATGTGTCATTTGTATATGCTACTCAAAAAAATACAGTTACATTTCAAAGCTGACAAGAATGCTAGAGACCAAAACATGGAATACTGAAGAAGGATCCTACCAAGATGCAGGAAAGCAAGGCGAGTCATATCCTAAAGTATTTGGAGAAGACAGAAGAAATAACAACTGCCTTATACAATAGAATTAGGACCACTGGAAGTAGACCACCACTGATTTATGGGAACCTGAGGTTCCCCTTAGGCCAATTGTATCTTGTGTATGTGCACTGTCGTATAGTCTTTCCAAGTTTATATATAGCACGTGATGTCGCCTCTAGCTGGCAATACAAGTACATATGTCAAGGATTCTGGGCAATTTATCAAGCTTATTCAAGGTGAATGTTTGGCACAGAATGAGTGTCTTGTCGGTTTTGAAGTTTCCTCTCTTTTGATCAATGTTCCCTTAGATGAGGCAGTGGAAGTCATTTTTGGAATGTTGACAAAAGACGACAGCTCTCATGAGAGGACTGACAGGATTTCTGAACTGTTGGAGTTGTGCCTAAAATCCACCTACTTCAGGCATCAAGAAAAATACTACGAACAGAAAGAGGGTCAATGGGCTCTCCAGTATCTGCAGTGTTAGCCATGTAATTCTAGGAATTGGCACTCAAAAGTGCCCCCCCATGAAGCCAAGGTTTTGGAAGAGATATGTGGATGATACTTCTGCATTGTGAATGGAAGAGAGCAGGAATTGTTGGACCATCTGAACAACCCTGCCGTACAAAAAGTTTACCATGGAGCTTGCAGTGGACGGATCGTTGCTCTTTCTGGATAGCCACCTACACAGAAAGGAAGACAGAATGCTAACTGCAACAGTTTACAGAAAACCCATGCACACAAGCCGGTACCTTGATTATATTCTATCCCTGTCAGAAGATGAGTGGTGAAGAGCTTGTATGATAGAGCCAGGAGAGTAGTGATGGAGAAGGAGGACCTATGGAAGGAAGAACATCATTCGAATAGGGTCTTTAGGAAGAATGGTTATCTGCAAGCCTTCACCAACCTTTCCTCTGTAGATAAATCTCAACACAAGGTAAGTACACCAATACAGGCAATCAGGGGTATGAAAAGAAGGGTCCTATATTAGTAATTCCTATGTAGCAGGGATGAGTTGAAGATATCAGGAGGGTCTGCAGGAAGTTCAACATCAGTCATTTTCAGATCGGGAAGAACTTACTGAGAGAGTGAAGGATGACTTACTGGCTAGTATGCATTTATGCATTGTGTACCGCATCCCTTGCAGCTGTGGGAAGTACTACATAGGGGAGACCAACAGAAGACTGGAGACCAGAGTGAAAGAACATCAAGATGCCTGTAAAAAGTGTGCTATCTGCAATTACTGAACATGCATGGGATAATGGACAGCCTATTTTTAGCCACCATCTTGGGACCAGGCCAGAAGACAGAAGGAACTGCTAGTGAAGGACATCAGCCTGGCACCAGTGTGAGCGTTTCAATCGAGATTATGGATTTGCCTGGCTGCTGGGGGCCATTCTCAAGAGCATGTACTTGAAGCCACACCCACCATAATTATTCTGTATTCAGTTATTGATCATTCTTTGTTGACGTTTTAATATCAAGCACGTGTTATAATATAAACAGGCAAATATCAGTCCATTAACACCTAATTAACTCATGCAAATTATAAAATAATAATTACTATATACATACATTTTTCATTAGAAGAGAAAAGGTAACACACCCAAACACTAATAAATAAATTAATAAAATGAAAACAAACAATCTAAGGCAAAGTAATAGCCGCAGCATTACCCGCTGAACTTCCACGGCCACACACTGCAGAAAGGACTGTGACCTGGCTCCTCCAATGGTCCGTGACGCGTTTATACTTGATCCACAAGAGGACCAAGTATAAAGAGCTGCAGGGCTGAAAACTCCTGATGTCTCAATGGCCAGAGGCATAAATAGATAGACAGAGTCTAACTCTTGATACTTAGTCAGTCTTCTTGTGGTGCTCAGCTTCAGTGGCCACTGCCAGCCTCAAGACTAGCCAAAGCCAAATGGGATGGTGCATATATAGGTGTCTGGGCATGTAACATCCCACACTAGTGATCGACCACACTTCCGTGGGACCAAACTGATGCTGTTTGCCATCTGATCTGAACACTCCATTGGGTTAGAGTCGAGATGGGGTTTTTCACCGAGTCCAAAGCTCTCTTGACCACTGCATTCAGAGAGCATGGGCGTACGTAAGGGGGGGAGGAAGGGGGGTTCTGGAACCCCCGTTTCATTTTAATGATATTCATTGGAATGTGTTTGTGTGTGTGTTTCCCCCTCCCTCAGATTTAATTTAAGGCACTGGCACATTTCATTAATCAGGGAAATTTCATTATCAGGTACATTTCATTAATATAATATTAATTATACACAGGTACATTGATAATGTGGAAAACAAAATTACAATAACTTAATGAGATAATCATTGCACAGTTACACATGATGCACCTGTAGTGAGCATTAATAGTAGTTGTGGAACTAGTGAGCTACAACTCACCATGATGAGACAACGACAATCTATGGACATCAGGTCATTTTTCAAAATAACAGCCATTGACAATGAAGTTAAGAGAAAAGTATTGCTAGCTATTTAGCTTGAAGCGTGTACACTTTATAATTAATTTTATTCAGATTCTAGGGAACCTCAGTCTGATCTGAATCAATCAGTACCACGCTGGAAAGCTGTTATGAAGATGAAGTTCCTGTACTTAATGAAGGCTCAAGTGGAAGTGGCAAAGGACCAGAATCGTATGATATTGGTAATTTATTATCTCCGAATAGGTCTATTGATGATGCTGCTTGTTTAATAAATGAGCTTTCTAGTGGTGCTAGATACTCTTTCTTATGTCACCACGATGTACCATTGCCTAGTGTCCTTCCTGGCACCTTGTCACATGGCTATCACCGAAAGTTTAACGTATCGCGGCTCAGTAAATATCCTTGGCAGTCTTTTGTGCACCTTGTGCTCTGTTTCTTCCATCTAGCCAAGGTAAAGATAAAGGTTATCTGGTAATTAATCTAACTGGATCGAGATGAGTTGCACTTTGAGTAATCATGCGAAGCTTCCATATCATCGTGATTGTTTGCAGCAAGAAGATGCATTTAAATTTACAATTGAAAATCCAGCATCACGAGTAGATGTAATGACAAGCACTGCTGTTCAAAAGAAAATAAGTGAAAACGGGGGCAAATTATATGAGCAATTGTTTTCTTAGGTATTGCATTTCGTGAAAAGTTAGAGGATGTTGCATCGCAAAGAATCCTGGTAACTTTTTAGCACTGCTAAAATCTTTTGCTGAGACAGACAGTATTTTATTGAGCATCTTTACTGTACAAGGCAAAGAATTAAAGAATTAAAGAATGCAACACACTTATCACCAAGGACTCAAAATGAAATTATTAATATTATAGGCTATGATATGATTCTTGACAAAGCAATATCTGAGATAAAAGAAGCAAAATATTTTTCCGTTCTAGCTGATGAGGTTTCATGTCACAATGTAGAACATTTGCCCATATGCCTTTGTTTTGTTGATGGCCATGGTAGCATTCGAGAAGAGTTTGTTTCATTTGTAAAACTTGAGAGTCCGAGCAGCTGATATAGCAAATGCCATTATACAGACCTTGGAGGGGCTTGGCTTATCACCGAGTGATTTGCGAGGGCAAGGGTATGATGGGGCCTCAACGATGAGTGGGGAGATGGCTGGTGTGCAGGCATTACTTCCATTCCTTTTCTTGACCACATTATTAATGAAGATTTACCAAGCATACCAACCAGGTAGCTTCATTGCAATACCTCTTGCCAAGCAATATCACTACTTCGTCCTATGTTGAACCTGCTGTTATGTTCTATTCTGAAGATCTACCAAATGTGAGTATACTTGATGAAGAGTTACATCGCTGGAAGTTAAGGTGGCTACAAATTTCACCAGATGAGCATCCTCAAACTCTGATTGAAATGCTTAAACTCTGCTGCCCCAAAACCCTTCCAAATGTATATACCCTTTTGAAGCTTTTTGCTACACTCTCACTCAGTTCCTGTACTTGTGAACGATCTGCTTCCGCACTTCGATGTTTAAACAACTACACACAGAGCGAGGAAAGACTCAGGCCTTAGCATTAATACACATTAATTATGGAATGGATATTAATATCGATACTGTTTGCAAACTTTACATAGTACAACATCCACGCAGAATTCAATGTGCTAGCTTATTATTTCAGTAATTTTGTCTGCATATTTATATTTTTTAAGTTTTAAGTTTGCTTAATAAAAATGATCTCTGTATATATTTATGGAGTTTCCGCAATTTTTGCTGGATGGGGCATATACCCTCTTGCACTAACCTCACCATGGCTTTCGGCCACATGATCCACATCCGACATATATACATAACCCCCCTTTTCAAAAGTCTGCGTACGCCCCTGGAGAGGCATGCCTTGGATAGCGACCCTGGCTTCTAAGGCAACTCAGGTCATGTGTGCCTTTAATATCAACCTGTTCACCCCAATGGCAACATGAATGGGGTTGAACTAGGGGTGCACCTATCCTCAATCCCACTGCAATTCTAAGTACCTTGTCCTCCATCCTTAAACCTAGATGCCACTGGATGGCAGTGAGCCAAGCACGAGATTCTTTGCGTGCCGCAGCTAGAAAATGTGCACGAGAATTCAGAATGAGCATCACTTAGCAGCTGATCAAAGGTAGCCTGAACTAAAGGGTATCCCAAGCTCTCTGCTGAGAGGACTCACTTCCTGCAGGGGGTGAAGCAACACGACTTTGACTCCACATTATATATCAAGGGCATAATCCTGAAAAGTACACTGCACACTAGACCAAAAGGATCTGATGGATAAGAAAGCAGGCAGCAACTGATGCAAGGAAGGTGCCAACTGCACTGCACTTCTGATCCCATGACCAACCGAATGCACCGGAAGTGATGCCTGTGTCCATGCACAGTCGCTAAGGTCAACGTTCACTATCTCACTCACTATATATTCCTCTTTGCAACCTGTCAAATGAATGTAGTAGTGGAGAAGAGATGTTATATTATTTTTATATGATGATGATGACTTCCTCAATAATCAACTTGAAATTGTACTCTCGATGTTTCGACTAGATGCTCTAACCTTCACCAGGAATAATTCCAAATGAAGGCTAGAGCATCTAGTCGAAACATCGAGCAATTTCTAGGTTATAATGTTATTATGTCAATTGGTATGATGATAATTATTACATATATATAAAATTATATTATTAATATTATATTTTTTGGTGTTCATTTCTATTTCTATTATTATTAGTAGTCCACATCTGGTTTACGTGCTGGACGTGTGCCAGGGGTGTGGTTTGTATCACGTGGTGATAGCTACATAACAATCTTGTGTAATCTTAGCATCCTTCATTCCCAATGAAGGCTGGAGTATCTAGCCCAAACGCACGGAGAGTAAAATTCAAGTTGATTATTGAGGCCATTGCAATGTGTTGTGTGTGAACATCGCTCATCTGTTAATACATTTTTTTGGCAATATACATATCATTGAGCCTCTTCTTTCTCCCCCCCCCCGTGCCCCTATCTCCTGCAGGCAGGATGAACAAAGATGCACCTATACCTCTTGTAGGTGGGCAGCATTCAGAATCCACATATCTCCTGCATGTGGGCAGCTTTCAGGATGAATGAAGGCCCACCTAATAACCTGCAGCAGTTCTGTGGCAGCAGTTCTGTGGCTGTGCCAAGAGGAAATACTCCAATATAAATACAACACAACACATGTGGTCTTGTATATGTGTGTAGTCTGAAGGAAAGACGCCTGCCAAAAAGTAAGGAAGCACAAGTATATATATACACCCATCAGAGACACCTTCACCATATGTAAACACTTTTTAAAGGTTATGGTGTGATGCATTTTTGTTTTCTTGACGGTCATAATTTCTCTTTGTATATTTGGGCACATACATTTGGGCACATACAGACTATAAGTTATTTACAATCATAGTGATGATAAAATAATGATGATTTCCATTTGTCTCGAGATATCTTCTTTCGTCCAGACTCAGTTGCTGTTATATATATAGATTCGTGGGTATGGGTATACTCTATTTCTGGTTCAGTTCCAACATCCTGCTCCTAGAATGCTGATTATTTCTATTCTTCAAGTTCCCACACTTGCTAGATTCCTTGGTGTTCTGATGGCTTTCCTTGCATTCAGTTCCCCTCCTGCCTTCACTGCTGACTTGCCTTATGTCCTCTCTCTTTCCTTCCTTGTTCTCTCCCCTGCTAACTTGCTTGGCATCTTCAGCACCCATCCCTCTCTCCCTACCAGATAGCTGGGTGTCTCCATCATCCCTGCTAGATTTCATAGCATCTCTATCATCTCTCCTCCTAGCTTGCCAAGCATCTCCATCACACACTTTTCTCCTCCTCTCCCTACTGGTTAAATGGATGTCTCCATCCTCCTTTCTCCTAGATAATTGTGCATCTCCATGTTCTCTCCTCCTAGCTTGCTGGGCATCTTTATCATCCACTCTTCTCTTCTCCCTGCTAGTTAACTGGATGCCTTCATCCTTCCTCGTAGATTTCTGAACATCTCTGTCACCATCTTCTCTCCTCCTGGTTTGCTGGGAATTCCCATCATCTATTCTCCTCTTCTCCCTGCCAGTTAGCTGAATGCATCCATCCTCCCTCATCATAGAGTTTTGGACATCTCTATCTCCATCCTCTCTCCTAGTTTGCTGGGAATCTCCATCTTCTCTCCTCCTAGTTTGCTTGGAATCTCCATCTTCTCTCCTCCTAGTTTTCTTGGAATCTCCATCTTCTCTCCTCCTAGTTTGCTGGGAATCTCCATCTTCTCTCCTCCTAGTTTGCTGGGAATCTCCATCTTCTCTCCTCCTAGTTTGCTGGGAATCTCCGTCTTCTCTCCTCCTAGTTTGCTGGGAATCTCCATCTTCTCTCCTCCTAGTTTGCTGGGAATCTCCATCTTCTCTCCTCCTAGTTTGCTGGGAATCTCCATCTTCTCTCCTCCTAGTTTGCTCGTCTTCTCTCCTCCTAGTTTGCTGGGAATCTCCATCTTCTCTCCTCCTAGTTTGCTGGGAATCTCCATCTTCTCTCCTCCTAGTTTGCTTGGAATCTCCATCTTCTCTCCTCCTAGTTTGCTGGGAATCTCCATCTTCTCTCCTCCTAGTTTGCTGGGAATCTCCATCTTCTCTCCTCCTAGTTTGCTGGGAATCTCCATTGTCCCCTCCCCTCCTCCTCCCCCTGCTAGTTAGCTGGATGTCTCCACTCGTATATTTCTGGGCATCTCCTTCCCTCCTCCTTGTCCTCCTCCTGCTAGATTGCTGGACATGTCCACCATCCCTCCTCTTCAGTCCTCCTCTGCCAGTATTGTTGTCCTTCCTCCTGCTGCTAGTTCCATGGATGCCTCTGTCCTCCTCTCCTGCAGGTGAAGTGGAGGTAGAGGTTGTCATGGAATGCGGACTTTGTCTAACCTGCACACAATATTGTCAGAAGCTTTCACCACGGTGATAGAGCAACAAACTCTATGCTAGTGTATAAATACAGCAAACTATGCTAGTGTATAAATATTGAAAACTGTTAGTGTATAAATACAGCAAACTATGCTAGTGTATAAATATAGCAAACTATGTTAGTGTATAAATACAGCAAACTATGTTAGTGTATAAATACGGCAAACTATGTTAGTTATAAATACAGCAAACTGTTAGTGTATAAATACAGCAAACTATGTTAGTGTATAAATACAGCAAACTATGTTAGTGTATAAATACAGCAAACTATGTTAGTGTATAAATACAGCAAACTATGTAGTGTATAAATACAGCAAACTATGTTAGTGTATAAATACAGCAAACTATGTTAGTATATAAATACAGCAAACTATGTTAGTGTATAAATACAGCAAACTATGTTAGTGTATAAATACAGCAAACTAAGTTAGTGTATAAATACAGCAAACTATGTTAGTGTATAAATACAGCAAACTATGTTAGTGTATAAATACAGCAAACTATCTTAGTGTATAAATACACAACCCCAACACCTTGGAAGTCCTAGCTACAGGTGCAACACTCTTATTAAAAGAGTAGATCACTGGTTTAACAAATCTGTAACGGCCATAAATTTTGTTATCAAATTGTTGCTAATTCTGTGCACTTTCAAATGAGATGTTGAATATCTCTATAGGCACATTATCTTGGAAGTTACACCAAGCAACATCAAGGTCACTCACAAACTGCACCCTCCTCCCCTAATTTTTTACCCCCACATCGTTATAAACAAGGGTGCTAATTTGGTCTGTGGTTACTTAGAGTGAAGCTGCTGCACACGCGGTGTTCATCTACCACATGAGCTCAACGGATTGAAACCCTAGGGAAACCTCTTCTAATCACCATAGCTTGGAAAAGCTAGGGGTAAATGAAATGCTAGAACACTAAATGAGTTATCAAACCCCAAAATAGGTTGGGGGGTGCATGTTAGTGAGTGACCCTGATGTTGAGGGGGTGCATGTTTGTGAGTGACCTTGATGTTGTAGGGGGTGCATGTTTGTGAGTGACCCTGATGTTGAGGGGGTGCATGTTTGTGAGTGACCCTGATGTTGTAGGGGGTGCATGTTTGTGAGTGACCTTGATGTTGAGGGGGTGCATGTTTGTGAGTGACCCTGATGTTGAGGGGGTGCATGTTTGTGGGTGACCCTGATGTTGTAGGGGGTGCATGTTTGTGAGTGACCTTGATGTTGAGGGGGTGCATGTTTGTGAGTGACCCTGATGTTGTAGGGGGTGCATGTTTGTGAGTGACCTTATGTTGAGGGGGTGCATGTTTGTGAGTGACCTTATGTTGAGGGGGTGCATGTTTGTGAGTGACCTTGATGTTGTAGGGGGTGAATGTTTGTGAGTGACCCTGATGTTGAGGGGGTGCATGTTTGTGAGTGACCCTGATGTTGAGGGGGTGCATGTTTGTGAGTGACCCTGATGTTGAGGGGGTGCATGTTTGTGAGTGACCCTGATGTTGTAGGGGGTGCATGTTTGTGAGTGACCTTATGTTGAGGGGGCGCATGTTTGTGAGTGACCTTGATGTTGTAGGGGGTGCATGTTTGTGAGTGACCTTGATGTTGTAGGGGGTGCATGTTTGTGAGTGACCTTGATGTTGAGGGGGTGCATGTTTGTGAGTGACCTTATGTTGAGGGGGTGCATGTTTGTGAGTGTCCTTATGTTGAGGGGGTGCATGTTTGTGAGTGACCTTATGTTGAGGGGGTGCATGTTTGTGAGTGACCTTGATGTTGTAGGGGGTGCATGTTTGTGAGTGACCCTGATGTTGAGGGGGTGCATGTTTATGAGTGACCCTGATGTTGTAGGGGGTGCATGTTTGTGAGTGACACTGATGTTGAGGGGGTGCATGTTTGTGAGTGACCCTGATGTTGAGGGGGTGCATGTTTGTGAGTGACCCTGATGTTGAGGGGGTGCATGTTTGTGAGTGACCCTGATGTTGTAGGGGGTGCATGTTTGTGAGTGACCCTGATGTTGAGGGGGTGCATGTTTGTGAGTGACCTTATGTTGAGGGGGTGCATGTTTGTGAGTGACCTTATGTTGAGGGGGTGCATGTTTGTGAGTGACCTTATGTTGAGGGGGTGCATGTTTGTGAGTGACCTTATGTTGAGGGGGTGCATGTTTGTGAGTGACCTTGATGTTGTAGGGGGTGCATGTTTGTGAGTGACCCTGATGTTGAGGGGGTGCATGTTTATGAGTGACCCTGATGTTGTAGGGGGTGCATGTTTGTGAGTGACCTTATGTTGTAGGGGGTGCATGTTTGTGAGTGACCTTGATGTTGAGGGGGTGCATGTTTGTGAGTGACCCTGATGTTGAGGGGGTGCATGTTTGTGAGTGACCTTGATGTTGAGGGGGTGCATGTTTGTGAGTGACCCTGATGTTGAGAGGGTGCATGTTTGTGAGTGACCCTGATGTTGTAGGGGGTGCATGTTTGTGAGTGACCTTGATGTTGTAGGGGGTGCATGTTTTTGAGTGACCCTGATGTTATAGGGGGTGCATGTTTGAGAGTGACCCTGATGTTGAAGGGGGTGCATGTTTATGAGTGACCCTGATGTTGTAGGGGGTGCATGTTTGTGAGTGACCTTGATGTTGAGGGGGTGCATGTTTGTGAGTGACCCTGATGTTGTAGGGGGTGCATGTTTGTGAGTGACCTTGATGTTGAGGGGGTGTATGTTTGTGAGTGACCCTGATGTTGAGGGGGTGCATGTTTGTGAGTGACCCTGATGTTGTAGGGGGTGCATGTTTGTGAGTGACCTTGATGTTGTAGGGGGTGCATGTTTTTGAGTGACCCTGATGTTATAGGGGGTGCATGTTTGAGAGTGACCCTGATGTTGAAGGGGGTGCATGTTTGTGAGTGACCCTGATGTTGAAGGGGGTGCATGTTTGTGAGTGACCCTGATGTTGTAGGGGGTGCATGTTTGTGAGTGACCTTGATGTTGAGGGGGTGCATGTTTGTGAGTGACCCTGATGTTGTAGGGGGTGCATGTTTGTGAGTGACCTTGATGTTGAGGGGGTGCATGTTTGTGAGTGACCCTGATGTTGTAGGGGGTGCATGTTTATGAGTGACCCTGATGTTGTAGGGGGTGCATGTTTGTGAGTGACCTTGATATTGAGGGGGTGCATGTTTGTGAGTGACCCTGATGTTGTAGGGGGTGCATGTTTGTGAGTGACCCTGATGTTGTAGGGGGTGCATGTTTGTGAGTGACCTTGATGTTGAGGGGGTGCATGTTTGTGAGTGATCCTGATGTTGAGGGGGTGCATGTTTGTGAGTGACCTTGATGTTGAGGGGGTGCATGTTTGTGAGTGACCCTGATGTTGTAGGGGGTGCATGTTTGTGAGTGACCTTGATGTTGTAGGGGGTGCATGTTTGTGAGTGACCCTGATGTTATAGGGGGTGCATGTTTGAGAGTGACCCTGATGTTGAAGGGGGTGCATGTTTGTGAGTGACCCTGATGTTGAAGGGGGTGCATGTTTGTGAGTGACCTTGATGTTGAGGGGGTGCATGTTTGTGAGTGACCCTGATATTGTAGGGGGTGCATGTTTGTGAGTAACCCTGATGTTGCTGGGTGTATCTTAAGATAAGGTGCCTACGGGATATTCCACACAAGCACACAGAATAACTATTTACTTCCACAGAAGCAAGCCTTGTGATTTCAGATTTCTCAATAAGCTGGGGCTCGGCTGCAGGTGGTGGGTGTGGCTCCTAATTGGAAAGTGCTAGGTAGCTGAAATTACTAACTAGTGTGGCCCAGAGAGGTGAGCTAGTGAAGTATGAATCTATGGAGCTCCAAATAGTCCCGCCCTCCAACACCCAGACATCCTTAAGTGAGGGACTCAAGGCAGCAGTAACCAGACATCCTTAGTGAAGGACTAATGGCAGCAGTCACCAGACATCCTTAGTGAAGGACTCAAGGCAGCAGTCACCAGACATCCTTAGTGAAGGACTCAAGGCAGCAGTCACCAGACATCCTTAGTGAGGGATCAAGGCAGCAGTCACTAGACATCCTTAGTGAGGGATTCAAGGCAGCAGTCTCACCAGACATCCTTAGTGAGGGACTCAAGGCAGCAGTCACCAGACATCCTTAGTGAGGGATTCAAGGCAGCAGTCACCAGCTCACCAGACATCCTTAGTGAGGGACGCAAGGAAGCAGTCACCAGCTCACCAGACATCCTTAGTGAGGGACTCAAGGCAGCAGTCACCAGACATCCTTAGTGAAGGACTCAAGGCAGCAGTCACCAGACATCCTTAGTGAAGGACTCAAGGCAGCAGTCACCAGACATCCTTAGTGAGGGACTCAAGGCAGCAGTCACCAGACATCCTTAGTGAGGGACTCAAGGCAGCAGTCACCAGACATCCTTAGTGAGGGATTCAAGGCAGCAGTCACCAGCTCACCAGACATCCTTAGTGAGGGACGCAAGGAAGCAGTCACCAGCTCACCAGACATCCTTAGTGAGGGACTCAAGGCAGCAGTCACCAGACATCCTTAGTGAAGGACTCTAGGCAGCAGTCACCAGACATCCTTAGTGAAGGACTCAAGGCAGCAGTCACCAGACATCCTTAGTGAGGGGCTCAAGGCAGCAGTCACCAGACATCCTTAGCGAAGGACTCAAGGCAGCAGTCACCAGACATCCTTAGTGAGGGACTCAAGGCAGCAGTCACCTGACATCCTTAGTGAGGGACTCAAGGCAGCAGTCACCAGACATCCTTAGTGAAGGACTCAAGGCAGCAGTCACCTGACATCCTTAGTGAGGGACTCAAGGCAGCAGTCACCAGACATCCTTAGTGAAGGACTCAAGGCAGCAGTCACCAGACATCCTTAGTGAGGGACTCAAGGCAACAGTCACCAGACATCCTTAGTGAAGGACTCAAGACAGTCACCAGACATCCTTAGTGAAGGACTCAAGGCAGCAGTCACCAGACATCCTTAGTGAGGGGCTCAAGGCAGCAGTCACCAGACATCCTTAGTGAAGGACTCAAGGCAGCAGTCATCAGACATCCTTAGTGAGGGACTCAAGGCAGCAGTCACCAGACATCCTTAGTGAAGGTCCCAAGGCAGCAGTCACCAGACATCCTTAGTGAAGGACTCAAGGCAGCAGTCACCAGACATCCTTAGTGAAGGACTCAAGGCAGCAGTCACCAGACATCCTTAGTGAAGGACTCAAGGCAGCAGTCACCAGACATCCTTAGTGAGGGACTCAAGGCAGCAGTCACCAGACATCCTTAGTGAGGGACTCAAGGCAGCAGTCACCAGACATCCTTAGTGAGGGGCTCAAGGCAGCAGTTACCAGACATCCTTAGTGAGGGACTCAAGGCAGCAGTCACCAGACATCCTTAGTGAGGGACTCAAGGCAGCAGTCACCAGACATCCTTAGTGAAGGACTCAAGGCAGCAGTCATCAGACATCCTTAGTGAGGGACTCAAGGCAGCAGTCACCAGACATCCTTAGTGAAGCACTCAAGGCAGCAGTCACCAGACATCCTTAGTGAAGGACTCAAGGCAGCAGTCACCAGACATCCTTAGTGAGGGACTCAAGGCAGCAGTCAGCAGACATCCTTAGTGAGGGACTCAAGGCAACAGTCACCAGACATCCTTAGTGAAGGACTCAAGGCAGCAGTCACCAGACATCCTTAGTGAGGGACTCAAGGCAACAGTCATCAGACATCCTTAGTGAGGGACTCAAGGCAGCAGTCACCAGACATCCTTAGTGAGAGACTCAAGGCAACAGTCATCAGACATCCTTAGTGAGGGACTCAAGGCAGCAGTCATCAGACATCCTTAGTGAGGGACTCAAGGCAGCAGTCACCAGACATCCTTAGTGAAGGACTCAAGGCAGCAGTCACCAGACATCCTTAGTGAGGGACTCAAGGCAGCAGTCACCAGACATCCTTAGTGAAGGACTCAAGGCAGCAGTCACCAGACATCCTTAGTGAAGGACTCAAGGCAGCAGTCACCAGACATCCTTAGTGAAGGACTCAAGACTGCAGTCATCAGACATCCTTAGTGAGGGACTCAAGGCAGCAGTCACCAGACATCCTTAGTGAGGGACTCAAGGCAGCAGTCACCAGACATCCTTAGTGAAGGACTAGGCAGTAGTCACCAGACATCCTTAGTGAGGGACTCAAGGCAGCAGTCACCAGACATCCTTAGTGAAGGACTCAAGGCAGCAGTCATCAGACATCCTTAGTGAAGGACTCAAGGCAGCAGTCACCAGACATCCTTAGTGAAGGACTCAAGGCAACAGTCATCAGACATCCTTAGTGAGGGACTCAAGGCAGCAGTTCACCAGACATCCTTAGTGAAGGACTCAAGGCAGCAGTCACCAGACATCCTTAGTGAGGGACTCAAGGCAGCAGTCACCAGACATCCTTAGTGAGGGACTCAAGGCAGCAGTCATCAGACATCCTTAGTGAGGGACTCAAGGCAACAGTCACCAGACATCCTTAGTGAAGGACTCAAGGCAGCAGTCACCAGACATCCTTAGTGAAGGACTCAAGGCAGCAGTCACCAGACATCCTTAGTGAGGGATTCAAGGCAGCAGTCACCAGACATCCTTAGTGAAGGACTCAAGGCAGCAGTCATCAGACATCCTTAGTGAGGGACTCAAGGCAGCAGTCACCAGACATCCTTAGTGAGGGACTCAAGGCAGCAGTCATCAGACATCCTTAGTGAAGGACTCAAGGCAGCAGTCACCAGACATCCTTAGTGAGGGACTCAAGGCAGCAGTCATCAGACATCCTTAGTGAGGGACTCAAGGCAGCAGTCACCAGACATCCTTAGTGAGGGACTCAAGGCAGCAGTCATCAGACATCCTTAGTGAAGGACTCAAGGCAGCAGTCACCAGACATCCTTAGTGAGGGACTCAAGGCAGCAGTCATCAGACATCCTTAGTGAGGGATTCAAGGCAGCAGTCACCAGACATCCTTAGTGAGGGACTCAAGGCAGCAGTCATCAGACATCCTTAGTGAGGGACTCAAGGCAGCAGCCACCAGACATCCTTAGTGAGGGACTCAAGGCAGCAGTCACCAGACATCTTTACCAAACTACTCAGTTAAAAACTTGTTTCATGAGATCAACTCAACTTAACCTACCTTCCTTTAGACTTCTAGCACTTATTTTAGCGACATTTGCATTTTTCAAAAACAATCCAACAATCTATTTCTTAACTAAAATTGATTACACAGTGTATGTATGTATGTATGTATGTATGTATGTACAGCATGAGATTAATTGCTAACTCTTAATTGATTTCTAACCCAGCATGAGATTAATTGCTAACTCTTAATTGATTTCTCACCCAGGTTTCATCAATGACTTGATCCTTGGCAGCCTCGTCAATCTGCCCTCCTCTTTGCTGCTGCTGCAGGAGCAGAGCAGCCATCTTTTCCTGCCACAAGCGCACCTCGGGGGAGATAGAGGTTATCTCTTCGTCTTCCTTGGCAACACAGGGAATGGGTGTGACTTGAGCCACGGCTTCCAGACACAGAGACCCAGTGGCCAACACCTCACGACAAACAGGACACTGCAGCTGTGCATTTATCATTAATTTATTACTATTACTATTATTATTATTACTACTACTACTACTACTACTAATATTATGTATATGTATATATTCCCCCCCCCCCCCAAAGGATAAATTATTTTTAGTCGCTCATTCTGAGCGTGGGTCATATCTCTCATCTGGGATGTCAGCTGCACCTGGAAAGCTACATAAGTGGTATGAGATAGCTGGCACACAACTGAAGAGCAGCCAAGAGGCACCACCCCTTACCTTATTCTCAATTTCCATTTATTGGGCCTACGAAAATTTATCAACAATATGAAGAATTCCAGATATAATATTATGGTACACTCTCCCCCCCCCCCCCCCACACACACACACTCATCTCTTTCTTGTCTCTCCTTCCCTAGCTCACAGTTTGCTCCCCCAACACACACCCCTCTCCTCCCTCCCATGTTCACCCCTCCACCCTCACACACATCCCTCTCCTCCCCCACACACACCCTCTCCTCCCTCCCATGTTCACCCCTCCACCCTCACACACATCCCTCTCCTCCCCCCCACTCACCTCTCCTCCCTCACATGTTCACCCCTCCACCCTCACACACACCCCTCTCCTCCCTCCCATGTTCACCCCTCCACACTCACACACATCCCTCTCCTCCCCCACACACACCCCTCTCTCCTTTCCCACACTTACACCCCCACTCCCCCACCTCCCCCACACTCAACTCACCACTCTCTCGCCCTCTCCCCCGCCATCCTCCGGATGTTCCTGTAGCCATCGCTGCTCTGCCTCTGAGAACTGTACATAGCGGGCCAGACACAGTACGTGGAAGTAATGGTAGCAGCTAGTCCTCGTGCAGTCATCTCCAGCCTGCAAGGACAACATCTATAACCCGCCACCCTGTACCGACTCAACACAAGCTGTAAGGCATTGCATGTGCGTGTGTGTATGTATGTGTGTGTATACATGTACGTGTGTTTGTATGTGTGTGTGTGTGTGTGTATTGTGTATGTGTATGTAGTGAGTGTGTTTGTGTGTGTGTATGTATGTGTGGTATGTGTGTATGTATGTGTGTATGTATGTGTGTAGTGTGTATGTATGTGTGTATGTATTGTGGTGTGTGTGTGTGATGTGTATGTGTATTATGTGTGTACGTGTATGTAGTGAGTGTGTGTGTGATGTGTATGTGTATGAGTGTATGTGTATGTAGTGTGTGTGTGTGTGTATGTGGTGTGTGCATGTGTGATACACACCCCTCTGCATGTGGGTGGGACTAATATGTTTGTTTGGTCATGCCTGGAAGATGTGTAGGCAGACCGGACACTGACCGCAAGGCAGGTTCTGCTCGGTGAGGGCGTCCTTGGCACATTCCACCAGCTCGAACACCATTGGACAGCCTCGCAGCTCTCCCGCCTTGTCCGCCAGACACAAGCTGATCCTGTATGACATGTCACACACACACAATATATATACATACCATAAACTTTGGTTGTTAAGCCTCGCGATGCTTAGTGCACGTAAAGTAGTTAAGCACCCACTTTGTTGGCGTGCAAACAATCTTTGTTAGGCGACCTTACGGTATCTCACGGAGAAGCGTTGATATCGATGTTGTTGAAATAAGTATAAAATATGTGCATGCATATTACTGTATCATCTAGACAACGAATTTCAACATAACAATTCAGAATGACTGATCGGCAGAAATGAAAGAGAGTCATCCATCCAACAACTTGAGAGAGTGGCACACACCATCGGCAGCTACTACTGGAACATGCCCAAGGAAATGTAGGAGACGTTCAGACACTGGAGCTCGAAGGAGTCTGAGGAACTCCAAAATGACACACAGCTCAGCGAGGGACAAGCGAAGGACCTCCAGATGCTCCAGGAAGAATTCATTGACGTATGAAACACACCAAGAAAAACGAATGTGGCCCAACACAGGATTGAAACAAGAGATGCTCTACCTATATGTTACCTCCGTACCGAGAGTCATAGGAAAAAAAGGCAATCTTGAAGGATGAGATCAGAGACATGTTGGAGAATGGAATTGTGGAACCATCGAGAAGTGAGTGGTCAGTACCAATGGTTTTGGTACCAAAAAAGGATGGAACTAAGAGGCTCTGTGTGGATTACTGAAGGATCGACAAGGTCAGGGCCTCTGACAACTATCCACTACCCCTCATCCGACGAGTTGGTAGATTGTTTGGGTAAGGCCCGATACATAACAACACTGGATATGATGAAGGGATATTGGCAGGTGCCTGTCGCCACTGTCGCCCCTGAAGACCAACCGAACACCACATTCATCACGACTTTCGGAAGATATGAATTCACGATGATGCCATTTGGATTGAAAGTGCACCTTCTACTTTCCAATGCTTGATGGATGACCTATTGAGGGATTTGCATCCATTCGCATCTGCACACATGGACGATGTGGTTATCTTCAGTATCTCCTGGGACAAACAACTACAACACATCTGAACAGTATTACTCCGATTGCGAGAAGCAGGGCTTGCTGCCAAAAGAAGCAAATGCCAGTTTGGCAAGAAGGAGTGCCTGCACTTGGGACATGTTGTGGGACGAGGTCATGTTAGACCAGAGGAAAGGAAAACTGCAGCAGTGAAACAGTATCCTAGACCACGTACGAAGAAGGACGCGAGGTCATTCTTAGGCTTAGCAGGCTATTACAGGAAGTTCATTCCGAACTATGCTCACCCTCCTACCCACTAACAGAACTGACAAGGAAGACAGTACCGAACTTGGTGTACCATGGAGTGAACAACACCAAAGATCATTTGACATGCTTAAAAGCAAGCTCACAAAGAATCCAGTACTGAGGAATCCGGAGACATCAAGGAAGTTTGTGTTACAAACAGATGCATCGGATGTGGCATTTAGTGCTCTGCTCAGCAGGAGGATGACGATGGCACAGAACACCTGTGGCCTAGTACAGCAGATCATGTGAGACTGGCTATGCTGGCAGACACCCTGTGTCCTAGTAATAACTACTATCATGTGAGACTGGCTACGCTGGCAGACACCCTGTGGCCTAGTAATAACTACTATCATGTGAGACTCCTATGCTGGCAGACACCCTGTGGCCTAGTAATAACTACTATCATGTGAGACTCCCTATGCTGGCAGACACCCTGTGGCCTAGTAATAACTACTATCATGTGAGACTCCTATGCTGGCAGACACCCTGTGGCCTAGTAATAACTACTATCATGTGAGACTAGCTACGCTGGCAGACACCCTGTTGCCTAGTAATAACTACCATCATGTGAGACTGGCTACGCTGGCCATCACCCTGTGGCCTAGTAATAACTACTATCATGTGAGACTCCTATGCTGGCAGACACCCTGTGGCCTAGTAATAACTACTATCATGTGAGACTGGCTATGCTGGCAGGCCTAGTAATAACTACTATCATGTGAGACTGGCTACGCTGGCAGACACCCTGTGGCCTAGTAATAACTACTATCATGTGAGACTGGCCACGCTGGCAGACACCCTGTGGCCTAGTAATAACTACTATCATGTGAGACAGGCTATGCTGGCCATCACCCTATGGCCTAGTAATAACTACCATTATGTGAGACTGGCTACGCTGGCAGACACTCTGTGGCCTAGTAATAACTACTATCATGTGAGACTGGCCATGCTGTGGTAGAAAAGGAATCTTTATGTAGCAGTCATACAAAATTTTAGGATCCACCTGGAGGGGGTAAGGTTCGTACAGACCACCTTGCCTAGAAGTACTTATAACAACATGTGCAATTCAAGTGGAAGACTGACACGCTGGAGTCCATTCCTCCAGTCCTTTGACATGGAGGTGAAATATCGTTCCGGTAGCAAGAATGGAAATGCTGATGGTATGTCCAGACCTGCAGCGGAATACGTTCCACCTGAAGAAGAAGGGGGAGATGTCAGGGACACCCCTGACATGGAAGTGCCTCTGACTATCAACATGGCATATGTCATGTGAGAACCAACACTCAACTATTACACTTGAATACACACACACACAACTGTCTGTGGGACTTTAGCATCATTAGGTATGGTCTGTGTTGTGGCTTGTGTTGTGGCTTGTGTTGTGTTGTGGCTTGTGTTGTGTTGTGGCTTGTGTTGTGGCTTGTGTTGTGGCTTGTGTTGTGGCTTGTGTTGTGGCTTGTGTTGTGGCTTGTGTTGTGGCTTGTATTGTGGTGGGTTGGATCATGTGATGGGGGGCCCAGGTAGAGAGGGATTGGTTTTGAGTTTGTATGTGAATATATTAATCTTTATCCTGAGCATTGGCGTCTGCGCTGCCCGTACAATAGCCTAGCTCTCTATATACAACCCTTCCCCAAAGGAAGAACCCTCACAAGCACGTCTAGAATTAGTCTATAGTTGTCCATAATTTCCCAACTTTGCTTATTGCTGCTTATTTGCAGGAGCCTCTAACTCTTTTCCCAGTCTTCTAACAGCACAGGGAACTCCTCCATGGCCTATGAAGTTCCAAACATTTTCTGATGTATCCAACAATTGTACTTCTGGCTTGTGAAGGACGCTAATAGCGATCCTGTCGCAAGAATTGTCCTCATCTTCAGCTAAAAGGAGCTTTTCGCCATGTAGGATGTCCAAATAGTTCTGTAGATTAACATGATTCCAAGGAATTTTGAATGGTCATCGCTAGTTCTTCCTCAAGAGACTTGCTCCTTCCTAACCTGTCTATCCAGTCGTAGTTTGATTAGCTCCTTCTTGACTAGCTGGCAAGATTAGGGCCTCAGTCTGTCTAAAAAAATAGGCAAACCATTCGTTTAGAGGTGCATTATTTAGAAATGACATCTAGTGCCCATTCTTAGGTAAACACACGTTTTCTTGCAGGTTGGGGTTAGAAGCAGAGCGTGCTAAACATCCATAGTGCACATGTGTGGCATGCAAGTGTGTGCATGGTTGGTCTGTGTGTGTGTGTGCATGTTTGTGTGTATACATGCACACATGTGTGTAAGTGTCTGGTGAGTTGTTACATCCAAGAAGGTCATCTTCACTGATTACCACCATATACATTGTTTCTAATAAATGCACACCCACACAACATATGCATTGTTTCTAATACATGCACACCACAACATATGCATTGTTTCTAATAAATGCACACCAACACCCATATACCATTTATATGCATGAAGAATCAAGTTTGTTCAAGGTCTATAGAAAGAGGAGAGATCAGCTCGGATGTCTATCAAGTATGTACATACATGGTGGCTTCACAGAACATGGTGGCCTCGCACAGAACTACCAGCAAATTGAAAATCATCCAGACCTTAGCTATCTTGCCACATGTCGATCTGGTCCAGCCCCTCAATGGACCAGCTTCACAGCATCTACATAACCAGCGCCAAGCTTGGCAGGGGCTTACAATATGCACAGAGGTGGGAGAAGACTCCCATACCAACATGCACTATGAAGACTGCGGCTATTGGGTGGCTGATCTTCTTCATTCGGCCTTCAGGCTCTCCCTCCCTGGTGGTGTGGTGGTGTCGGCATGTGCAGTGAGTGTGGTGTGTGTGAATGAGGTATGTGCATGTACGGTATATATGTATGGTACATGTATGTATGATGTATGAGCATGTTGTGTTGTGTGTGTATCAGTACGAGTAGAGTATGTGTGTGTGTGTGTTATTCATCGAGTGAAGTGAGACACTGTATGATCATGAAAAACGTTTTTTGTGTCAGACGTGCGTACTACTGTATGTTCATCACATGGAGCAATACGTGGCCTCCATCCATGCATGTGTGATGTGCAACATCGTAATTCTGTGCACGCGTTTAACTGCACTGCTAAGAGTGGCAGTGTAACCACGGGAACCAAGCTAAACAAGGATAATGAAAATGGGCAAGAAATGGGCGAGGAAGAGCCAAGCTGCTAGGAGAGCCAAGCTATGAAACCTATTTTGCCTCGGGCGTGAGTGTGCATGCACGTATGTACATCTCATGGAGCGATACACTTTGTCTTCCACCCGCACATTGCCACTTGTGCTCGCTGGACACCCCAAGCTTGAACATGGCCTAGTAGTAATGTATTTATGTCTTTGTACTTGCTGGACACCCCATGCTTGAACAGGCCTATTAGTAATGTATTTATGTCCTGTGCTCGCTGGACACCCCTGGATGCTTGAACATGGCCTAGTTGTAATTATTTATGTCTTGTGCTCGCTGGACACCCCTGGATGCTTGAACATTACCTAGTAGTGATGTATTTATGTCTTTGTGCTTGCTGGACACCCCATGCTTGAACATGGCCTAGTAGCAATGTATTTATGTCCTGTGCTCGCTGGACACCCTATGCTTGAACATTACCTAGTAGTGATGTATTTGTCTTGTGCTCGCTGGACACCCCATGCTTGAACATGGCCTAGTAGTAATGTATTTATGTCCTGTGCTTGCTGGACACCCCATGCTTGAACATTACCTAGTAGTGGTGTATTTATGTCCTGTGCTCGCTGGACACCCCATGCTTGAACATGGCCTAGTAGTGATGTATTTATGTATTTGTGCTCGCTGGA
This sequence comes from Cladorhizidae sp. MBARI D1340-BT2, assembly GCA_028752905.1. Lineage (NCBI taxonomy): Eukaryota > Metazoa > Porifera > Demospongiae > Poecilosclerida > Cladorhizidae > Cladorhizidae sp. MBARI D1340-BT2. Next base: position 56,265,547 of record JAQNBH010000016.1, on the reverse strand, counting down.
CACCCCATGCTTGAACATGGCCTAGTAGTAATGTACTTATGTCTTGTGCTCGCTGGACACCCCATGCTTGAACATGGCCTAGTAGTAATGTATTTATGTCTTGTGCTCGCTGTACACCCAATGGACACCCCTTAAGGATTCTCTTTCAACGTTGGCATTAAAACAAAAAGCTGATTTAAAGAGATTCCTTATTTATGTCTTGTTGGTGTGAACAAGATAGGGTGTGGTTAGGAGAGTCAGCTTACTCCTGGAGGCGTGTGTCAGATAGTCCTCTGGAGGTATGGATGGCTGTGGTAGCTGGCTCCTGCGGGTACTATAAGGAAAGAGACACACCACACACACACACACCACATACACAACACATATACACACACCACACACACCACACATATACACACACACACACACACATACATACACCACACACACACAACACATATACACACACATACACACCACACACATACACACACCACACAACACATATACACCACACACACACACACACCACACAACACATATACACCACACACACACCAAAGACACGTACATCTTTGAAATAATACGAGAGAGAGAGAGAGTCATGTTCTATTCCCACCTTCTTCCCAAGTGCCAGGTGGAGGTCAAGGTACAAGTGTTTTTTGTTCAGATCTCCCGCAGTACTGGGAGTGATGCGAACATATAGGTCCACCACACCACTGCAGCATACAGGTTAACACAACTAACACAAAGTGACACAGCTCAACACAACTAACACAGATTAACACAACTAACACAGATTAATATATAACTAAGACAGTGCAGCATACACTTCACACAAGCAACACCTTGTAATAGGTTAACACAACTAACACACTATGTACATGTTAACACATGAATACCTATAACATGATAACACAGATTAACACTAGCAACACACTACAGCAGTTGAACGCACTGTAATTAGCTACACAGAGATGGCAACACAGGTTAAAGTAATTAACAGAATGCAGCATAGGTTAACATAAGTAACACACTATAACTTGAGTTAATACAACTAATAGAAGGAAAACAGGTTAACGCAATGCAGCATAGTGGCAATAGAGGTTAGTACATTTGAATACATCACAGACACATACACTTGGCTCAAGTGAGATATTTATTGGTGGTTTAATTTATGATTTGGTCTTTCTGTCCACTTGGCGAGAATTAATACTATTCCATCCATTCATGTCAAGGCATGCGTGTGTACATACGCCTGGTGAGCTGACCTTCACCGAGACAAATACTTGCCCTTCTTCACAGACTGGTTCCCATTGCATCTGCTCTCAGTCTCCTTCACAATTCTCGCTACTATGTATTTTGTTGGTTCTCCAAGCTGTGCTTTGGTAAGAGACGACCCCTGGCACATGCTCACTTTGTAGGTAACGTGACTTCCCCCTTGATCTTTGTGTCTTACTGAATCAAGAAACAAGGCAAACATAAATTTTCTCTGCTGGTCTGAGAAGGTCTGAGAAGCAATTGGTGGACTTGATGTCAACAGAAGGGGAAGTGACAGAGGCTAGTATTGGTAGAACTTCTGTTATAAACAGTAGAAGAAGATGGCTGGATGACACTGACTTGAACAGAACATGTCAGAAAGGTCGGCACAGACCACAAGTATGTCCTGGTCAACCATTGCATGGTGACTACCCTCACCTCAAACAGGTAAAGGATCATCTATGAGGTGGTGTGGTTTAGGACTGTAGAATACAATACCTCTGAGGAACTAGGCTCTAGAGAATTAATATATCAGTATGATATGTACCTCTCAAGACTGTTCACTTGTAGTTCATCTAGATAAATGTTCTGCAACAGTTCCAACTCGTCTGCTACTCCTCCCTCATTCTCTGCAGAACACTGCCTCCCTATAGCCTCCGCCATTGCTAATTATCGGAGATGACCCTTTACCAATCATAGGGTAGGCACACAGCACAACAACTACCGAGAAATTAACGTGGAGAAGTGAACGTCTTCGGAGCATGTAATCCTGAGCGACGTCAACATCGTCGACAAGGCTGAGGGGGAAAATGGACATTCCTGCAAGAAAGCAGCTGAACAGTTCCACATCCAAAAATACTAGGCAGTAGGGAGAGAGTAGGAATGTATGATACAAAGTGAAATGCCGAGAGTATTATGTATATAATTATGTATATTAGCTACTCGTAGAATTAGCTGACTACTGGAGAGGCAGTTAAAGTCGCTATTTCTACCATCATACTTCATTTTTCTTAGCGAGGAAAGAAGATATGTGGAACTCAAACAGGCTATTCTACCAATAACACTTCCCAGTTCAACATACTTATTATGAATATTCTATCATCATTTTCACGAGAAGTTGGTTTAAATAACTCCCCAATAACATTTTTTATCCCTATAAGAATGGACCATAGTCTGCTGATGTTAAGGTAGTTATGATGACAAGAACAAAGGTGCAATATAGTGTTTGAAAGTGATGAATCTCTAGAGCTTGTTGAGGTAAGTTGTTCCACAAGGTGATGGAGCCAGGTACAAAAGAAAATTTGAATGCCTGTGTCTCAGCATATGGTAGATTCAACAGTGGTATTGGTCTTGGATTATTCTGCCTGTTCAGGTTGATCATTTAAAGGAAATAGCAGCTGGCCTTTCATTGTTTTGAATACCATACATATATAGCATTCTGCGAATGGACTTCCCATTTTGATGGAATAGGTCCTGATAGTTTCGTTCACGTTTTGAGAGCAAACTTTTGGACTATGTTGAGTTTTGCAACATCTCGATGTAGTATGTACCCTTCATATCTGGAGAGAATAAATCCAAAAAACAGATTTTTAGCAACACCTAAACTGCTATATATATAAAACCAGTTAGTTACTCCCCCTCATATAAGTTGTGTATCAGGTCCATTCACTTATCAACAAAATATTCCATGTTTTCCAGTGCTAATCTGGGCAATGGAATCCCCTGAGACTTCTCAATTCCATGTACGTGCTTTATTGAAATCTCTATCCTCTCCTAACTTTCATGCACACTGTCTTAGGTTATGGCCGAGTTGTGTTCACAATCAGCAACTGTTGGGTGCTCAAATTCTGATTTGTGTAATGAAATGGACAAGCTGCTGATTGAATAGCCTGCCCAAGCATCCATATCACGAGCTAGTTCCATCGCAAGCATCCATATCACGAGCTAGTTCCATCACAAGCATCAACATTATTCCTGATGAAGACTAGAGCATTTAGCTTAAACGTCTAGCAAATATATTTTAAGTCGAGTGATTGCATCTGTACTATTTCAAATGAGAGTTGTTGACAGATATAGGACTCCTGGTCCCTGGGATAGCTGATATGTATGTAAACGGTCAGTTATTTTACACTAGTATGTATGATATAAGCAGCTAGCTTCGAGGAAGATGTACTTCTCAGAATCAGCTATCATGGATGGCGAGACATATGACACTACTTTCAAGTAGACCATGTCAACTGCTTGCATGGGCCGTATGCATGTGCATGTGTGCGTGTGTACATGTAGTTTAGTAATAAAAACATGCCATAAAAATAACAGCAAAAGTTATGGTAAACACCTAATGATAACACCTAATGATAACACCTAATAATTATCATTACATAATTCATTATTACATGTATATCATTCATTAACGAGTTATGTCTTGTGCACCAAACAATCCAGTCAGTCAGCTGATAACAAAGTCATCCTCATCTGTACTCTACACAGGAGAATAGCACAGTAACAGCAAGCAACAAAATTATATAGAGCTACTTATGTATACAGTGCATGTGTAGATTACTTACCTACCTCAGTGATATCCTCTTCAGCACTGTCATCTTTTTCAGTAATGTTATCACTTGTACCTCGTTTCTGCAGAAGTTTATTTAGAAAGTGAATTTAAAACTTCCACCCACAAAATCAGGTAATGGTCATTGTTAAATCTCTCGCATCCTGATTGCACAGAGAATATGAAATCAGCTATATACTATGTATAGCAGGAATGCACTAAAGTCCCTAGCAACCATATATTACGGGTTAGCACTGTTAGTGATAAACAGTGTTACAAATATATTCATCACAAACTGACCACAAATATTAATACGAATAATTATGATAATGATCATGAAAATTATTTACTGCTGTTGTCTGATGACTGTTGTTGTTGATGTTGATAGATTGTTGTTGTTGTTGGATTGTTGTTAACAGATTTCCCGGAAGAAACGCAGATAAAAAACATGCCAATGTGAAAAATTAGTTAAACAATCTCTTGGGAAAAAACAAGCAAAGAGTTCAGTGAGGTCCATTCACAAACATAGAGAAGGAGAGTAGGCCACCACTAACTGGTTGGTGCAACCTTCACAGCATGGCTCATGCAACTGCCAGTGGCCGAGGATTCTCCGGATAAACAACAACAACAAAGCAAAACAGACAAACAAATCACGTCAAGTTTCATAACTCCAGGTCTTGCCAAGGTAGGCACTCTCTTCTGTGCTTTACAGAGGAGAAATTCAATGCCTGTTGCTTGAGAAAGCTTCATTTTTTTCAAGTTTAGTTGCCAATTAATTTTTGAAATGGTCAAACCTGGCAAGCAGCTGGTGAATTTGATATTATTTTCTTTACTTCTCGGATGTCTACGTTCAAACTTGGTGGCTAAATAGAATGAATTTAGCTATTTTAATGTTATTTTTTTTGTTGCTTTGTTGATGATTGCTTGATGTTTTATGATGTTTGAAAACAGAAGCACCATATGTGCTTGCGATAGTGATGACAATAACTTATACATAGGTGGTTTTCCAGTTGACCTTCATAAGCACCTACAGGTGCAGACACACAATTTTTTCATCCAGCTTCTAATAACCATACACAATTTATTTTACCTTCACACATCCACATTTTTATTATTACAAAAGTGTCAGAAAATTCGGGGTTGGGGGGGGGGGGGGGAAGTTAGACAATCACAACTGCTGGATGGAAGGCAGTTGCCTTTACTGCTGTTTCTTCTGCTAACAGGAGCTTCACAGGCACCTGTTCTTACTGGAAATCATCCTCAATCCCTTCTTCACCCTGGAGAAAGGATGCGCTCTTAGATGGATTTATATGCTGCAAGTTTTGTTGCAGTCTAGTGCAATGTAGTGCTGTGTATATAGTACTTACCTCAGCAGAGCTGATTTTTATACCAAAACTACAGCTAATTGTATTTCTCATTCTTGGAAAGAAAAGGTATAGTGATAAATATTATGGTTATAAATAACCACATATGAACCCGAAAAACTCTCGTATATCCATCAGTGGTGCCCAACACTAGTTTGAAACTTGACTATGTTCTCTACCAACCTGTAGGAAAGATGAAAGGTAAGATCCTAACTGTGTGAAATAACCAAGTTGAACCTTGAGCATGAATGCAATGGAGTGTTAACTGAAACTCTTTTTGCTACATTTATATACAGATACAAGCATCAAATAGGAACAAAGAGAACTGGATGTTGAAAGTACAGACACTCCCTATATTTTTTAAATCTTGTGAGTTTGCAGGATAAATTTGGTCTTCTTCAGAGCAGAGGCAGAGAGATCCATGGAAGGTTGCATTTATCATAGCAAATAACAATTACATTAAATCAGACCAACATTACATGCATGTACTCACTGGGTACACACCCAACATTACATGCATGTACTCACTGGGTACACCCAACATTACATGCATGCACTCACTGGGTACACACCCAACATTACATGCATGCACTCACTGGGTACACACCCAACATTACATGCATGCACTCACTGGGTACACACCCAACATTACATGCATGCACTCACTGGGTACACACCCAACATTACATGCATGCACTCACTGGGTACGCACACCCAACATTACATGCATGCACTCACTGGGTACACACCCAACATTAATTGCATGTACTCACTGGGTGCACACCCAACATTACATGCATGCACTCACTGGGTACACACCCAACATTACATGCATGCACTCATTGGGTACACACCCAACATTACATGCATGTACTCACTGGGTGCACACCCAACATTACATGCATGTACTCACTGGGTGCACACCCAACATTACATGCATGCACTCACTGGGTACACACCCAACATTACATGCATGCACTCACTGGGTACACACCCAACATTACATGCATGCACTCACTGGGTACACACCCAACATTACATGCATGCACTCACTGGGTACACACCCAACATTACATGCATGCACTCACTGGGTACACACCCAACATTGCATGCATGCACTCACTGGGTACAAACCCAACATTACATGCATGCACTCACTGGGTACACACCCAACATTACATGCATGCACTCACTGGGTACACACCCAACATTACATGCATGCACTCACTGGGTACACACCCAACATTACATGCATGCACTCATTGGGTACACACCCAACATTACATGCATGTACTCACTGGGTGCACACCCAACATTACATGCATGTACTCACTGGGTGCACACCCAACATTACATGCATGCACTCACTGGGTACACACCCAACATTACATGCATGCACTCACTGGGTACACACCCAACATTACATGCATGCACTCACTGGGTACACACCCAACATTACATGCATGCACTCACTGGGTACACACCCAACATTACATGCATGCACTCACTGGGTACACACCCAACATTGCATGCATGCACTCACTGGGTACAAACCCAACATTACATGCATGCACTCACTGGGTACACACCCAACATTACATGCATGCACTCACTGGGTACACACCCAATTACATGCATGCACTCACTGGGTACACACCCAACATTACATGCATGCACTCACTGGGTACACACCCAACATTACATGCATGCACTCACTGGGTACACACCCAACATTACATGCATGCACTCACTGAGTACACACCCAACATTACATGCATGCACTCACTGGGTACACACCCAACATTACATGCATGCACCCACAACATTACATGCATGTACTCACTGGGTACGCACACCCAACATTACATGCATGCACTCACTGGGTACACACCCAACATTACATGCATGCACTCACTGGGTACACACCCAACATTACATGCATGCACTCACTGGGTACACACCCAACATTACATGCATGCACTCACTGCGTACACACCCAACATTACATGCATGCACTCACTGGGTACACACCCAACATTACATGCATGCACTCACTGGGTACGCACACCCAACATTACATGCATGCACTCACTGGGTACACACCCAACATTACATGCATGCACTCACTGGGTACGCACACCCAACATTACATGCATGTACTCACTGGGTACACACCCAACATTACATGCATGCACACACCCAACATTACATGCATGCACTCACTCGGTACACACCCAACATTACATGCATGCACTCACTGGGTACACACCCAACATTACATGCATGCACTCACTGGGTACACACCCAACATTACATGCATGCACTCACTGGGTACACACCCAACATTACATGCATGCACTCACTGGGTACACACCCAACATTACATGCATGCACTCACTGGGTACACACCCAACATTACATGCATGCACTCACTGGGTACACACCCAACATTACATGCATGCACTCACTGGGTACACACCCAACATTACATGCATGCACTCACTGGGTACACACCCAACATTACATGCATGCACTCACTGGGTACACACACCCAACATTACATGTATGCACTCACTGGGTACACACCCAACATTACATGCATGCACTCACTGGGTACACACCCAACATTACATGCATGCACTCACTGGGTACACACCCAACATTACATGCATGCACTCACTGGGTACACACCCAACATTACATGCATGCACTCGCTGGGTACACACCCAACATTACATGCATGCACTCACTGGGTACACACCCAACATTACATGCATGCACTCACTGGGTACACACCCAACATTACATGCATGCACTCACTGGGTACACACCCAACATTACATGCATGCACTCACTGGGTACCCCAACATTACATGCATGCACTCACTGGGTACACACACCCAACATTACATGCATGCACTCACTGGGTACACATCCAACATTACATGCATGCACTCACTGGGTACACACCCAACATTACATGCATGCACTCACTGGGTACACACCCAACATTACATGCATGCACTCACTGGGTACACACCCAACATTACATGCATGCACTCACTGGGTACACACCCAACATTACATGCATGCACTCACTGGGTACACACCCAACATTACATGCATGCACTCACTGGGTACACACACCCAACATTACATGCATGCACTCACTGGGTACACACCCAACATTACATGCATGCACTCACTGGGTACACACCCAACATTACATGCATGCACTCACTGGGTACACACCCAACATTACATGCATGCACTCACTGGGTACACACCCAACATTACATGCATGCACTCACTGGGTACACACCCAACATTACATGCATGCACTCACTGGGTACACACACCCAACATTACATGCATGCACTCACTGGGTACACACCCAACATTACATGCATGCACTCACTGGGTACACACCCAACATTACATGCATGCACTCACTGGGTACACACCCAACATTACATGCATGCACTCACTGGGTACACACCCAACATTACATGCATGCACTCACTGGGTACACACCCAACATTACATGCATGCACTCACTGGGTACACACCCAACATTACATGCATGCACTCACTGGGTACACACCCAACATTACATGCATGCACTCACTGGGTACACACCCAACATTACATGCATGCACTCACTGGGTACACACCCAACATTACATGCATGCACTCACTGGGCACACACCCAACATTGCATGCATGCACTCACTGGTTTCAGAGTCCAGTTCATTTCCTGAGCATATTTGTAAGACCGGTCTGTGCCATTTTTTAATTGCTTAGGCAGGTAAGCTACAGTCACAGTGATAGACCAGAACATATGGAACACTATCTTGCTGAGTTGCTTAGCATAACCCAGAGAGGCCTGCAGAGTGCCTTGGGCTCTAGGAGCAAGCCACTCGATCCTGTTGTCCTCTTCCTCACCATCCTGTGACAGCCACCTGACTCTTTTTTCACGAGTGGCATCCTTGTGAGAGGGTAGCTGCCTGATATGGCATTCCGGATCCTTCAGTGCCAAAGTGACAGCCCGGTACTGCTTGTCTAGACCATCATGAGCAGTACGAGCCATTTTTCTCTATAGATACACATGCACACAAAGATCAACAACTTTCATGATTTTCTATTAAGCCCAATGGCCCCCAACCCTAGTACCGAATCATTACGAATGTCTCAGCAAGATTTCTCGTAGTACAACATGACTCATTGTAGTGCCACAGGATTCGAGACTAGACCATCTTTTTTTATTATTTTAATAAGAGCTCCAGTTTTGGGGTGCTCGACTACCTGTACTCATCTCTGCACCAATTCTAAACATTTGGATGCAGGTAGTTTTTGAATGAGGAATAACATGAAAAATAAAACAGTTGAGGCTGAAATTTACACACCTGTGAATTAAAAGAAGGTAAAATTGGCTGCAAGGAGCGCAAGCAAATCATCTTACCCACGTCACGCAGGACATGCTGATCCCGAGTGTTCAATGTGTGAGAACCTTTTGATGGTCTCTTTTTGACTGCATGTAACTTGGGTATGGTTGTACCTATGCAACAGTTTTTAGTATCAAAAGAGAGCACACTATCTTTTCAGCTATATATCAAGGTCATAGAGTGAAGTGTGTAGAATTTATGGAGCTCCAAAGTTGTTTTTTTAAAAATATATTCATTTCTTGAGTTGTATAATGACATGGATGGCTAAAAAGTATCACACTCAAGAATGGTTGACAATAATGAGTTGAAACTTGAAACGCAGTTAGTGATCACCAATCATATACTACCATCATCAATGGCTTTTTTTACCTGTGGCTTTTTCTTACCTATCCTACTGTCTCTGGATCTTCTGCTATGCAAAGCTACACACCCACGTATGTCTACGAAGAAACACTGAATCCCTTTGTCTATGAGAAAGAAAGTGGTCCTGGATGGATTTCTTTGCTGTAAGCTACACTCTCGTTGCTACTCAATAGAGCCAATTCAACTAAACCATAGGTTGTTGTATTTGCATGCTATCAATGAACAAATTATAGCTGTAGTCATGCTCACCAGCTATAAATTTGACAAGGTCAAAGCTAGAGTATAGTTCATCATAACCAATTGAGACTGAGATATGTCACTGCAATTGGAGGTGTTGTTCCCTAGCATAGCAATAAGTCCATTCATAATATCAGAATACTCTAAATTTTCCAAACCTTGCAACAACTAATTTGGTTCTTAGCATGGGTAAAGGTCATCAGAATGGCTTGTTTGTTGATGATGTAATCAAGCTAGCTCACATGCTATATTATAAGCAGAACAAATGACCGCTCATTCCTGGTGCTTTTGTGTGGAGTTCTCACTATTTGCCTCACTATTGGCCAACTGACACCAAGTCCAAATGAAACTGTAGCTGATCTCTACCAAAACATTTGCTTGTTTGGTTGATGGGAGTTCTCCTGTGCAACCGTTAACAAGTTCTTGAAGGAGGTGACCTTGTATGGGTACAATCCACACAACAAAAAAACATGGCATGTGCTGATATGCATTTCTGTGCAACAAGAAGAAACAAAGAAATTCTAGAATCCTAGAAGCTTTCCGTTAGACTGCAGAATTTGGACTTAGACATTGCTGTTGCTGGAGCAGTGTAGCTCTCCACCACTCCCCACAACTAGACTATATAGAAACAATAATAAATGTATATTGGTTTGCTTATAATTTTTAAAAAATTAAGTTATAGAATTTGGACTTAGACATTGCTGTTGCTGGAGCAGTGTAGCTCTCCACCACTCCCCACAACTAGACTATATAGAAACAATAATAAATGTATATTGGTTTGCTTATAATTAAAAATAAAAAAAGTTATATCCATGTTGAGCAGTTAGACAAGTCTTTACTATTAATAATCATATACACCAGTATCAGATAGTTTTTACAATGATTGGTCAAGGGTTGCCTAACTGGTTGTGGTCTACATTCTACAAGTATCATGCAGTTTTTACAATGATGGGTCAAGGGTTGCCTAATGGTTGTGGTCTACATGAGTATACATTCTACCAGTATCATATAGTTTTTACAATGATGGGTCAAGGGTTGCCTAACTGGTTGTGGTCTACATGAGTGTACACTCTACCAGTATCATATAGTTTTTACAATGATGGGTCAAGGGTTGCCTAACTGGTTGTGGTCTACATGAGTGTACATTCTACAAGTATCTACAATGATGGGTCAAGGGTTGCCTAACTGGTTGTGGTCTACATGAGTGTATATTCTACCAGTATCATGCAGTTTTTACAGTGATTGGTCAAGGGATGCCTAACTGGTTGTGGTCTACATGAGTATACATTCTACCAGTATCATATAGTTTTTACAATGATGGGTCAAGGGTTGCCTAACTGGTTTGTGGTCTACATGAGTGTACACTCTACCAGTATCATGCAGTTTTTACAGTGATGGGTCAAGGGTTGCCTAACTGGTTGTGGTCTACATGAGTGTATATTCTACCAGTATCATGCAGTTTTTACAGTGATTGGTCAAGGGATGCCTAACTGGTTGTGGTCTACATGAGTATACATTCTACCAGTATCATATAGTTTTTACAATGATGGGTCAAGGGTTGCCTAACTGGTTGTGGTCTACATGAGTGTACATTCTACAAGTATCATGCAGTTTTTACAATGATGGGTCAAGGGTTGCCTAACTGTGGTTGTGGTCTACATGAGTGTACATTCTACAAGTATCATGCAGTTTTTACAATGATGGGTCAAGGGTTGCCTAACTGGTTGTGGTCTACATGAGTGTACATTCTACCAGTATCATGCAGTTTTTACAATGATTGGTCAAGGGTTGCCTAACTGGTTGTGGTCTACATGAGTAAACATTCCTGTTTCCTTTCTTTCTTTTTTGACCATTTGCATTTTTGTTTTTGAAGTATATTGCTATATAGCCAGTAACTGAACATCATTTTTGGATACAAAAATGAATCTAGTCTCCAGTCTAGTGTGACATTGTAGATGAGTTAACAACCAGCCATCAACACATATCCAACTAGTTTAAACATGCCACAAACACATAACACAAAGGTGGCAAAATGATGTTGCCACACAAAACAATCCGCTCACCAAATCCACATTATCCTTGAGCTGTTGAAGAGTGTCCTTGCAATGACACTGCATGTCTTGTAGGCATTGCATGAAGCGGTAGCACATCCTTAACTTTACCTTACAGAAGATCATATAAACATGCTCCATCCGATTCGCCACATACTTACCAGGTGAGCCCTTCACCTCCCCTTCCTTTTGTTTTAGGTCAGCATCAGTTACTGATAATAGAAGACCATATTTCCCCCTCTCTCCTTGCTCAAAGAACAGCTGCTTCTCGTTCTCCAACTCAGGGATGAGATACTCCACTAAACGTTCAGTGTTTTTCAAAGTGCAGTCTATGCCAGCTCCAACCATCACTCCAGCACGAGAGTTAGCTAGATACTCAGCTCCACTTTGAATCCTTGAGTAGACAGCATTATGTGCAGCAGTTACACCACTTCCAAGAGTCTCCTTTCCCTGAACAAGGTGGGTGCTGACAGCTTCTTTCACTTCGCCGACCAACACACCAGCACGAGAGTTTGATACAGCATTACGCATAGCAGTGATTCTTGAGTAAAGGGATTTTTTCCACGAGTAAAACCTTCCAGTCACAGCTCCTTTCCCATCCGTGAGGCAGGTAGAGATGGCAGTGTGATTTTCAGTAATCTTGACTGCAAGATTCTTCTTGCTTTCATTGAAGTAGGTCACAAGTTCCCTTGGTTCATATTTCAGAGCTGGGACTTTCTCTCCAAGGTTGACTAGCTTGCTTGCAGCATAAGAATCAACCACTTGAACTGTAGATCAAAAACTATGCTTGAACTGCAGAACAAAAAATAAAAAGATGACCTTACTTGGCTTGTTCAATTTCTGAATCACTGGAGCAAACGTAGAAGCAGCTTTCTTCATTGAACTCTCCACTGTCCTCAACGCATATTGAGTAACCGAGTTGTAATTTTTGGAGCCTTCGTAGAGGCAGCACATGACACCTCCTGCAGAGGCGGCCATAGGGAGGGTACATAGCCACTCATAAGTAGGGGAGGATGGAATAGGATTAGCCAAGGCAACTACAGTCCCACCAACCATTTTCACACGAAGAAGATAACCTACTTTGCACCACAGACAAACGCTAGTATCTATGACTTTTGCTGACCTTCTTAACCGCGTCGCGCATGCGTAGTGCATTGGCGAGCACTGGGAGCCAATGAGCCGGAGGTATGGCTAGCCTCTGAAATAATTTAAATACCGAGTTGTTTCAGCTGGTGGAATGCCTAGCATCTGACCCTGCTGCCGTCCAATGTCATGATGACTTCGGTAGCCTCATCCCTCCAGCCTCCCAGGGATTCAACTACCATTGGGACACCCTAACTGAATGACAGGCCTCAGCGTGGGCGGTCATTTTCCTCTCATGGCCCACAGAGAGGGCATGACCCTGGGTGATGGCCGACCCTTCTAGGGTCGGCCTCTGGAGAGTAGATATCAGGTGATATCAAAAGCTGCAGGCAAACCTCTTTTCCAGATGGGGAGAGACACAGGTTGGGAGACTGCAGGAATCAGGGCATGCATTTCCTTCTGGGGCACCAAGGCAGCTGGAAAAAATGCATCCCAGATGGAGTCGTGCTGGAGGATCCGGTCGCCGTTACCCCCCACATCCGACTTGGTAGTCACCAAGGCGATCCGCCACAGCTTGACATATGGGGCATAGTGTATTCTCCTTCAACATTGGCAACCCCAGCTAGTATTGGGCAGACGGAACTCCCTGTCATGGAGATGGAGACCAAGGGGCTTGGCAAGGGACTATATTTAACCAGTCTCCGAAATGGGGGGTGGAGGTGTAGAGAGCCAATACCCTAGATCGTGACGTCCTGTGCCCTATCCAAAAGATTATCAAAAGAAGCCAGATCAATTGTGTGAGAGAGGGATTGCTGCTAGAGGGAGACATCCTCAAGTGACTGCCAATCCTGTTTACACGCAGACCCCCATCATAATCATATTACACCAATAACAATATGTATTGTATACCAATATTCACTCGTAAACAAATAAGAACAATAATAATAATAATACCGATAATAAATATAATAACACTCATAACTATGAATATTATTATTAATTAAGTAGTTGATAATATAGTTGTTCTTAGTGTTAGTTACAGTTACATAGTCTCACACTGTGCTGTAGTATATGTGGTGGCCTCAACAGGCTCAGCAGTATCAAGATTCATTACCATATTGATAATAATCAAGTTACAAGCAACCTCAGGGACACCGAGTAGGTTACCAAGTAACTTCAGGGACTCGGGGAGTAGGTTAGGAAATCCTGGCAACTGCCGCAGTTGAAGTAGCGCTTGCTTAATTAATTGTTCTGTTGAGCCTTGAGATAGGCCATCACTAAGTACATACAAACAATAAATGACAATGTCTGCTAGAAAAGAAGGAAAAAAGGGGGTGGGGTGGGGGGTAGGGGAACATGAATTAACGATTAAAATAATGAGAGTATAGTTCTTCAATTTCCAAGTCAAGTGATGGATCTCTAATTAATGTCCACAATCATATTGTACATGGCTGTAGGTAAGATTATGGCTTCCTGCGGGACTATCAATGGCAGATAACCTTTCAAAGTAAAAAGAAAAAGAAGTTTGGAAGGCAAAGTAAGAGCTGACTTAGCTGATAGGTGGTCATTGATTTTTTTTCTTTTCCAAAAGATAGTCAATTAATGTTTTAAAAACTACGTATTCTAGTGAGAAGTAGCTATACTTGGCTAGATTATAATCTAGAATTGGATGCTGTGTTACCTTTGCATGAAGACTTCTCATGAGGGAAGTTTTTAACCAGTTCCAAACAGGCGGATTCTCATCTTGAAGGAACAACTACAAGAAGCATTAGCCAATAAATGTCATTGAGAGGAATCCGAAGTGCTGACAGTTCTTCCATAGCAGATCCTTGGAGATATCAGTAATGAGCATATGGAGGAAAGAGCAATTAATTATTTTGAAAAAATTTCTTGCTCAGCAAGGCCTGGCTCTAAGGGGTTGTGGACATTGGAAGTAACTCACTAGCTCCTTTTTTTTTTAATTACTGATTGTAGTATAATAACTGATTGAAAAATACACTAGTCATGGACCACAATCAGATTACAGTGCTTCAAATTACGAGGGAATTGAGTCAACATATTCATAATAGCCTGTTTTACTACTATGGCAGATGAATGCATGGCTATATCAAACAAGGAACAGTTTACAATTTGTATATATGAGGTGAATCGATGATAGTCGATCATGAAGACTTTATTTGCCTTGACCAAGTAAATAATAATGAAGCTGGTTATTCTTGCTGACACTATTAAAGACACTGTTCTCCTTTGGGCCCTCTTGTCCCAATATCATGGCCAGTGCTATGATGGGGCATCTAAAATGAGCAAACTAAGTCAGTCACCTTAAAAGAAGCTATTATTTTTCTGCAGTCTTTCAGCAGGTCAAAGTGCTTTCTATAAGCAAGTGTGCAGAATTGCTAATATTTTAGTATTGCCTGCAAAAAAATGCAGCAAGTGTAAGATCATTTTCTAGCATGAAAGGGTGAAAACCTCCTTACTTAGTACAGTGGGACAGGGACACTTATAACCATCTGATGACAAGGAACATATACAAATCAATATTGTGGTAAATGAACATTGTCAGAACTAGTGATCATTGAATGAGAAACTTTCTAAAGCGTACATAATGTTATCATACTATTTTATTTTCATTCTTGAAAATCCTTTTTGTCTCTAGGAGCCACCTAAGATAATCAAATTAATTTCTGCTGGAAGGCTCACGGACCTCTCTTTATAGGCTCTCTTTGCTCGGTCACAGAACCCCCAACCTATTTTACCAGACTAATATTAACTTGCTTCCTATACTCCTGTAGATAGATAGATTGATATATTATATTTATGCATACTAGTTCGAAATAAAAAATTCTATTTCTATTTGTACCAGTATTGCTTTGATGTTGTTGCTAAAAAAAACCACCTGGGGCACTTGGTGGAATTTACCCGTCAATTTATAGGCCAGCAGGATAGATTTGTAAAAGAGTTTGCTCTATCTATCTAGCTGTATAGAGCTCAGCCTACTTCAAGTATGTATAGTTCATGGCTATGTTGAGTGCATAAACTGAATAGATTCAGTCCACTAACCTCTCATTTCAGTCCACTAACCTCTCAGTTACTTATTTGACAGGAGAGGTTGTCAGTACTCTAGTAGATCATTGAGATATTGGCAAACATATGGCATGTAAGATGTAAATTAATTTCTCATAGAATGAAGGAGGGAGGGTTCTTGTGTCAAAGTCATCTCCCTTCCCCACAGGAAGTGGCAGGCAACACTGCAACTGTGATGGGACATTGGGGTGGGACATGAACCCGGAGGGAATTTTACTCTGCCTTTCTTTTAATAATAAATTGCTGCCTAGTAATGCAGCTAAGCCCAATTAAGGAAATTGTAATAATTTATGGCGCCCATCCAGAAGCCATTATAGAGACACCTCATGATCCACAAGTTAGGTTTTCTCTAGTCTCACTGGCCATGTTATACCAGTCACTACTATACTTAGCAACTTTTAAAGTGGTCATATCCTAGCTCTTGAACCCAGCGGTTCACCATTGAGCCAGGCTCTACAACATGAAAGTTTGAGAGTCTCACTAGTGAGACCAGGTTTTGTTAGCCTCTGAAGAAAACAACGAAAATAGACGGTATAATGCAATAGTAGGTCGACTTCCTCAAAAAGGAAGGAACCAAGAATTATATTCCCATGTAACTAAACTTACATCGTGCACACCAAATATAATACAGAACGTACAGAACGGGCATATTACATAAATGGTGAATGATCAGTAAGTTTAATGGATGCTGTCTACATGGGTAGCTACAGTCTTCCTTTTATTTTATTATTAATCAATATACTCTCAATGAACTCTAGGTTGACATCATGTAGATGCAATCATTTTCAACTTGAAATTTACTCACATGATGTTTCGGCTAGATGTCCCGATGAAGGCCAGCATCTAGATGTCCCGATGAAGGCCAGCATCTAGATGTCCCAATGAAGGCCAGCATCTAGATGTCCCGATGAAGGCCAGCATCTAGATGTCCCGATGAAGGCCAGCATCTAGATTGTCCCGATGAAGGCCAGCATCTAGATGTCCCGATGAAGGCCAGCATCTAGATGTCCCGATGAAGGCCAGCATCTAGCTAGCCGAAATGTTAAGCAAGTAAATTTTAAGTTGATTACTGAGAAAGTTGCTGTCAACATTCCAATAGTTTGTTGGTAAATATAAATGTTATTTTACTTTGTAGATTTCTTTCGAACAGCTTTTTGTTTTATTTGCAATGTTTTAACCGATAGACTTTGGTCTTCAATCAAAGTTTGAACAAGCTTCAAAGCTCTTGATTCTGTTTGCTTGTATGTATACCATTAGTCAAGCAGTCAGTCAGGAGCTTGTTGCAATGTTGTTAGGGACCAAAGGAAATATTTTGGGGTCTCATGATAGAAGGGAAGGCTTACTTAACTTCTATCATGCATTTGAACTGCTTACTCTGTTAGCAACATTTTTTTTTTGAAAAAATGAGCTCAGTATAATTATAGCAAAAGCTCTTCATACATGATAACATGATAGGTGGAAAAATGATTGAAGTTAGGTGAAGAATTGTTTAATAAATCGTTTGAAGGAAGAGAGTGAGGACGAGGATCGAATGGAGGTTGGGAGTGAGTTCCAAAGAGCTGTGACAGAGGGAACGAAGGAAAACTGCATGGCTGCAGTGTGGGAGAATGGGATTATGATGTTCGATGGGTGGTATTGGCGAGAAGACATGAGGGGAGTAGGAGCTAATTGGATTAAGTCTGGATGTAATTGTTTATTATTTTGTAAATTAGAAGGAGCTTGGCCCGAGCACGTCTATTTGAGAGTGTAGGAATTTTAAGGGTGAAGAGTTGGGATGCATAGTCAGAAGTCCATTGATGAGTACAGAGTCTGAGTGAGTGCAAAGTGCTGAACGTGTTCTAAGGATTTTGAATTACAAGAAGAGGGAGGAGGTGACCACACAGAGGAACAGTAACTTAGATGAGGGAGAACTAATGTTGTGTAAAGTTTAATTAGCATATGAGAGATAAGTGATGGTAAAAGTTGCGATAAATTAATCCTATTATTTTCCTTGATTTAGTGCGTACTTGGCTAATGTGCGGGTTCCAGGAGGTTAGAGATGAAGTAACTCCTAAGTATGTAAATGAAGTGACGAGATCAAGGGAAGTACTATTGAGGACTAATACAGTGGAGGAGGATGTGAGGGGTTTATAAGAGATCATCATGTACTTGCTCATATTAGAGTTGATTATTAGGAGACGGGAAGATAGCCATGATGATATAATGTCAATGTCTGATTGTACTGAATCTAAAAGAGGTTGAAGAGAATGGATGGGAGAGGAGGATGTCGTCTGCATCAAGAGTAACTAAGTGTAGAAGATGTCAAGAGTGGGAGCTTTGCAATGTCATTAATGTAAAGAACAAAGAGAAGAGGACCAAGAATAGATCCTTGAGGTACTCCAGAGGATGCATGACACGAAGAAGAGAGAGCACCAGAGATAGCGACACTCTGTGACCAGACGTAATGATGTGGTCTGTATGAACTGAACTCATTAGTGGCTAGCCATCACAGAGGTGTACTGGACTTGGTATAGTTTGACATGATCATTTACTTAACCAGTCAAGCATCAATCTCCAAGTCTGAACTTCTCTGACTCACGAGTGTCTTTTATTATCTGTATGCTTAAAAACATGACCCACAAGCTGTAGTCATCTTGATTGTGATAGTACAGCATACTCAAAACAGGCAGTTTACATACTTACAATACACTTTCCTTTCCGTACGAGTCCTTCCAGTAGTGAGCCGTTGATTAGTTCACTTCATTAATGTGCAAAATATTGCAGCTAGTAAGCTTTTACTTCATCCAAATTCCATTTCTAAGGATGAAAGACTTAATTACGAATTCTTCGGAACTCCAGCACCGTCAAGTACGGAATAAGGTAGAGGATAGACAAGAGTAGCCTGTCAGAGCGAACATTTCTTCCAGCTCGCGCATACCTAAATCATGCGGTCTTCAGCGCCTCTTGTGTAGCGCGGGCTGTGTAGGCAGTAATGGAACATCGCTGGCTCAGAGACCACCCTAAGGTAGTCCATAAAATGTATAACTCCTCCTTGTACCACTTTATTTTGTAAAGGTGCAGGAGATCAAGAATTACTCCGTCATAAACCAAACTCCTGCAATTCATGTGTACTTTGACCTCACAGAAGGTAAGAGAGTATGCATCCTCATCATTACAATGACATCAACTTGAATTTTTACTCTCGCAACCGTTATGCTCTAGCCTTCATCAGGAAATCCTGATGAATGCTAGAGCAACCAGCTAAGAGTAGACACAGTTGCTGATTGTAAAGTTAGTGATACTACTACTATAGCATCTCTATGCTACGTCAGATCTGAATTCATCACTTGGAAATACCCACTAATTTTTGGTGACTTTTCTCAGTTGAGAATTATGTGATTCAATGGCATTCTGGTATATAAAATCTCCAACTGATTAAGTGCAAGTGGCCAATCCTACCGTCATCTCGTCTAAACGCCATTTAGGGGGTAAGCAAATGGCAGCACAGAGCATTATATATTGCTCAGAGTCAGATGTATGGCCAGCAATGATCAACTGAGAGTTCATTGAGAGATTACATCATCATGATGGCATCTCGATATTGGTACTGGATTAGGGATTCAGATATAGGGATTGGGAAATGGCTAGAGTTAGGGATAGGGCAGTAGCTAAGAGCGAGAGCTAACAATGCTCGATGATGTAATGCTCAGTTCTTGTACATTCATTTGCTGTGGGGAATTATCCACAGACACTCCTCACCTAAAGGTTAAATGTCTCATTATAGGGTCTCCTCACCTGAAGGGTTAAATGTCTCATTATAGGCTCTCCTCACCTGAAGGTTAATTAAATGTCTCATTATTGGGTCTCTTCACCAGAAGGTTAAATGTCTCATAGGGTCTCCTCACCTGAAGGTTAAATGTCTCATTATCCTCACCTGAAGGTTAAATGTCTCATTATAGGCTCTCCTCACCTGAAGGTTAATTAAATGTCTCATTATTGGGTCTCTTCACCTGAAGGTTAAATGTCTCACCATAGGCTCTCCTCACCTGAAGGTCATTATAGGGTCTCTTCACCTAAAGGTTAAATGTCTCACTATAGGCTCTCCTCACCTGAAGGTTAAATGTCTCACAAGACTTAGTTTGAATGAGAGGAAGAAAGGAGTGCTATATCTACATATATATGACATTTCCAATATTATTGTGCCTATGATGTTCCCATACCAACCAAAGTTCCTATCCGAGGCTGATAAATTGGACCATATCTAGCCCTAGCCCTAGCCAATATTCTGAAGTGATCAGGTGTGAAGTGATCAGGTGTGTTTATTTTCCTTGTCTGCTCACGGACACTTCATCAGGACACAAGACTACAGGAATGAGGTATTATGTACTGGGCATGTGCAGGGCATAAGTACCAGTCAAACTTCAATTCTCTCGTGAAGAACTGGAAAGCAAATCAAACCAGTGCTCTTCAGGTGATGTCCCTCAGCCATCCTGCCCATACATGGGTAGTCTTCAGATGGATGCCCTCGGCCATCCTGCCCATACATGGGTAGTGCTCTTCAGGTGATGTCCCTCGGCCATCCTGCCCATACATGGGTAGTGCTCTTCAGGTGATGTCCCTCGGCCATCCTGCCCATACATGGTAGTGCTCTTCAGGTGGATGTCCTCGGCCATCCTGCCCATACATGGTAGTGCTCTTCAGGTGATGTCCCTCGGCCATCCTGCCCATACATCGGTAGTGCTCTTCTGGTGATGTCTCGGCCATCCTGCCCATACATGGTGGTGCTCTTCAGGTGATGACCTCGGCCACCCTGCCCATACATGGTAGTGCTCTTCTGGTGATGTCTCGGCCATCCTGCCCATACATCGGTAGTGCTCTTCAGGTGATGTCTCGGCCATCCTGCCCATACATCGGTAGTGCTCTTCAGGTGAATGTCCTCGGCCACCCTGCCCATACATGGGTAGTGTGGATGTCCTCAGCCAGCCCATACATGGGTAGTGCTCTTCAGGTGATGTCTCGGCCATCCTGCCCATACATGGTTAGTGCTCTTCAGGTGATGTCCTCGGCCATCCTGCCCATACACGGGTAGTGATCTTCAGGTGATGTCTCGGCCATCCTGCCCATACATGGTAGTGCTCTTCAGGTGGATGTCCTCGGCCATCCTGCCCATACACGGGTAGTGATCTTCAGGTGATGTCTCGGCCATCCTGCCCATACATGGTAGTGCTCTTCAGGTGATGTCTCGGCCATCCTGCCCATACATCGGTAGTGCTCTTCAGGTGATGTCTCGGCCATCCTGCCCATACATGGGTAGTGCTCTTCAGACTCGGCCATCCTGCCCATACCATGGTGTGCATTATTGGGACATTATATACTACTGGGCTGAGTTTCACTTACAGAGCTTGCACAATCATAAGTGGGGTAGGTGTGGTTTAATTAGGGATGCACACTATTTCACATGGCGTTGGTCTGGTCATGCAAACAGGACTGGACCACGCGGTACATGGGTGGGTGGGTTAATTCCACATAGCATGTATGTGTACAGTGTGTGTGTGTGTTATGCATATGTTCTTGTTGCTATGGAGACCAGAATCTGACTGCTTGCACGATATCTATGTGTGAATTTATATTGACTTGCGTCCAGTGAAGCAGTTGGAGGAGGTGGAGCTTAGACTGTGTCCCAACTTGCAGATGTTGGTCTTCACCGCAACTCAACCAGCAGCTTCTCAGGTAACTGCTTGCCCTACTAGGCTGAGACTGCATCTCATTGTTGCTATATTACAGGGTCATACTCTCTGCGTTCTGCCACTGTCTGCTAGCATGGAGATTACCATGGAGATGTACGTACATACGTATGATAATAATATCCTTGCAACCCATTATTTTAGCATGATGTAAATTCAAGTTAATGAACTCCCCAGCTGCAAGTGAACACACACACACACACACACACACACACACACACGCATGCACACATGCACATACACACACACATGCATACATTTTTTTAAGGGTCAATGGTGGGGGGAGTCTTCATGGATTGTGCAGTGCAGTGTGGAAGGTACCACATGCTCTGCTGCTCTTTGTTATTAGGTGTTCATGTATACTATTGGATTGTAACCATGGAAACTGTGAATGCTAGACCTCTCGAAAATACCCACTAGAGTTTGTATGGACCCAAAATATTAATTTGATGAAGTGCTAAGCTTTTCCTCTGGCTCTAGTGTTAGGTGTACCTGATGGTATCAGGGAGTGTGCTAATGTTAGGTGTACCTGATGGTATCAGGGAGTGTGCTGGCTCTAGTATTAGGTGTACCTGATGGTATCAGGGAGTGTGCTAGCTCTAGTGTTAGGTGTACCTGATGGTATCAGGGAGTGAGGTGGATTTGATGGATGGAGTGCGCTAGTAAACTGGCACTATTTTTTTAAACCTTAGAATTAATGCACACCTTCAAGGATCTATCATTATTTTCTCCCACACAAAGCTTGCATACAATAAGTCCATTCAAAACAATTTTAGTACCAGAAAACTTCCAACTTTCCAAATTTTAGTACCTGAAAACTTCCAACTTTCCAAATTTTAGTATCAGAAAACTTC
The DNA here is from genome assembly GCA_028752905.1 of Cladorhizidae sp. MBARI D1340-BT2. Taxonomy (NCBI): domain Eukaryota; kingdom Metazoa; phylum Porifera; class Demospongiae; order Poecilosclerida; family Cladorhizidae; species Cladorhizidae sp. MBARI D1340-BT2. The sequence continues at coordinate 56,242,553 of JAQNBH010000016.1, read as the reverse complement.
CAACTTTCCAAATTTTAGTACCAGAAAACTTCCAACTTTCCAAATGAAAACTTCCAACTTTCCAACTTTATAAATTTTTGTACCAGAAAACTGCCAACTTTACAAATTTTAGTACCAGAAAACTTCCAACTTTCCAAATTTTTGTACCAGAAAACTTCCAACTTTACAAATTTTAGTACCACAACTTTCCAAATTTTAGTACCAGAAAACTTCCAACTTTACAAATTTTAGTACCAGAAAACTTCCAACTTTACAAATTTATTACCAGAAAACTTCCAACTTTCCGTATCAGAAAACTTCCAACTTTCCAAATTTATTACCAGAAAACTTCCAACTTTCCAAATTTTAGTGTCAGAAAACTTCCAACTTCCCAATGTGCGTTGTCCACACGACTAATCTGTTTCTGGATTGCGACAAAAAGACCACGAGCAATGAGCGCCCACCAGGCAAGTTTGCCGATGACCATCCAGCTAGCTCATATGTTTTGCAGCCAGAGTTGTTTGAATGCAAAGAGCTACTAAGACAGTCAGTCATTTGCGAGACAAGTTTAAAAAACCCAGCATAAAACCACATCAAAGTATGTGTGTACAGGCAGCAGCTTAATAACATGTCAGGTGTGTTATGCACTGACGTACGCGCGTAAAGTCAGTTCCTCCTCCCACCCCTTCAACTAAATGAGATGGTTGCTCTTTGTACCAAATGCATAGCAATAAACCTGTTTCTCGCAGACATGGCTGCCAGGATTTTCAAGTTTTGCAGTAATTTAAGTGTTAATTAAGAATTAGGCTTAGCTAAGCAATAGCTAGCCAAGTGTTAATAACCAGAATGCTTAACCAGAATGCTTAGGTAAGCATTAACTCATAACCTAATGTGTTACGTGTTCATCCACATTATTAGAGCACATGCACTGCCAGTCACTTAGTTCAGTGCCACGTCTGTTCATTCCATGAACTTCATCTTCTTTTGATCAATTCTTCTAGCTGCTTGGACTGCATCATCTTAGCCATCACAATGGCACAAGAAGTATTCAATTCTTCCTTTTCTCTCTCCAGGTAGTTTATGCTGTGCTGGTGCCACAACTATTTTACAATGACTTGCTTGATAAGCAACTTCAATTTACTAGCTCAATATTTCGGCTAGATGCTCTAGCCTTAATAATAAGGAACTGATGAAGACTAGAACATCCGTCGAAACATCGAGTGAGTAAATTTAGGTCGGGACCATTGGTAAAGAACCAAAATGTTGCAATGAATTTGCAATCGCCCTCTGTGCTATACATATCTTCACTCTGTGCTGTACATATCTTCACTCTGTGCTGTCCATAGCTTTACTCTCTTCACTCTGTGCTGTCCATAGCTTGACTCTCTTCACTCTGTGCTGTACATATCTTCACTCTGTGCTGTGTACATAGCTTGACTCTCTTCACTCTGTGCTGTCCATAGCTTGACTCTCTTCACTCTGTGCTGTACATAGCTTTACTCTCTTTGCTCTGTGCTGTCCATAGCTTTACTCTCTTCACTCTGTGCTGTACATAGCTTTTCTTCTTTACTTTGTATCCATAGCTTTTCTGAAGGCCACTCACAAACTGCACTCCCTGTTTTTTATCCCCATAGTATAGTGTGGTGTAAACAAGGCCTCTAATAGGGCCTGTGGTTACTTAGCTGTACTATATGAGTGGAAGGAAAGTGACTGCACTTCAGAGTTGATGCCACTTGATGAGCTAATTTAAAAACCAAAGGTCACCCTTCTAATCATTGACAATGCTTGCAGTTAAAAACAACAACAATGAACCACTCCTATTAGAGAGCACTAAAAGAGCTCTATAATGACTTAAAAAGAAATTGAGTGAATTGTAACATAGTTATAGTCGCCACAAACCCGGATGCTGCAGTCCTTCATGTTGTAGGCTGTAACTTCTAAGAGAATGTGTCTGTAGAGACAGTCACAACATATCATTTGAAAGCGTAAGAATTAGCAACAATGGTAGCAGTAGTACCTGCAAAGAGGAAAGAGTAGAGAGGTCATGAGTTCAAATACACACAGCCCCTCTAAGTTGATTATAGAGAGAGTCATTGTATCTATCATGTCAACTGAGAGTTTGTATCTATCATGTCAACTGAGAGTTCATTGTATCTATCATGTCAACTGAGAGTTCATTGTATCTATCATGTCAACTGAGAGTTCATTGTATCTATCATGTCAACTGAGAGTTCATTGTATCTATCATGTCAACTGAGAGTTCATTGTATCTATCATGTCAACTGAGAGTTTGTATCTATCATGTCAACTGAGAGTTCATTGTATCTATCATGTCAACTGAGAGTTCATTGTATCTATCATGTCAACTGAGAGTTCATTGTATCTATCATGTCAACTGAGAGTTTGTATCTATCATGTCAACTGAGAGTTCATTGTATCTATCATGTCAACTGAGAGTTCATTGTATCTATCATGTCAACTGAGAGTTCATTGTATCTATCATGTCAACTGAGAGTTCATTGTATCTATCATGTCAACTGAGAGTTTGTACCTGTCATGTCAACTGAGAGTTCATTGTATCTATCATGTCAACTGAGAGTTCATTGTATCTATCATGTCAACTGAGAGTTCATTGTATCTATCATGTCAACTGAGAGTTCATTGTATCTATCATGTCAACTGAGAGTTCATTGTATCTATCATGTCAACTGAGAGTTCATTGTATCTATCATGTCAACTGAGAGTTCATTGTATCTATCATGTCAACTGAGAGTTCATTGTATCTATCATGTCAACTGAGAGTTCATTGTATCTATCATGTCAACTGAGAGTTCATTGTATCTATCATGTCAACTGAGAGTTCATTGTATCTATCATGTCAACTGAGAGTTCATTGTATCTATCATGTCAACTGAGAGTTCATTGTATCTATCATGTCAACTGAGAGTTCATTGTATCTATCATGTCAACTGAGAGTTCATTGTATCTATCATGTCAACTGAGAGTTCATTGTATCTATCATGTCAACTGAGAGTTCATTGTATCTATCATGTCAACTGAGAGTTCATTGTATCTATCATGTCAACTGAGAGTTCATTGTATCTATCATGTCAACTGAGAGTTCATTGTATCTATCATGTCAACTGAGAGTTCATTGTATCTATCATGTCAACTGAGTCATTGTATCTATCATGTCAACTGAGAGTTCATTGTATCTATCATGTCAACTGAGAGTTCATTGTATCTATCATGTCAACTGAGAGTTCATTGTATCTATCATGTCAACTGAGAGTTCATTGTATCTATCATGTCAACTGAGAGTTCATTGTATCTATCATGTCAACTGAGAGTTCATTGTATCTATCATGTCAACTGAGAGTTCATTGTATCTATCATGTCAACTGAGAGTTCATTGTATCTATCATGTCAACTGAGAGTTCATTGTATCTATCATGTCAACTGAGAGTTCATTGTATCTATCATGTCAACTGAGAGTTCATTGTATCTATCATGTCAACTGAGAGTTCATTGTATCTATCATGTCAACTGAGAGTTCATTGTATCTATCATGTCAACTGAGAGTTCATTGTATCTATCATGTCAACTGAGAGTTCATTGTATCTATCATGTCAACTGAGAGTTCATTGTATCTATCAGGTCAACTGAGAGTTCATTGTATCTATCATGTCAACTGAGAGTTCATTGTATCTATCATGTCAACTGAGAGTTCATTGTATCTATCATGTCAACTGAGAGTTTGTACCTATCATGTCAACTGAGAGTTCATTGTATCTATCATGTCAACTGAGAGTTCATTGTATCTATCATGTCAACTGAGAGTTCATTGTATCTATCATGTCAACTGAGAGTTCATTGTATCTATCATGTCAACTGAGAGTTCATTGTATCTATCATGTCAACTGAGAGTTCATTGTATCTATCATGTCAACTGAGAGTTCATTGTATCTATCATGTCAACTGAGAGTTCATTGTATCTATCATGTCAACTGAGAGTTCATTGTATCTATCATGTCAACTGAGAGTTCATTGTATCTATCATGTCAACTGAGAGTTCATTGTATCTATCATGTCAACTGAGAGTTCATTGTATCTATCATGTCAACTGAGAGTTCATTGTATCTATCATGTCAACTGAGAGTTCATTGTATCTATCATGTCAACTGAGAGTTCATTGTATCTATCATGTCAACTGAGAGTTCATTGTATCTATCATGTCAACTGAGAGTTCATTGTATCTATCATGTCAACTGAGAGTTCATTGTATCTATCATGTCAACTGAGAGTTCATTGTATCTATCATGTCAACTGAGAGTTCATTGTATCTATCATGTCAACTGAGAGTTCATTGTATCTATCATGTCAACTGAGAGTTCATTGTATCTATCATGTCAACTGAGAGTTCATTGTATCTATCATGTCAACTGAGAGTTCATTGAAAGTAGTTTGGGAGGTTTTAGTTGTGAATGGCTAACCACTATATATTGGGCCATTTGAAATTTAAGATGAATTGATTTCAGAGCCATGAAAAAATCAAAACTTTCTCCCAGGGAAACATACTTCTGGTTTGCCCTAGACTAGGTAGGGCAAGCTACAGTATGTGCCTGCCCATTCATTAACTTTAGGTAAGCCCCTCCCCCCTCCCCCCCCACACACATCCAAAGCCATCTTTTTGCGCCGCTCTCACTTGTGTAGTGCATACAGGAAGAATTAGAGTTAGGTTTGTGGAGTTCTACCCTGCCACCATTTTGAAGTAGGCTGCTGTTAAACAACAGTAACAACAAATTATTGTTTTAATTAAAATAAAATAAGTGAGTATATATATATATATGGGATAGTGGGAGAGGGGAGAAAAGTGTACCCATGAAGCTAGAGGACCCTTTACCATTTAAAATCAAGCACAACTGTTTTAAAAACCTGCATAATGATTGACTGCTGGTATCGTCTAACTGGGATTGCTGTGCATGGCTGTAGAGAGTGTTGTCTAATTCGTTATGTGCTGAAGATGGAGTAGACTTTTCCTCTTTTGTTATTGAACAAGTCAATCCAAAATATATACATATACATATATACTATATGCATACATATATATACATACATATATACTATATACATACACATATATATATACATACATATGTACTACAAACATATATATATATATAAACTATATACATATATATACACATATATACATACATATATACACATATATACATACAAATACATATATATACTATATACACATATATATTATATACATACACACATATATATACATACATATGTACTACAAACATATATATATATATAAACTATATACATATATATACACATATATACATACATATATACACATATATACATACAAATACATATATATACTATATACACATATATATTATATACATACACACATATATATACATACATATGTACTACAAACATATATATATATATAAACTATATACATATATATATACATATATACATATATATACATACTATATACATATATATACATACTATATACATATATATACTATATACACATATATACTATATACACATATATACTATACACATACACACATGTATATACATATACATACATATATAGGATATACATACATATATACATATATATATACACATACATACATACTATATACATACATATAAGACATACACATGCATCTATATACAACACACATAATATATATATACATATATAAACATATATTCATACATATATAATTTATACACATTACATACACATATACATACACATACATACACACATATAGTATATATTATATGTACATACATATATGCATACACATATACACACATAATATATATGTATAAATATATATATATATACATATACAGTGGTCCCTCCGTATTAAGACCCTCCCAAGTAAGACCACCTCCATTATAAGACCATTTGGGCTTGCTCCCGGTTGGCTGCCTTTATTTTGCCCCTCCCAAGTAAGACCCTCTAAGATAAGTCCACCTCTCTTATAAGACCACTTGGCTGGGTCAATATCCTCCCAAGTAAGACCAAGCATCCAAGAATACAGTGAATTTAGTTTTTTGTTTGAAGATCTACCTTCCATTAACAGTGAAAGATCAGGAACTGGTACATATTTACATCTGCATTGATCCAAAGAGGGACCTCGGCATCGAGTATGAGGCACAGGCCAAGGCATGGATGAGCACTCACATCTGGGAGCAGTGGCTCAAGCGCACCAACAATAAGATGCTTGCCAAGGGCCGGAAGATCATCATCTTCATTGACAACTGCTCAGCGCACTCAGATATCAACCTCAAGCTAGTCTTCCTGCCCGCCAAACACCACCTCTAAGCTTCAGCCTATAGATGCTGGCATCATCCAGGCCATGAAGCTGGTCTACTGGAAGCAGATGATCCGCTATATTCTCCGGCTCAGGACGACACTGTGAATGCCGATGGTGGTTGCACTGAGAAAATGAGCTCGCTTGTCAAGAAGGTGGACGTTCTGATGGCGATCTACTGGCTCAAGAAGACCTGGGATGACCTCCACGTGTCCACCATCAAGAAGTGCTTTAAGAAGTGTGGCTTCACGACCACCACTGCCCCTGCTGCTGAGGTCGAGGAGTCATAAATGCGCAGCTGCCGGAGGGTGTGACACTGCCGAAGGCTACGCCAACATCGACAGCGAGGTGCTCACCAGTGAGGACCACTATGACCCTGCCCAATCATGCCCTCACCACTCCTGCTGACTCCTCGCCTGAGGAGCCCGAGTCAGATGATGAGGAGGATGGCCCCATGCCCACTCCTGTGACTGTGTCAGAGGTGTTCGAGATGGTGTGCAAGCTGTGTGACTTTGCCACTCATCGAGGCATTCCCAAGCTTGTGACAGGTGCTGATTCTATCGAGCAGATGGTCATCGAGAACAGGATGGAGCGGACTGTCCAGTCCAGTATCTCAGACTTTCTGTGTCCTAAGGACACTGCATGAGTCTAATGTCCAATACATACATGTGTACAATGATAACCAATGTCATTCCAAGACACACCCATAATTCCAAATGAGAATACAGTATCTTGTCTTGGGAGCTTGCAGTTGGTTTAATATTATGAATGTGTGTACACTACACAATAAAATCCACTGAGCAATGCTTTGTGAGACCCCTGCCATGCCCTAGAGCGATATTCCCAAGTAAGACCACCTCTCTAATAAGACCAGTTGGAAGTGCTCCCTGGGTGGTCTTACTAGGGAGGGACCACTGTATCATACATACACATATACATATATACACACATTCATATACACGTACATGTATACGATATATACGTGCATGTAGATATACACATGCATGTATACACATACATGTATACAATATAGACGTGCATGTACATATACACATGCATGTACACATACATGTATACAATATAGACATGCATGTACATATACACATGCATGTATACACATACATGTATACAATATAGACATGCATGTACATATACACATGCATGTATACACATACATGTATACAATATAGACATGCATGTACATATACACATGCATGTATACACATACATGTATACAATATAGACATGCATGTACATATACACATGCATGTATACACATACATGTACGTGTATAGAAAACCTGTATTGTTCTTGTCTAATACTGATGTGTCTAAGGGGTGTGCCTGAGGTGTGCCTGTGTTGTGTGCCTGTGTGGTGTGCCTGTGTGGTGTGCCTGTGTTGTGTGCCTGTGTGGTGTGCCTGTGTTGTGTGCCTGTGTGGTGTGCCTGTGTTGTGTGCCTGTGTTGTGTGCCTGTGTGGTGTGCCTGTGTTGTGTGCCTGAGGTGTGCCTGTGTGTGCCTGTGTGGTGTGCGTGAGGTGTGCCTGTGTTGTGTGCCTGAGGTGTGCCTGTGTGTGCCTGTGTGGTGTGCCTGAGGTGTGCCTGTGTGTGCCTGTGTGGTGTGCCTGAGGTGTGCCTGTGTTGTGTGCCTGAGGTGTGCCTGTGTGGTGTGCCTGAGGTGTGCCTGTGTTGTGTGCCTGAGGTGTGCCTGTGTGGTGTGCCTGAGGTGTGCCTGTGTTGTGTGCCTGTGTGGTGTGCCTGTGTGGTGTGCCTGTGTGGTGTGCCTGAGGTGTGCCTGAGGTGTGCCTGTGTGTAAGGACCAAGAAACACACTGGAAAGTAACAGGCAGTTGATACGCACTGCAGTACAAAGTGCATGGAGTACAAAGTCCATGCAGTTCAAAGTTCATGCAGTACAAAGTGCATGTACATACATTATCTTTGTCTCACGGACACTCATTATTGACACCAAATTACTCTCATCACTATTCTAGGTTGAGCTGTATGTATGCAGATGTGACAGCATGTACCCCCGAGGGTACTGAAGGAGGTGTGGCAGTGTGTACCCCCGAGGGTACTGAAGGTGTGGCAGTGTGTACCCCCGAGGGTACTGAAGGAGGTGTGGCAGTGTGTACTGAAGGAGGTGTGGCAGTGTGTACCCCCATGGGTACTGAAGGAGGTGTGGCAGCATGTACCACCATGAGTACTGAAGGAGATGTGGTGGTTCAAAAGGAACTGTCTGAACCGAGCGTGAGTAAGAGAAGGCTGGTGTTAGCACTTGTGGATGGTGAGGGGGTGGTGGTGTACCAAAACCTATACCAGGGCCTCCACCCTCCACACACCTAAGCAGCACCTCCTCCCTCCCACACCTAAGCAGCTGCACCAGCACCTCCTCCCTCCACAACCTAAGCAGCTGCACCAGCACCTCCTCCCTCCACACACATAAGCAGCTGCACCAGCACCTCCTCCCTCCCACACATCACCCTAGCTACACCAAGACTGACCTCACACATCACTAGGTACACCGGGTCTGATCTCCACCCTCTCAGACATCACCAGCCACACCAGTATCTCCACCTTCTCGTACATCTCAGATACAGCATAACCTTCACACACACACCTCACCCGACCTCATACCAATGACATGTCATGTGATGATCAAAATACATAACATATTAAAGTTCTTGACATATTAAAGTTCTTGATAATACACTTCTCACTCGATGTTTCAGCTCTAATCCTTTACCAGAAATAATTCCTGATCTGGATCTAGCTGAAGTGTTAGTGAGCAAATTTAAGAGAAAGCCATTGTATCAACATTATGTGTGTGAGTTCATTATCATTGAAGCTGTACCTATAGATACTAATGTGTGCAGCTATGTTAAAGAGCACCTGTACTCTATATAGATACTGATGTGTGCAGCTATGTTAAAGAGCACCTGTACTCTATATAGATACTGATGTGTGCAGCTATGTTAAAGAGCACCTTCTATATAGATACTGATGTGTGCAGCTATGTTAAAGAGCACCTTCTATAATATAGATACTGATGTGTGCAACTATGTTAAAGAGCACCTCTACTCTATATAGATACTGATGTGTGCAACTATGTTAAAGAGCACCTGTACTCTATATAGATACTGATGTGTGCAGCTATGTTAAAGAGTACCTGTACTCTATATAGATACTGATGTGTGCAGCTATGTTAAAGAGCACCTCTACTCTATATAGATACTGATGTGTGCAACTATGTTAAAGAACACCTCTACTCTATATAGATACTAATGTGTGCAGCTATGTTAAAGAGCACCTGTACTCTATATAGATACTGATGTGTGCAGCTATATTAAAGAGCACCTGTACTCTATATAGATACTGATGTGTGCAGCTATGTTAAAGAGCACCTGTACTCTATATAGATACTGATGGGTGCAGCTATGTTAAAGAGCACCTGTACTCTATATAGATACTGGTGTGTGCAGCTATGTTAAAGAGCACCTCTACTCTATATAGATACTGATGTGTGCAGCTATGTTAAAGAGCATCTGTACTCTATATAGATACTGATGTGTGCAGCTATGTTAAAGAGCACCTGTACTCTATATAGATACTGATGGGTGCAGCTATGTTAAAGAGCACCTGTACTCTATATAGATACTGATGTGTGCAGCTATGTTAAAGAGCACCTCTACTCTATATAGATACTGATGTGTGCAACTATGTTAAAGAGCACCTGTACTCTATATAGATACTGATGTGTGCAGCTATGTTAAAGAGCATCTCTACTCTATATAGATACTGATGTGTGCAGCTATGTTAAAGAGCACCTCTACTCTATATAGATATACTGATGTGTGCAGCTATGTTAAAGAGCACCTGTACTCTATATAGATACTGATGTGTGCAGCTATGTTAAAGAGCACCTGTACTCTATATAGATACTGATGTGTGCAGCTATGTTAAAGAGCACCTGTACTCTATATAGATACTGATGTGTGCAGCTATGTTAAAGAGCACCTGTACTCTATATAGATACTGATGTGTGCAGCTATGTTAAAGAGCACCTCTACTCTATATAGATACTGATGGGTGCAGCTATGTTAAAGAGCACCCGTATTCTATATAGATACTGATGTGTGCAGCTATGTTAAAGACCATCATGCTCTGTAGAACTTAGACACAGCTGTGCTCTATAAAGGTACAATTTAGAGAGAGATTGGATTGGGCTCTATGGAGGTGCTCTATTAGTACAAATATGCTGTTTATAGATGCAGCTGTTCTTTATTAATTAAAGTACAGGGGTGCTCTCTTAAACTGGGCTCTTATGGTACAGATGTGCTCTAGGAGATTGACACTCTTGGCATGGGTGGTGCAATGTGCAATGACACTGGCATGGTGGTGACACTCCTGGCATGGTGGGCATGATGACACTCCTGGCATGGCGGGCATGATGACACTCCTGGCATGGTGGGTGTGACACTCCTAGCATGGTGGGTGCGATGACACTCTGGCATGGTGCATTGGTTACACTCCTGGCATGGTGGGCATGATGACACTCCTGGAATGATGTGGTGACAATCCTGGTCCTGGTATGTTGCTGTGGTGACACTCCCGGCGAGGGGTGGGGTGGTGCTCTCTATTCATGTTTTGCTGACTAATTAAATTCTTGATGACCAACTGTAACCACATTTGCTGACTGTGCAGCACAAGTGGCCCAGCTAGTTTGACCAGGTCTCGTATGAACATCGGGTTGTAGAGCAAGAGGATGCAAGTTGGATTTAAATAAATTATCTTGGTCCTGACTTTAGGCTACGAGTAACCTTGGTGAGGTGGAGTCTGTTTGCATCTTTATTATTTATTATTAATTACGAATAAATCAATACAGAAACCAAATGATGTAATGGTGACATAATGGGAGGGGGGACTATTCGATGACAGTTTGCCCAGGACAAGGCGGTATAAAGATTGTTATAATTATTAAAGTTGCTAATAGGCTTTAATGGTGGGGAGGGGAGAGTCCAAGTTTGAAGGCATTCCAGTCTTTGATATAATAGTATATAGTAACAATGGAAGTGTCAGCCTCGAGCTGTCTGCTGTGCCACAGAGACCAGCCAGCTACTAGGAATCTAGTGGGGTTGCCTAGGAAATCAAATGTGCCGAGTTATTGGGGAGGCTACAACACTTTTTGAAGAGGTTTGAGGGAACAGCTTTATATAACATTATATAACATTATATAACATTATATAACATCCAAAGAAAGGAAAAGAGAAAATATTGAGGCCAAGAATGTTGCCTGGTGCACAAGGAGGTTATTTGAGAACACTACATAATGTTCTGTTGTTGGTTTGTTTTTACAACCAGCACTTTTGCAAAGAAGAGAGATGGCTCCATCTTTGAGATTGGATAATTTAGAATACAGTGGGGACTGGAGTCACATGCTGACATAGTTGAGGCCGCCACAGCACAAAAACTTAACACCTTGACTTGATGGTGTCACATTCATGTGGTCTAGGTAGCCAAAACCCTGAGATATTGATCAGTTCATGCTTCACGACTATAGTATTACGACCACTTTTATCTTTTTTTACCTTTTTTTTACCCCGCTCATATATATGTAATCTTTTATTACAGGCGAATCATAAAACCATGCTTTTTGGTAGAGAAGCAGATGAAGATGTCATCTCCAAGGACACATTGTGTTGCCATAGCAATGACATTGACCACAATGTGGTCAATAAAGTCACTATAAAAATTAATTTAAAATTAATGGAGTAACCTTAAAACTTTAAAATGCACTCAACCATCAACCATAACAGTGCATATTGCTGCTGATCATATTTGTAAGACACTTTTGTAAATTTGTAAGTTTTACATTACATAAAAATGTTTTCATTTTCAATATGAAAAAAGAAATGTCTTCTGATTTCCCTTAATAAGATTAAAATATGACCTAAATTAAAGTAGAACAAATTTGTAAGACGGAAGTTTAAAAATTATTCTTTGTTCAAAAGTTACACACACAGAAAGTCTGATTTATTCTGAGAAAATACGTCGGTGTGATTTATATAATTTAATTGCCTGTTCCACATCCTTTCCGGCCTTGTAGCCCTCCCTGTATGCTTTTTCATACTCTCTCGACTTCCTCAAATACTTGCGTATTGTGTCCAGAGATACAGAGTCCAAAGCTATAGGTATAAGTTCTCGTAATCTGGCGATGGTTAAATTAGTGTGGGCACGCGTAAAGGATTTCGCCTTCCCCCAAACCCTTTCGATAGGGTCGAGTTCACTGTGGAACTTAGGTATAAATCGTACCATATGACCCCGGCTCAGAAGGTAACTCTCTACAATGTTCTTTCATTTGGATGGTTTGCCAGGATAACTCATTTGTGGGCCGGGCCAGTCAGGGGGGAACAAGTGTTTATCCCACGTTCCTCCAGCACCTTCTTCATGCCCTTGGGCACTCCCTTCAAATTGACCATTCGTTGGGTAATTCCACTAGCAGGGGGCCACTCTGTGTCTCTCAGTGCAGGTTGTGCGCCTCCAGATCGCACATTCATTTTTGCCGTGTTCAGAGCGTCCATCGCGAAAGCCTTATGGCAACTGCTTTGGTTGAACAGCCAGATACCCGAGTACATTGTTGAGGTGTCCTTATGTTCCACTATCTTTACAGCCCTCTAATTTGTTTCATAAACTTTTCGCTGGTCCAATATCCCTCCCGCTCTGCACCGTACTCTAATGTTTCCCTCGCTTCAGAAGGAAAGTCTCTAGACTCCGAAAGCCAGCTCTTCCTTGTCCATTTTCAAATATCCACCATGTTCTTCAATAAAATTACTCACCACACCCTTTGTTTTTGGGAGAATGGCCGGCTTATCTTTCTCACCCCACATCCATGTCCGAGCTTCATTCGTACAGAATATCGACTCATGATATATCATAACAATCTTTTTGTCATGGCACGCTGGAGGTACTGATGAGGATGCTTCAGGTGGGGATTCATCGCTACACAAGGGGCGAGGGTGATGGTTCTCTTGCAGCTTGTGAACTTCATCCAGAAAATCGATCCCATCCTTCACTACATCTTCACGCTCGTGGCCGTCGATGTACACCCCCTTTTTGTGGCTCATTGGTTTAAAACCAAGCTTATGCAACTACCAAATGGCAGTGTGGAGAGAAATGCATCGTGGAAAATTGGGTGGAAGATGATGAGATAGAAGGAGAGTGGAGTTCACAAACTCACAGAACATGGAAGCAGTCATGTTGCGATCCTTCATGAAGGCATGTTCACGAACCCACTTTGATGCTCGCTCCCGCAACTCATCATCATTGAGCACATGAAGTCTCTCATACGTCCCTTGTCTGCTATCCTTAAATTTACAATTATTCTCGGAGAATTCCTTGGCATAGCTTCGGACCGTTCTCTCGTGAAATCCTATGGATTAATACACAAGAAAATAATATATATATCCTTGAGTATATACATATACATAATCCCTTGGTCACTATAATTATGGTTAGCATTAATGCCTTCCAAGCATTAGATCTGGGTTCGATTCCCGGCCAATGCACGTTTCCCCCCCCTTTTTTCCCTTCCTCCTTTTCCCCTTTTTTCCATGTGATATTTTATATATTTTCCATAACCTTGACTTGCACACACCTTAACTTATTGTTTCTATATAGATGTGTTAGCATGTGTCCGAGGACACTTAGTTAATTGTTTTGTTATATTCTATATAACCTTCCAATGAAAGGTGGTGACCCTCCATGTAAACTATCCATACAAACCTGTAATAGAAGCAGACTCCTGAGCAGCAGCGAGTTTCCCCATCTTCTGTCTCTACTGAAATGATTGAAACAGCAACACAGACAACATCTTTCTCTGCGCTCGAGTCAACGTCATCATCCAGTCGTCAAATACATCCTGTGGAATGACGTTCTCGATCATATTCACTGTCAGTCATCCACTCTGGTCCCATCACCTCGAGATCTTGTTCATCTAGGAATGGATCATGCTGCTGCTGGGCAGTGCCAGGCTACTGCACATTATAACACAGTAATGATTTATTACAACACATCATGGCACAATAAGTAGCTATAGTTAATTTAGTACCATTGATGTTCCAGGCTGCTGAGAAAGGACTGGCTGCTGGAAAGGGACTGGCTGCTGGGCAGTGCCAGGCTGCTGGGCAGTGCCAGGCTGCTGCACATTATAGCACAGTTATAATATGCAAAGTATAGCTAGCTATAAATTTAGTACCAGGGAAGTGCCAGGCTGCTGGAGGGGAGCACGCAGCTGGGAAAGACCTGGAAGCTCATAGAACAGCTCTGGTTCTTATGGGGGAAGAGCTGCTTCTTCATCCATCTCTAGCTGCCGCTTGCTCTTTTTCCCTTCCTTCATCCGCGCAGCGAGCCTCTTCTTTCTTGAACTGTAACTTCTGTAAGGTACTTCAGCCATTGTAGAGTATAATGGAAAGAGAATCAGCAGCAAACAACGAATGAAAATCGGCAATAACAATAATAATAAAAACTCACGACCTGACGGCAATAAAAACGCAAGTCGTTATTGTGTGATAGCACGTGTTGGTCATAAACCAGCTTCCTCATTGGTTTCTAACGCTAAATAAAAATTGGATTTATTTTATTTTTATTAGCAAGGCAAATAGATTTTATTTATTTATTATTATAATTTTTTTTGTAAGTGTTCAATTATTATCATTTTGATTTGCATACATAGTACAATGCAGTATAGAGTACAATGTCCTTTTAAGTAAGTAAGTAAGAACAATAAATAAATAATCTAAAGAGTTCCATCAACCTCATGAGGGTTGCGGCTAAAAAATTGAAATCGTAATTTTTTTAAGAACTGGGTCGTAATGCTGGCAGGCACTATGCACAACTATCTTGTGACTAATCATCTGCTTTTAGTCAGACCGTTACTGCATTAACAAAACTGTCGCAGGCCTGAAAATTAAGGATCATCTCACTATAATTATAGCTGATCCTTACCAAACTGCTACCGCAATTTGGTAAGGGTTGACTACTGCACACTCGCACAATGCTCTTACTATTACATTTTGGATTCTTCAAAGGTTCAAGAACTGGTTACCCCAATAATATATTGCATTTGTCTTTGTCTCCCTCCCTTTACTAATCATTGGTCAAGAGAAGGAAGGAAACAGCCACCAATGTAAGCGTTGGCCTACTTAGCTCCAGCCGCTTTTGCTGAACTACAGTATAGCCACCCACTTATCAAGCCTGGCCTTGATAACAATTATTGCGCAATTGAAATTCCTCAGCTCAGACTTCCCACAGCTAACAACCTTGTTAGCGCCTAATGCTTATTAGACAACTTGAGTAGCGCCTAACGCTTAATAGACAACTCGAGAGAGATTAGAGTATTTACGATTCATTCGGTGAGATACAAGAAGGCATCATTTAGAAACAAATTGTCAACGTGCAAAATATTTTTTGTCGCGTCTACTTTTTATAAATTGGTAAAGGGACTTCTATAATTCAGTTTGTTGAAATATCAAGTGCATGTTGTATATCTCTGCTATACATGTGGTTGTCATGGGATGCGGAGGGATCAAAGGGGGAGGGGTGTCAGTCACTGTCACTGATGATGACAATTTCATTGTCAGATAAACAAATAAAATCGGTTTTGCGTGAAGTGGCTAGACCTTGCTGCTTCCCTTGATCACACGCTGCCTCCACATCGGTACTGCCACTGCCGCTGGTATTGCAGTGGTTTGAGAAAGATGTCTTTGATTCGGCAGCCAGGCCAAGGCATTTAGTGGTACTGGAGACTGCAGTTGAGCAGTTCTCATTTTCTAGCTTCACTCTTTTCGATGGCGGCGGCATCTCTACCTTAGCACAGTTCTTTTCTTTCGTTGCACCCTCTTCATTCAGACTATCGGCATCGCCTTCAGATTCCTGGTCTTCTCCAATTTTTCCCTCTCCATCCTCTCCCACTTCCTCCTCATCTTCCTCATCTCCCCCTTCCTCTTCGTCCTCATCAGAGCTACAAGTGTCCCCCTGTGGGCTAACCTCTCCTCCCTTTTCACCCTCTTGCTCTTGCTTGACCACAAACTCCTCACACAGCCTCTCCAGCCTAGCCTTCCCCTCTTGCAGGTTCTTGGTAAGTGTTTCCAGAAGCGTGCTACTCTGGATTGCTGGATCTGCCTCTGTTCTCACTGCATCAGTCAAATGGGAACCAAAGTGAGCATTATAGTCCCTGATCCTTCTGGACTTGATAATTCTTCCAACTTCCTTGAAAACTTTTCTAGAAAGTTCAAGCTTTTCTGCTCCACCTATCCCTAAGCCATGTTTGTTGTTGCATCTCTCCACCAATTCATATATATCCATGTGATCTGGAAACTCGTCCGCCCTCAAGACTCGTTGAACCCTGCGATTAATCTCGGGGTAGGGTGTACCTGCATAAGCCTTATCCTCGTGGATCACCTCTATAGTGGATGGGATCCGTTGTAGCTGACAGAGATCCTCCCACGTGTTTAGGAACTTTCTTTTGAGGTAGTCTTCTTTGAGGTAGGCACTATTAACTGACTTCATTTCTTCTAACGAAACTTCCTCCTCACTCAGCCTGCTCCACCATACCAAGTACACACATTTATTAAGTTAGCGGATCCATAACTACCACCTACTGACCTTTTTATTTGCCTGTCGTAGAGTTCCAGTTTCTTCTCGAGCTTTTTCACGATAACTTTTTTCCTTTGTCTTTTTCTCTCAATGTGGTGGGCGTTGACAGGTCTGCTATCATTTCCACTGTTAGTGGCGGAACTAGTAGTACCGTGAGAGTCCACCGCCACTCTAGCCAACGCATCAGCGCACATATGCAGTTCTTCTACTGGAAACGCTTCTATTGAAGTAGGAGGAAGAATAGCTGGTACGGTACGTTTTCCCGCCATACAACGCACGGCGCGAGAGTAAGAGAAATCCCGGACCCTTTACCATAGGGGTAAAATTTAAAAAAAAAGACTAGTGCAAAGATCTTATGGCGAGCTGAAGTCCGTGTCAAGCGTCACTATAAACTCAACGGCTGATTCCCAGTTGTCATGTACTTGACAAAAATATTTTCTTAAAAAACAACAACTTGAATTGAAAGTTTAACCAACGTTTCTCTAGTTGCCTTACCTAGCAATCACTATGGTGAAAAGACAAATAATAATATGTTGGAATTGTTAGTCTGGTATCCCAAACAGCCAAACAAATAAAAAATAAAAACTTACTACAATAATCTCGATAAACAACTTGAAATTGCTATGTTGCTAAATGTCTAGCCTTCACAAGGGAGCATTATTCCTGGTGAGGGCTGGATCATTACCTGATGAGGACTGGAGCATTATTCTGATGAAGGCTGGAGAATTATTCCTGTTGAGGGCTGGAGCATTATTCCTGATGAGGGCTGGAGCATTATTCTGATGAAGGCTGGATCATTATTCCTGATGAAGACTGGAGCATTATTCCTGATGGAGACTGGAGCATTATTCCTGACGAAGACTGGAGCATTATTCCTGATGAAGATGGGAGCATTATTCCTGATGAAGACAGGAGCATTATTCCTGATGAAGATGGGAGCATTATTCCTGATGAAGACAGGAGCATTATTCCTGATGAAGGCTGGAGCTGATGAAGTCTGGAGCATTATTCCTGACGAAGACTAGAGCATTATTCCTGATGAAGACTGGAGCATTATTCCTGACGAAGACTAGAGCATTATTCCTGTACTCCTGATGAAGGCTGGAGCATTATTCCTGATGAAGACTGGAGCATTATTCCGGACTAAGACGGGAGAATTATTCCTGATGAAGACGGGAGCATTATTCCTGATGAAGATGGGAGCATCGGCTGAAACATTGAGTGCGTAAATTTCAAGTTGATTATAGTTATGTCAACTGAGAGTTTGTGTTGATAATATTAATACTACTACTACTAATTATAATATTAGTGAAACAACAATAATTATAACAATAATAATAATTAAAATCATAGCAGTGAAAAAATAACGGTGAACAATAACGAGAAATGAGCCACTCGGTGGCAACATTGGCAATCTCACAGACAAATTGTATTATTATTATTGTAAATAAAATAATGATAAACTAAAACAGAATAAGATGAAGGCTAGAGCGTCTAGTCGAACCGTCAAGAGAATACAATTTCAAGTTGATCATTGAAAAGGTTATTGTAAAACTATCTAGTTATCACTGACTGCCTGTATTTGATTTCTAGATTGTTTTGTTGTTATAAGTAAAAGTATATTTGCTGATTATTTTGTTTTGTATGTGCTTTTTGTTGTTGTTGTTGTTATTATAACGAAATAAAAATATTTTTGTGATGAAGATGGCCATGTTGTGAGCTTTGATCAACCCAGCATCTACACAGTTCCAAGCGAACATCTCTTTGGTGTCATTAGGATGCGCATTGCCTGCTTCAGAACCATGTCTTTTTAGGGTGTCATTAGGGTGTCATGCATTCTCTAAATCTACGATGGCTGCCTCTTCCTATGCAATAGGGTGGTGGTTCTTTAGCATTTTCTGCAATTCCATCATCCCTAGTTTTAATCCTCGTCTCCACTGTAAACTGGCTACAACTGCATGGGAAACAGTAAGCCACATATGCATCAAAGTTGACAAATTATCCATCACTCTTATGAGGTGTGACTGTAAGTTTGGTGCAGATTGTTCTGACACAACTCTCCCACAGACCTGTCTTCTTGGGGGAGACTCCATTTTTAATGATAAATTTTGATTTGAGTGTAAGGTCTGCCAAAAAAATGTCCCCACTTTTTTTGTTTATGCAGGTGCAAAACACTATCTTTTATCAGTAAAATACATGTAGCTATTTCCATCAAAGCACTTCCCAATTTCCACTACAAAGGTAGTGTCTACATGACCTTTGAATTTACAGAAAACAAAACTTTTTACAAAAACTTGATTGCATTTGTAGAAAATCATTAGCAGAAAATCGATTGCAGAAATTGACGAAAATTAAATAGATTGAGAAATGTTTGCAAAAACTCAATTGCAAAATCAATAATTGCTGCTAAATGATTGCAGAAAATCTTACACCTTGAGGGAGAGTGAGAGAGACTGAGAAGGAGAGGAAAAAAAGGAAGACAGCTCTGGTAAGATTATTGCAGTGAAGCTAGCAGATTTTCAACATACAGTCTTTAAGCAGTCCTTTCACCTGCAACTGGCCCACACACTACCCTGTAAGTATTACACTTCCCTC
The DNA here is from genome assembly GCA_028752905.1 of Cladorhizidae sp. MBARI D1340-BT2. NCBI lineage: Eukaryota > Metazoa > Porifera > Demospongiae > Poecilosclerida > Cladorhizidae > Cladorhizidae sp. MBARI D1340-BT2. The sequence goes on along the minus strand of JAQNBH010000016.1, from coordinate 56,222,955 downwards.
ATCCTAACCTAGCCATAACCAGCAGTATCCAGCAGCTTGTATTATATTTAAACAAGTGTAGTGCAAGACATCTGGTACTGTGGAAAGGGGATTGTATACAAGGCCACAGCAGATAAATTTCCTGTCTTCCCCTCCACCACCCTCATCCAAAACTCCCACTCTAAAACACAATACAATTTCCTACTGTATCAAATTCGGGCATTGAAGCTGATACTTTTCAGAGCACAGCAAAGCTTTGTCCTTTGGTTGGCTTGCTGACTCATTGTTCAAACAGCAGTGCACTGTTGGGGTTTTGTTGATTCCCCTATACTTCCTGGACGAGAAACATCTGCTGTGGCCTAACAAAAAATGAATTTGTACATTACTTTTCAGCTGGCATCAAATACTTTAAGGATTCTCTTTCAATCAGCTTTTTGCTTTTAAATTAGTTTATGCCAATGTTTTGCAACCAAAATACTTCAGTCTTCATCTGATTCAGTTGAAACACATAGGCACTTAAATCAGAATCCTTAAAATGAATTATAAGTATTTATAGGATGGGATAGCTATTATGTAGTAATGTCATCACCAAATCTTACCTATACCTTGACTGTAATAATTCTGTACTTCATTTTCCTCAAGTAGATTGCAATCTCAAGTAGGCCACACCCTCAAGTAATAAAGAATTTTAAACAATTTTCTGCAATCATTTCTGCAAATCCTAGCAAAGAACATTTTTGTCACATTTGGCATTCCATACAAGTGTGCCTTGTGCATAATGTTGATGTGACCAATCATATAACAAGAAATTTCAGACAATTGAGATATTCAGACGATACTTGCTGGCTGTCAGAATTAAAACAGAGTACTGAAGGGAGGACCATGCAATATCTGAAGGGAGGACCATGCAAGAGCTGAAGGGAGGACCATGCAATAGCTGGTAATACCTCCAGACATTTTGTTTATATTGTATATACACACGTTTACATGTCCAGTTATGTTCTCCATCAACAGTATTCTTTTCTCTATTGACTATCTTTGTTTAGCAAATATGTATATAGCCCATTCTCATTCGTACTCGTAAGGGGGCAGTAACAAGTGGTAGTGTTTGCAAGGAATTGTTTTTACCTTGGCAAGCTAGATTACACTTTCTACACCTTTATGACAACCACTGCCATGTTGAGGAATGGAGTAGCTATGCTATCAATATATAGATATATATAGTGCTTCTCGGTGTCACATGATTGGCAGTAACAGATATGACATTAGTAAACTGAAGGAGTACCAGGCTAATCTGTCAGCCTGGCATGCTATGAATAATATTATAACTATGTAGGAAGAGTAATAGCACACCTGCAGGAGGACAAAATGGATTACTAGCTGGCAATCAATTGCCAGCATAAACTTTTCTAGAGGAGCACTTTTAATTTTTTTTAACAACTTTCAATGCAAAACAACACAGAGCATTTGGTGGACCAACTAGCTGAGAGCTAATATTAAGGTGAACCATGAACAAGGGAAGGGATGACAAGACAAACAAACAGTGTAAAGAAACAAAAAGGATATACATGTATAGCTCACTAAGTTAAGTTTAGTTAATGGCAAGAATTTTTCCCCCCTTTAAATGTCTTTTAAAGGCCGAGTTAGAAGATAAACTAATAATACATTCTGGAAGTGAATTCCATAAGGTAATTGCACTAATAAAATAATAATAATAATAATAATTCGTGCTAGCATAGGGTTTAAAAAGTAGACAGGAATTCGTATGATGACAAGAAGTTGGAGGCAGAGGAACAAAGACAGAAGAGGGAATGAGGGAACAGTCAGAAATTATACGGCGGCACAAACAAAGTTTATGGTGCGATCTTCTGGAGAGAAGTGATGGCCAAGAAAGCTTCTTACATTGAGCAGCGACATTTTCGGTCCATTTCCTGGTAGCCAACTTTGCTGCAAAGCCTTGAACACTCTCCAACTTTGCTTTGTTATAATCCTGGTGAGGGTCCCACACACAGCAGCAGTACTCCAGAATAGGCCATGTACAGGTGTGATAGGCAACTGGAGTCACAATCCCTGATATTCCTGTATAGGAAACCCCAAAAATATCTTCGCCTTGCAGCATGTTAGTGAGATGTGAAGGGACCATGATAAATCATTTGAAATCGTGACACCTAGGTAGCAAAAAGATGTAACTAGAACTAGTTATATTGGTGTGTTAAAATATTAGTCTAGTAATCCATTTGTCCAAGCTGCAGGTGTGCTAGTAATCCACCTCTATAGGTTTTTCATGGCCAAACAGCACTACTCATGTGCTCGCGCGTGCGCGTTTAAGATTCTTTAAAATGAGCAACCAGAAACTCAAATGGGAAGGCACTAACTGACACGCGACATTTCCTTTATTGTGGGGTGTATGGTGTGTGATCATGGAATAGGAAATATGCTTGACAATTATAAGCTTTAGATTTGTAGATGCGGGGGAAAGTTCCCGCCTTTTTCCTCCCTTTAATACTAACGAGCGATCGGTAAAGGGTCTGACAGTGAAATATGGACGGAGCTGATGTGGAAACGAGGAAAGGGGGTAGGAGAGGCAAGAAAAGAATAGCTCCAAAGAAAGGAGACAGTGGAGGTGAGTGGACTCGACCACAATCACAATTTATTAATTTTCTTCTGGCAACACAGATGAATTTACGATTGACAATCTTGGATTGAAAAATGAGCAGTTTTGCAATTCTGACAGTGATTCCTCTCAACAGAATGATAAACCCAAGATTCACCAGAGGTAAACAAATAATTCAGTATTACATGCTTGGTGAATAGATTCCAATCCGCTTATAATATATTTTGTCAAGGCCATGGGTCATTACCCTCACACTAAGAGGGAGACGTCTGACACACTGGTACAACTTTTGGGTGGCATTGCACATGGTACTTCAGGGGGTTTCATAGGCCAATCATATGCATCTTGTCATATGAGTATGTCTTGATCATGCATGTGCACACACTATATAAAACTATCAGGGGCTTGGTTGGTTTTCTTCTCTGCAGTATAAGAGTTACCTAGTTGTTTTAGTAGCCGTTCTAATACTTGGTTGGTTTTCTTTTCTGCGATATAAGAGTTACTAGTTGTTTTAGTATTCTAAGACTCGGTTGGTTTTCCTCTCACCAAGTGTTGTCCGGATAAAGAAAGTGAAGTGATGCAAGTATTGATCACAGATCACGATTGCTGCAGTCTGTCTGGATGCATATCAGCTTGAAGGAAGAAAAAAAAGGTGCCTAGTAAGCAGTATCCGTCATCTGTACCCAGTAGCTAGGCTCCCATGAAGCAGGGGTAAGCACCCAGTAGCTGGGCTCCCATGAAGCAGGTGGAAGCACCCAGTAGCTGGGCTCCCATGAAGCAGGTGGAAGCACCCAGTAGCTGGGCTCCCATGAAGCAGGTGGAAGCACCCAGTAGCTGGGCTCCCATGAAGCAGGTGGAAGCACCCAGTAGCTGGGCTCCCATGAAGCAGGTGCAAGCACCCAGTAGCTGGGCTCCCATGAAGCAGGTGGAAGCACCCAGTAACTGGGCTCCCATGAAGCAGGTGGAAGCACCCAGTAGCTGAAGCAGGTGGAAGCACCCAGTAGCTGGGCTCCCATGAAGCAGGTGCAAGCACCCAGTAGCTGGTCTCCCATGAAGCAGGTGGAAGCACCCAGTAGCTGGTCTCCCATCAAGCAGGTGGAAGCACCCAGTAGCTGGGCTCCCACCAAGCAGGTGGAAGCACCCAGTAGCTGGGCTCCCATGAAGCAGGTGGAAGCACCCAGTAGCTGGGCTCCCATGAAGCAGGTGGAAGCACCCAGTAGCTGGTCTCCCATCAAGCAGGTGGAACCACCCAGTAGCTGGGCTCCCACCAAGCAGGTGGAAGCACCCAGTAGCTGGGCTCCCATGAAGCAGGTGGAAGCACCCAGTAGCTGGGCTCCCATGAAGCAGGTGGAAGCACCCAGTAGCTGGGCTCCCATGAAGCAGGTAGAAGCACCCAGTAGCTGGTCTGTAAACTGCTACATTTCTGCAACTGCGGATAAGAATAGTAATAGAAGCAGCAGCATTAGGAAACTGTTTGCCTTAGGTGAGCTCTAATTAGATAGCAGCGTTTGTTTGGTAATGCTGCCATGTTGCGGTATCTGTACTACCAGTGGGAATGTGAAAATGCATGTGCGGGTAATTTCCTAAACAAAATGGCTGACTGGTCGATGATGGCAAGTGCTGTGCCATTTGATTCAAGGGAGGGGGGGGGGTCCCCTATCTGAAGTCCATGGCCTTTCTCCTGAAAAGTTACCGCAAAACAACTTCTTCAAGTCCTCCACCAGGGCTTCCCCTGAAATTCTAGAGCAGTCAAACAAATGATCATCCTCTTTTGGATAAAAGACACTATTTTCACCTCGGGGGGGGGGGGGGGGAGAACTTTTACTGATGAACTTTTACTGATGAAAACCTAGGTTGTCTGATGAGAATCGCAATTGAAGGTCCTGAGCTTTCTGCCGTTAACTTCAATGAAGTTCTTGACATTTTCAAACAAAAGAACCATAGGATTATACTATTCAATATGCAAAATATAAGATTGATTTCTGTTGGGTGGGGGGGGGGGGGAATTCCAGGGGGGGGCGCCCCCTCTGTATGAACTGGGGGGGGGGGGCTGTCCAAAATCCGGTGTGCCCATGATCTTCCTTGTGAAACGTTACTGCCAATGAGCCTCCTTGAGACCTCAACCAAGGCCCTCCCTGGAGTTCTATAGCAGCAAATGATGAACCGTACATCCTCTTGTGCACAGGAAATGCATGAGCACTCTTGGCACTCGAGCGACATACTTTGCAATGAAGCACTGCCTGGAACTCATCAAGAAAGCAGCTGATTCTCTGGATTATTGTACTTGTCGATGCCACAAACAAGAAGAAGTATTTCTAGTATGTGGTACCCTGTCCATTCCTCCAGCAAGGCACTATGCAACTACTAGAATGAATGCAAGACTATGTATGATGTCATTGTTACAGCTTTAGAATCACTTACATATTTGAAGAAGTTCGTTTGCTTTGTGCTCGCTGTCTTTAAGAATTTCAACTTCCTTTTCCTTGATTCTCGTTGGTAGCAATCGTATTCTGCAGAATGAGTTTTGTAGTACCTCTCAACATTAAACGACTTCAAACTCTTTATTATCACATGACAGAGAAGGCAGTGTGCCTTGCCGGCTTTTTCAGTCACAAAATTTTACTTCCCAATCGGCTTGAAATGCACGGTTCTCTTTCATAAGTGTATGAGCTTTCTTTCAAGGTGGTTCTGCCATGACAGTGGACGATAATTAATGTGCCGATGAAAGAATGAATAATGGCTGACTGAGTGGCTTCTTGCTTTACCAATGCTGGTAATCCAAGGTCATAGCACGTGCAGATCAATAATGCTCATTTACTGTTCTGTGATTGGTCTGTCTGAACAACCGTTTCTTGCCAGTGTGTGTGCGTGTGTGTGTCTCAATGTCTACGACTCTACGCTAAAGTCGTCGCAAGCTCAAGTCAGTGAATGAACGAAAATACTGCGATTTCAGTTGAAGACAGTCTCATGCTTGATATTTTTTGTTGCAAAAAAATTTGGTACCAGTATTTCTGAAAATGCACGAGGATTTTCTAATAAATTAGCAGTTTTTATTATATTTTTCAAAAAAGGTCGAGGGCCGCCGGAGGATGCTTGAGGGCCGCGTGCGGCCCTGGGAGCTGCGGATGAGAACCACTGCTCTAGACAATGCCCTTTGATTCAGCAGACCCGAGGCAAAAGTCTGGCTCTTGTTTTCAACAGAGAACAATGGAGGGCACTGCGCAAGCGCAACCTACATGTGTTATTTAGAAGTCACGACCTATATTTGAGGGAATACAATATGTACAGTCACAGCTAAGCATGTGGGTGTGGTCATGGCTCTTTGCAATTAATTATTTTTGTGATGAAAAAATGTGATAACCATTTATTTGCACACCCATCACTTGTGACACTCCATGTTTAGGATGGGACATTGACGTGTCGTATATCTATGCATGCATGGTTAATAATTGTCTGAGCACTGTGTTGAGAATATCACAAACTTCATGTGCTCCTTGTAGGTTGTCAAGGGAAGAAAAGCAGTACCATCGAGCATTGGGGCAAGCCATTTCTGAGAGCAAATCCTCTCCGTCTCTTGTTTCTTCCTCGGACAAAGACGGACACGAAGAAGCAAACAGAAGCAGTCAAAATACTAGCCACGAAACTGAATTTGAGAGTTATTCACCAGATCAGACCATGGATAGTGACGATGACTTTCTGCCAAGTCCAAAACCAAAGAAGTCTAAAAAGTCCGTCAGAAACTTAACCAAGACTCAAGTGAAGGCTAATACAATTGCCACCAAAGCCAGTGCTGAATGTGTACGGCCACCAAGAGCAAGGAGCCAGATCCCAGCAGCTGCGTGCAGTACTGTCAAAGGAAAGACAGATGACATGGCTGATACAAGTCAGCCTGGCAACGAGGAGAGTTGTCAATCCAAGTATGCCCCTCCAGTTGTGAGAGGTCATGGGAATATTAGGCCAGGAAGAACAAAAGGGGTTCCCAGCATTGGAGTGGGGGTTGCCCCCGTCATTAGACTAGGATTGTCAAGGAGAGCACCAGTGAAACATCTACACAAACAAAAACTCACTTAACACAAATGTTGGGGGGGGGGGGGAGGGGGGGGCAACTGCAGTATCAACTCCCCTCCAACTCTATTCCACAATCCACCCATTTTTCCACTGTTATTTTTAGCTCTTATACTTTTTGTCTCTGTTGCTTCCACAATAATTGAAATTACCAGAATTTATATCATGAGTAAGAAAATTCATGAGTAAAAAAAACGTAATGGTTACAACTGCCAAAATGTACAATTTGAAATCAGTGAATCCTCCAAAAGCAAGCTTTCTTGTCCGCCCCAGTTGATGCGAACACGTGTCCCTCTGGATGCCAGCGACACTGGATCACTTTATCCCTATGCCGACATAGATTGGTCCACTGCACACACTTAGTAGTAGCAGCCACAACAGTGGTGACCTCTGCCAGACACACGGTCCCATCATAGGAGCCGCTCAGCACCCAGGATGATCTGGACTTGTCAGGACAAAATCTCACTGTTCTACATTCACTAACGTGAGGCATGTAGCTAGCTATGCACCGATAGCTTAGCAATTCATGGACGGAACAGCTTCCGTCAAAGTGAGCTGTGACCAGCCTATCCCCACACACTGTTAGACTATTTGTGGGCGAGCTGAAATTGATGCTGGTGATGGGGAGATGTGTCCTCAGATCCCAAATGCGCACTGTTTTATCCTGACCCCCTGACACGACCAGGCCTCCTGGGATCATCCCGAGTGCAAGTATTTGGTCTGTGTGGCCTGCTAGAGATAGGACGGTCTGATACGTCCTCACATCTGTCACCTTCACGTGCAGTGACTTTCCACCTCCGGACACCAGCAAGCCTTCATCCGTGAAAACCAGGTCTCGAACAGTGCCTTTGTGGAGCAGCAGAGGCTTCTGGACTTGGAATGTGTGGTCCTGGGAACATGTGAGTAGTCTTATGGTCTGGTCATTGGAGCCTGAGGCCAGTACTGTGTCATTTAGCCATGCCATGCAGTAGATAGAACTCTTGTGGTGTTCGTGGTGTTGATAGAACACTTCCACTGCCACGCTGTATACACGTGTAACAAAAGTGTGATCAGTATATATATATGCACCTGTTGTATATTGTATATAGCAGAGAAGTGACTAGACATTTTATAACTAGCTTTCCTTGCTTCTTGGAAGTGATATATTGGACTGAGAGACATGACCCACAGTCTGAATAAAGCTACTACTGTAAAAATGATTTTTTGGGGGGGGGGGGGGGGGATATTATCAGGCAGCTTTTTTTTTAAACACACTATATATATCTCCCAGATGTATGGTATCATTCCATTCACAAGCCATAGCCATACTTGGCGGCTTAATTGTTGAGTTGTACCTTATTACATGTCTGACCTGTTTTTATTCTCCAGAAAAGCATCAGTATAGCACAAACGAAGTGTCCGTGAATTAGAGCCAATGGCCACAACTTTACCAGATCCAGAAAATGCTACTGACCTTACCACCTGTGGATAGAGATGAAGAATCAGTATCAGCCGAGTGAAATGTATATGTATAGCGGGAACATTTTTAAGGGGTTTAATATTTGTGGTTTTCACTTTCAGAATCAAAAAAGGTACTAGTAGAACAAGATGTGGCATCCATTATATACCATGTCCACCATCCATAAATATACATAGACTCCCACAAATCCTATAATTTATATATATTACCATCTGCAAGTATTTTACCCTAAAAAATCCTGCCATACAGTATAAGAGGTGTTATTTATGAACATCATTACACTGAGCAAATACATTATTTTTGCTTTAGCCGATACCTGCAAAGACTGCGTCTATTTTCTCACAACGAATGCCACTAATAAATGTTGTGTTGCTTCAAAAGATGCAGAGAAGGCACTGTTGTATTTTGCTGAAAATTGTTTGCTTTGCAGATGGTTTCCCACCACAAATAGTTATTGCAGTATTTGTTTATACTCAGACAGTGGTGGTAGACTTGCCATTATAGCAGCAGTTCAGAGTCTCTATTAAAGCTTGAGATGCTGGCACAGCGTGGACATTGACCTAAGGTAGAAGTTTGCATTGCTAGGACTATCACTTGTACTTCTCGCTAGTCTCTTGCCTTCTCTGTTCAGCTCTCTCTCTCCGGATATTTCTTTCATCTGCTAATGCCGCTGGTCTCTGCCTTTCTCTATTTATGTCACTCTTGGTGTTTCTTACTTGGTGTGATACTACTGTTCTTCTCTCTCTCTTTTCCCCATCCCTGTTAGATATTCAGGCACTTGCTCTTACATTTTTATCTAAATCAGCCCTTCTCCACCTCTGTCTCTCTGCTGCTCTATTTTGCACTTGTGGATTTTTGCAGATTAATGACAATTGCTGCTACATGTTGCACATGCTCAGTAGCATGACACATGCACACACAAGCATATCATAATACTAAAAGCATGAAAATTGTTTGCATTGGCAGCTCATGAGTTGTGCTCTATAGATAGCTCATGAGTTGTGCTCTATAGGTAGCTGCACACCACCAAGTGGCAGCAACCTCCTTCTTGGCAATGAATGGCAGAAAGCAACAGCAACCAAAGCTACTCAAGCAGTTGAGTCGGTACACTCTACTGTCCATGAAACAAAGTTAATTGGGGGGGGGGGGAGGAAGAAGAGGGGTTACACTGATTGCTTGATGATTGGCCTGACCAATCAAAAAATGCTTTAATTCTTCTCATTTAACCCATCAATTATTTAGTATGCATATATAATGCACCCCAGTCACAACACTTGTAGATAAATAGATATATAGACACAAGGGCAGCTTTTTGGCTGCACTTCCAGCATTTGCACTTCTGGCATTTGCACATATAAGCCAGCCTCAGGCACTACCCCTAGCCCCCCTGGTCCCACCCTCCCTGGGTTCTCGCTATGAGCGCCCATTGAAGACAAAAACAAGACGAGCAGACGGCTGAGAGAAATATTATATGACACTACTTTTAGGCAGAGTTCCCAAGTCCGACTGCAATTTACATATACCCCTAGAATAACCCTAGAATAAGCATGCCGCAATAATAGTGATTCCTTCACAATATAGATTCCTTCACAATATATATACATACACAATATATACATGTACACACACCTGAGAATCAGAGACGGTGCCCAGAAGAACAACACTGGGCCAGCAGCTCCTAGAAGTCGGCTCCGCATGATTCCTTGCTCCATATCCACCCTCTAACATGGCACGTGTGGCAGGATTATGCCTAAGAGCTTCAGTATCTGGACAATCAGGACTTGAGACTGCTTTAGACATATTATCATGACCTAAACTAAAGGAAGCCGCTTTGGCTATAGAAGGAAGCTGATGTGCAGTGGTGGTTGAGTCAGCTAGTCCATGAATAGGAGCAGATATGTCGGGAAGTTCTTGAGAGTTAGTGGATGTATGACCTGACCAAGGGCCAGTAGTATATATAGATGAAACAGGGGCAGGAATAGGTTTGTAACATGCCCCGGTGAGAATATCAGGACTAGGGGCACAAGTAGAGGTATGAACAAGCCTTTGAGAAGGCACAGGAATTACAGGAGGGGCAAAGAGAATTGGAGATTGAGGAGAGGTCTTGAGAGAAGAACAGGATGCCTTGCAGTCCGTGGGAGTGAAGGAATCTCCACCAGGATGTGTCATGGAAAACAATTGTTGTTTGATATCTGATGATGATGGTAGTAGTGATGGTGGCAATGAGCTATCTTGCTTGTCATCGCCTACTTCTTGGTCACTAGGTTTTATCAACACCTCACTGGTTTCCCTACTATCCTGACTTGATGCAGAAAACATTCCTTTTGTTGCCGTACAGCTAGTAGCTGTTACATGTGGAAAAGGTTGTTGGAAGGACTTGGATAGACTTTCTCTGTAAGTCATTGGTGGTCTCAATTCTCCCTTACTAATCACATCATCTTCACTCCCAGCACTCATCTTATTTCTCTTACCCTTAGCACTCTGCCTAGTGTCAACTTTATCCACTGCTGTAACCTCATGTCCCTTCTGAGGACCTTCTCCAGTTAATGTAATTTTCTTTTCTGTGTTACTTCCTGACAATAATGAAAGTGGAGATAATGTTAACACCGACTGATCCCTCAGTGTGCCTTTATCCCGATCCTTGTTAATAATATTATGAGATCTCTGAGCACTCGATTTGCTCAGAGATCTCACCACAAGACAAATTTCTGTAGGAGGGAGCTGAAAGGAACTATTAGGCTGTTGTTGTATCCAACTAGCCAAGTCCAGCATGCTAGGAGAACTTAGTTGCTCCCCTGACTCCCCACTTCTAGCCATGCATAGCTGCTCACATTGCTCATACAAGAATCCTTTAGCCACAAGTCTCAAAAGAGCACACGAGGTTTCACTTTTCACTGTGTCTCTCCTGGGCATTGGAAACTTGCAGTTTAGATACAAAGATTTAGATACCCATTCTGCAATCTCATAGAATGTCTCTAGTCGTCCAGAATGCAGCTGCCATGTGGAGAATTCCTTGCTGGAGGAGATGGTTGGAAGAGAGACGAGATCTGTAAGTGACTGGTACTTCATGGGAGATGGGCAGAGTAATTTGAGAGTTTTAAGCTGATGCTGAATCAACTTCTGAGTCATCTCAGATTCACTTGGGCTCAACATCTCCCCACTAGCAGGGACTTCAAAGCCCAGTCTGAACTTGGACCTGATATTATCCTCCACATTCTCCAATATCTCGAAATATTTCTGCTTCTGTGCTGCATACATACATCTCTTCAGCCCTGCCTTGTCCTTAATACTACTAAAAGCACTCAAATACTTCATGACATGGTCCCATCTCCCTGTCAGCGCCATTTCTCTGAGTGCAGAAAGCTCCGGAGGTAAGCCTTTCTTGTGACCTGGACCACAGTGGACATAATCCATGAAGCAATTTTCCAGGGCTTGTAGACATCCTACGTGTCCAGCCTGCTCAAAGTAGTCCCAAATAAGCCTTAGTAAAGGCCCTTCCTCCAAGCTCGCTTCACGCCTCATGCACCCGCCATAGGTAACAGTTACGATACTGTTACTGTAGTAACCGTGTACACTCCCCCAGGGCTAGACGCTAGACCCTTTACCGAATCCGAAGCGAGCTTTTTTTGTTTGTTTGTTCTAAACATTTTGGTCTTTATCAGGGAAAATTAAGACGACCGAAATATTTTGTTGGAAAAACTGAAACCTCAAAGTAATTTGATGTCAGCTGAAAATAATCGTTAAAATAACTGGATTCATCTGGTATATAATGAGCAGATGATATTATGCTTTGGGAAGACATGTTAGTTGATGAAGCCTTGAAGCCTTCATGATTTGTATTCTTGTCCCAACATCACTGCCAATTAAGTTGCCATATCATTAAAGGTACAGACACCAAACTTAAAAGTAAAGTATATCGGAGGCAGATATAAGTACAGATTGTTGAAGTTGTACCCTTACTGCTTATGACCTAGCAACCAATGATGCGAGCATTTATTTCTGCTATAAGGCAAAAAAAAAAATTGTACTCGAAGGTCTCACCATGCCTCTCCAGGAACAATCGATCATGATTGTGATCTAGGATGGATTGGTCAACACTTTACCTTCCTCGTTTTGGGGGTAGGGGAAAGATAAGAAAGGTAAAGGGTCGGCCAGATCAGACTAGTTTTGATTATGCATCTCCACAAGTGCACATGTGTATGTTTAGCAATGATCTAAAACTGTATCAAAAAGATGTTACAAATCGTAAAACTTTCTATTTCATTATGCAACAACCTTGCTCCTGTTATATTTCATGTCAACTAGTTTTCTCCAGATTTTCAGCTATTCCATGTCATTAAAGGCACACCTGTTCAGTACATAACCACAGCCTCTTTATTTTGGATTTGAGTAGAGGCATATTTAACATGCTGTTCCTTTCGTTGTCCCTTATTGCCAATATATATATAGCTATGGGGTGCATAGGGTCCCTGGAGCGGTCAGAGTGGGTATATATAATATATATGAATCATCTTGACTGGCTCTAATGGCTGCTTCTGTATGACAGTTCTCATCATCTTTGACTTTACCTCACAGAGTTGAAAGATGTAGAACTAGAACAAGATCACAAAGAAGGTCAGGGGTAGACCTATAGCAGGATGGTGAAAGGAGTAGCTGGAGGATATTGTGTTGTTACATCTCCTATATACACACTAAAATATGCTCTCTCAAAAAAATTACTCAATCTACTCTCTTGATGTTTCGGCTAGACACTCTGAAAAATATATTGGTTCTACTTTAATGAAGTGACCAAATACCCTTTAAAGTATTTTTTTGTTTTTATGATCCTTCAAGTATTTGATGTCAGCTGAAAGTAATCGTACCAGTGAGAAGGCTTAATTCTCTAGCACTAAAAAATAATTTGCAACAGCAACTGAATTCAGTTTTGTCTTTTGTGGATATCAATTCTTTCTTGTCATGTGGTTGATCTGAGATGTACCTTGATCCTGCATTATTATGGTAATTACCAAAGTAATGTATAGAAGCCAAGAGTGACAGGTTGTATGGTTATCGTACGTGCCACCATTGCGCCTAAGGAAAGAGGTTTTTAGAGGTTTCTAGATAATTGTCAAGTCCCTATACATGCATATCGCAATCACCATGTAGGACTTTAAAAAACAGTTATGGCTGATGAAGGAAGGCTAGAGCATCTAGTCAAAACATCAAGAGAATACACAATTTCAAAGTTGGTTATTGTTATGTTATGACTTGCCAAATTAAGCATATTAGACAATTGTGTGCGTGGCTTGTTTATGATGCTTCTGTAGCCATGCATACAGGCATTTCCTGCTTTAATTTAATATGTGGGTTAGCTATCAGGGTTTATTAAATCTAGATTTAGAGTATTTACATGCAACTGAACCCAGATTGGAATTCAGATTAAAGGCCTCCATCCGTCCATCTGCCCCAACATTTAGGCATGGGTGTGTACATACCAGAAACTGTTATGAGTTATAACTGAATTGGTGATTAGTTATATATGTGCGCATTACGTTTTCTTGCCAATACTCCATTCCCTTTTTCAATTCCCTTTTCTCCAGGAAGGCAGAGAAACTGGATGCACGAGTTTTGTAATGGGGCTATTGCCTGTGTGATTCATTGTGCCTGTGTGGTAAGAGAGCTTAGGAAAGCTTCCCATATCTTCCTCTCCTTCCCTACAAAACTGAGTGCCATGGCTTATTTGGCTACTGTCTCCTGTTGCTGTGGAGACACATTGGCTTTTGAAATGGGATCAGGGGGACCCCTCGTTTACTCACAACCCGGGAAAAGGCACAGGTAGAGACGTGGCGGTAATTTGGGGGTGAAGGCGTTGCGCTTGGTAAAGGGTCTTGCTAGGTGTCGACTTGATCGCTAATGTTGAGTAGTTTGAGTTGGAGCAGAGGCATATTCAGCCTTTTCCTTTCATTCCTTATCGCCGCGTATGGAGTGCGCAGGAAGTCTCTAGACCTGTCAGGAGGTCTGGCTGCAGTACTGGTGGGTACCATCTTGACTACCTCTAATGGTTGCTTTTGCCTGGCGTTACTCACCTTCTTCTTCACCTCCTCTAAACTTACCAAGTTTAAGGCTGCAGAGAAGAACAAGCTAGAACAAGACCATAAAGAAGGTTAGGGGAAGATTCGTGGAAGCACAATCACACTTGTTATTGCCCACCAAATTGAGCAGAGTACAGTATTTAATTAGGCTTCCATGAAACCATTGGCACATTAATCAAAATTTAATATGGGCAAGTATATAACTAATTGTCTGTAGCCACCACCTTGTCTGAGGCTAGTCTTGTGTAACAATAATGGATAAATGGTACTGCTATGTGTCAAATGTTTGGTAATCAATTTGATCCACCATTACATGTTCTCTCTCTTTCCTCTCTCAATATTCTGACAGGAGGGCAGAGGAACTGGGTGCAGGTGATTTGTAATGGGGGTGTTGCCTGTGTGGCTGCCTTGTGCTATGTGCGATGGCGAGAAGGCTATGGAGAACTTCCCTTTTATTTATCTTCTTCCTCTCCTCCTTCCCAGCAGACATTGGCTGCCACGGCTTGTTTGGCTGCCATCTCCTGTTGCTGTGGAGACACATGGGCTTCGGAAGTGGGCTCTGTCCTAGGAGGGACCCCTCGTTTACTCACAACCTGGAAAGAGGTTCCACGAGGCACAAATGGAGGCGTGACTCTAGTGGGAATAGCATGCAGCTTATTGGGAGGTGTGGCAGTAGGAGGAGCTTATTATATCGGTCTTATTATGCTGGTTGGATTTGAGTCACTTGGAGATGCCATGTCTCAGTCAGTAGTGGTGTTATTAGGAGGTGTGGCTGGGCTGGTGGGTTCTCTAGTGGACTCTTTCCTCGGAGCTACTGTCCAGTACTCTGGATTCTCTGAAAGATATAAATGTGTGGTGCACAGACCAGAAGGAAATGAGGAAGAAGTGAGAGGGGATGTTAAACACATCTGTGGATTTGATGTGTTGGACAATCATGCTGTCAACTTTATGTCTAGTGCCATTACAGCAATTGTGGTTCCTCTAGCTGTGTATGCAGTATGTATCACATGGTAAATATTAGTAAGTCATAAATCACTAGCTCATTATTTCCCTCTCCTCCCCGTTCTCCCCCCCCCCCCCCAGCCTCCGACAGTGAAGGTTGCTCATTTTGTTCTTCAATTAGGGAGTGTGACTTTCACCTTGAGCTAATCAGCAGTGGGTAGTACGCGAAGTGTTAATTGTTGTGGCAAGGTGTTAACTAGAAACTTGTAGCCGAGATCCTATGACATGCTACATGTCTATTCACTAATGAGATGCATCTCGAGTGTGTATGAAGTATATACTAGGGCATAGATAATCATAAAGCTTGCAGATTGATGAGTCAATTTGATATCATTTACCCACACAATAGCAATGAAGATTCAGCTACATCCCCAGTATTTCCTACCTATTTGATTTTCTTTCAACTGGAGCAAGTGGAACAACTCTTATCTTTCTTAAAGGGTTTTTGCGGTTTGTTTATGTAAAAGGGATATGTGCTAGTCATTTTTGTGATTTTAATCAAATGATAATGATGATACTGAACAACCACATTCTACCAGCTAGGTTGCATCGCTACCAACACCTCTAGCAACACCAACACCTCTAGCAACACCACTACCAACACCTCTACCAACACCACTACCAACAACACTACAAACAACACTACCAACATCACGCTTGGATGATGCTGTTTTAGTATGGTCTCGGGGGCCAAGACAGACCCCTCCCACTGGTACTGCAATCAGAAGATTTGGGACACTTTTGTAGTGACAACCACAGCAAAATCCCTCCCGGAGAATTCCCCCAATGACATGGTGAGAACCCGTCTGTTAGCAACGTCTACCAAGAAGTCAGGTTGGCTTCAAGATCTCCCCATTTCCAGCTTGGGTCTGAGAATAGACGACTACTTGGTGAGAATTGCTGCATGCCTTTGACTGGGTTCCTTGTGTTGCCCTATCACTGTGGGACTGAGGTGTACCATCTGGTCACCACAAGCTCAGTTGTAAGAAGAGAAGGGCGGCGTCATCATCACATCATCGGACAATCAATGACATTATATAGTTAGCTCTGACCACAGCTTGCATCCCTCAAGGCTGGAACCATCAGGTTTGGACTGCACAGATCTCAAGTGACCAGATGGGGCGACAACCATGAGAATGCAAGCCACTAGTTGTGGGACGCATCTTGGCCATACACACCTTGCCCAGTCTGCTATAATTATATGCCAACAGTGCTGGAGCTGTGGCTAACAGAGCTGAGGAACATAAGTCAACCAGCTTAGCTTGGGGTCCTAGCCTTCATCAGGAATGCTAGATGCTCTAGCCTTCATCAGGAATGCTAGATGCTCTAGCCTTCATCAGGAATGCTAGATGCTCTAGCCTTCATCAGGAATGCTAGATGCTCTAGCCTTCATCAGGAATGCTAGATGCTCTAGCCTTCATCAGGAATGCTAGATGCTCTAGCCTTCATCAGGAATGCTAGATGCTCTAGCCTTCATCAGGAATGCTAGATGCTCTAGCCTTCATCAGGAATGCTAGATGCTCTAGCCTTCATCAGGAATGCTAGATGCTCTAGCCTTCATCAGGAATGCTAGATGCTCTAGCCTTCATCAGGAATGCTAGATGCCCTAGCCTTCATCAGGAATGATAGATGCTCTAGCCTTCATCAGGAATGCTAGATGCTCTAGCCTTCATCAGGAATGATAGATGCCCTAGCCTCTTCAGGAATGCTAGATGCCTTAGCCTTCATCAGGAATGCTAGATGCCTTAGCCTTCATCAGGAATGCTAGATGCCCTAGCCTTCATCAGAATGCTAGATGCTCTTGTTAATACAGAGGGAAATTATCTATGAAGAAGACACAGTTGTACTGACCATCAGGAATGTGGTTACCCATTTATTCTGTGTGGAAAGTGTCACTGAGTTGGTAATAAAACCATCACATGATCAGTGTTGATCATGAAAGTAATATTGTTGGCAAGTTTCTGACAGCTTGTGCCACTGGAAAGTGTTGTGTTATACTGTGGGAACAACCTCGTAGTATAGACAAGGTGGTGCTGGCTGGAAAGTGTGGTTGTTGATACTGAGGGAAGGAAAATAAAGTTATATTGACAATCAAGAATGTGGTTATTTATACTGTGGGGAAAGTGTCACCGAGTTAGTCCACGAGGATGTGGTACTTTAAAGGTTTCCAGAGTTGTATGGCCAACGTCTTCAGTTAAATGCTCAGTTTGTATAAGCCTATAGTACAAGTTAAAATGGACTCCATGGGTTACTTGCTGCAAACATGTAAATTGGACAAACCTAGAAAGTGTAACAACATAGAGAGTTGTTGTTTGGAAGTCACAATAACATGGCATAAAGAACCGTAGCTTAAAAAAATATGTATCTCTGTGTGCTCTATTTTGATGCTAAAATTATTAGCCCTGATGACCATAACCTTGAATTCAAAACATTAATTAAAAAAATTTAAATTTTTTTAATCAACGAAAGAGCAAAGTTGTGTAGGTTGAATAAAAGGAAACCATTTACCCTAAGATATAAGGTGGATCTGTGACACAAGAGTGAAGGATAAATTACCAGGTTTAATCGCATCCTTGCCTTGTTGGACTGTATCCCCATGTAATTGTGATCAGTTGAGGAGACTGGAGATGAGGATGAAGGTATCTGTGAGAAAAGGATGATCAGAACATGCATGGAAGAACCACCACCTAAATTGGAACTATCAGAGGAAAGCGCTGGTTCTGAAGGGGGCAATGCATATTACCGACACCAAAGAACAACTGGTTTAAATGGAGATGTGGGGTTGCAACTGCCTGGCTGCTGGGTTGCTACTATCAAAACTCACGATTGGAACCAAGACCATCTACATCACATTCATTAATGCTGTTGTTTGTTATGTTGTTGTTTGTTGTTATTAGTTGCTTGTTTTAAATAATGTCATTTATTACATGGTTACCATTATTTTTGGTTTTCCTACCCCTGATGATGGCTAGGGCATCCATCCAAAATGTTGGTCAAATTTTGAATTCGATTTTTTTAAAGTAAAACATGACAGCTGAGAATCAGCCATTGAAATGGAACCCCCCCCCCCCCCCCCCCCCAGTGCCCCCACAGCATTGTTGATGAATTATATTTTCCTGCTTTACTAGATAAAGACTTGATCCTTGTTTAATAGAATCCTTCATGGGAGGAGTGAAGTGGGGACACCTGCTCTATTGTCATGCATAGTCAGACCCTTTTAGCCTAGGAATGTAAAGGGTCTGGCAGTACGAGATTTAATCTTGTTATTGTTGAGCCTGTCAAGCCCACCTCATATACAACAATGCCACACACTAAATACCAACACAACAGTACTTAATGATAGGTGCAATGTCTAGCTGTTCCAAGGGGGGGGAGAGGAGGGGACCAAAGATCATTCATCAGCTTGCCATACAACACTTCCTTTTTCCTCTGCCCCCACTTCCCTACCCAATACATCACACACTTGCTCACCTCCTCCATCACTGCATCACTTGCTCTTCCACACGTTTCCCCAGCAGCAATGCCACCTTTCCATTCCTACCCAACTCTTCCATATTTATCTAGTCACGTTCCAGCCCCTACAATTCTGTGCACCTCATCCACTATCTAGTACTAGCCAATCCTTCTCAAATTCCCCGCACTTCACCAAGAAATGTCCTACATCTTCCTCTGCTCCACTATCACACATGATATTCTCTCATCCCTAATTATACCACATCTCTACTTATCCTTTAACAACCCAGTTGACAGTCCTCAGTCAAAATACCTTCCTGACTTCTCTACCCAACCTACCATTCTTTGCAAGTTCAGCATACTCTTGCTGTTTATTTCCTCCTCCCAATCCTTCTCACTCCTCACCTTCATCTTTTCATTCCACTTATGTACTGACCCAACCTCCTGGTTTAACTCAACTCATACCTTTCCACCATCCGATTCCTCCATCCTCTCTTAGTTTATTTTCCAATCTGCTCTCTTCCAACACCTACAATCTCTTACCAAACAAAACCTTCATCTCTTCCCTCCACCCCATATCTCCCCATATTACCTGTTACTGTATTACTTGCCCCCAGCAATCTCCTTACTCACACTCATTTCTGCTGACTCCAAACTTCTTTGCAAGCATTACGTCCTCCTGTCCATCACATCGGCTGCATACTCCATACTAGGTCTGACTAGAAGCTCCCACACCATTCTACCCCTTGGCTTCCTATGTAATCATACTTCCAAGTACTTGAATTCTCCAACATCTCATCAATCCTCCCATTCACCTGCTTCCCCCTTCCCTACTACAACATAACTAACAGCTCCACCCTCAAGTCTGCCAAAATAATATCTGCATACATAAGTGCCCCACACCAGCACCCTTCCACATTAACCCCTTGAGATCTCTCCAACTCCTCTGTCATTCCCATCAAATATATACTGAAAAGAAGTGGAGACAAAGGGCATCCCTGTCTAAGTCCATTCTTCATAGCGAACCACCTTGAGATCCTTCCGTTAAATACCAGTTATCTCCACTCCACTATACAATCCTTCACATATCCTCACAAGTTTCTCCTCCACTCTATACTGCCTCAACTTGTGCCACAGTCCCACCCTCAACTTGTGCCATACTCCCTCCCTCCACACACATTGTACATTCCCACGTCCTACGGTTGCCTTGCCATTTTCAGTAGCTGTAGCGCTACAAAGCTAGCTGACCAGTCAAAGCAGGCAAGTTAGTAGACTTCAAAACAACCAATGAAGGTTTTTATTCTAGGATCCATTAAAAAAAAAACTATTACCATGAACTGTTGCCACAGGTACAGTTACTATCACAGGTGCACTACCCTATTGCTATCTTGCACTCACTACCTGACTGTGCTACATTTTCTGCCGACACTAGCAAGGGGGTTCAGTCACAACTGGTATGTGGTGCTTATGCTGCAGGATGTTGACGAACTTAATGGGAACTGGAAGCTACCTATTGACTGCCGGAAGTGTAGTGCTAAAATTACTGAATATGGATATATGGATTCAAGCGTTTCCGTTCCTAACTCGAAGGGCGTGTCCAAATGTCACGTATGATAAAACAATCATCCTTTGTAACTAGGCACCGCACCATTTTTGTGGATATTCTGGGAGGAACCCTGATTTCCCTGCCTGGCGTGGTGTAGTTTTAAATCGGGTGCGACATATAAAGAGAAATGTAGTGACTAGAGATATTAAACAGACCCTTGAGAACCGATTAAGTGGTGAGCGTCAAGCCAGAGATACAGTCATGTCGTTAGAAGACCCTTTCTTCGTTGTCAGAGAGTGAGTTGACATGCCAGCGATAGCTACGCTTGTGTTATGTTCTAGTGTGACGCCCGATTGTGTTGATACATAGTGAGGTTCGCCAGTCCCTGAACAATGCCCAGTCACAGTACTCGCAGTGGAGTATGCTCTTGGACAGTGAGGCAGACATTGACAAGATACAGAATGTGGGATCTGAGCTAAAGAACTGTATCAAGAGTATTGAGTGGGATTTAGAGGACTTAGACCAGACCATAAGTAAGTCTCCTTAGCTATAGCTATATCAATGATCTGTGATCTGTTACACTTCTCAATAATCAGCTTGAAATTGTCTGGTTATAACCTTTTTTTCTATCTACAGAAATTGCTGAGACCAATCCACACAAGTTTAGGTTAGACTACGGAGAATTGGAGGCACGTAAACAGTTTATAAGGGACACACGGACAGTGATCAAGGTAGGAATGTCACAAGATTGTCTTGTGGGTGTTTTGTATGTATAGATTCACAATCATGTTGCAAGTCAATGCCCAGCGTCATGCTATGCTGGACTACTCGAGTTCTATTCTAGCATTAATGAGCATTGTCTGGCATAAATTGAGACATTGTGAATTGACCCTAAGACTTGTTCAGTGCCAGGTCAGAATCTGTGATATAGCATTTGTTAATATTCTGTTGTGTAGAAAATCAAGGACCACTTGTCCAGTGACCAAGCTAATACCAAGATGGAAGCTATTAAAAGAAAGGTGAGGATCTACTTACTTGACTTGGGAGTGCTTAGACTTGGGAGTGCTTAGTTGTTTTTCCGCTAATAAATCGAAGAAATCTTGTAAATTGAGTGTTTCCAGCTGCTGTAGATTACCATTTGTGATACATTAGTGTGTCCTTATTTCCTGCATTTTAATTGCTGTGTTGTGTATTACACACATGGTTGGTTGGCTACTTGTGATTGCTGATTCACCATCACCAGTCACAAGGTGTCAGACGCCTTGATACCATATTTGTAAGCTAACATAATCACAGTACCATATGCACTGTTGTACCAGTTCCAGGATGGACTATGTGTGGGTTCTAGTTCACTTTGATATTTCTGCATGGTTGGCATAACTGTCTATTTGATGTGACACACTCTGCAACTTGTTGGATTAAGGACATAGTGCTTTACCCTCCTGTTTGTCCCAATTAGCTCAGTTTAGTGATTGAACTTGTTTGCCGCTTTCCTTAGTCGTTGCTGAGCAGTGCAAGAGAAAAGAAGCCACGTGGTCGGTATGCAAAGCTGGAGGATGACATGGAGAGATCCAACCAAGAGTTCATTGACCAGCAGAGGAATCAGCAGCAAACTCTCATGGAGAGACAGGATGAGCAGCTCGTAAGAGTGGGAGCCAGTGTGTCCACACTGAAAAGGATGGGAGAGACAATAGGAGATGAGCTTGATGACCATCAAGTGTGAGTTTACATGTGTGTGTTGACTTAGCTTGGAAAAATTGTACATATGTACAAGGTGCATGCTTGTACATATTGACTATGTTACAATGGTACAATGTTATGATGTGTTATGGTATGTCACAATGTAGGATGCTGGATGATTTTAACCGGGAAATTGATCACACCGACTCCAGAATGCGCTCATTAACAGCAAGGGTCAATAAAGCAATCAAGAAAAGTGGCAGTAAGTCTAGCCATTTGTGTCTGTGTGTGTTCATATGTACTTGAAACAAACGCTGGTTGATAAGTATTTCTTCTCTTTGAGATTTTTTATTAGTTTTCTTACCCTTCTTACTTCTGATATCAAGGCTACTAGAGGGCTATAGAGATCACCAGGCCCTCTAACTTTTTATTCTTAACTTCTAATAAAAGCACACCAAAGCACCAGGCCCATTCTAACTTCTAATAAATGCACATAAAAGTGTTCAAATGAACAACAGACCATTCTTAACTCTTAATAGAGCACATAAAAGTGTTCAAAGAACAACAGACCCATTCTTAACTCACATAAAAGTGTTCAAATGAACAACAGACCCATTCTTAACTCTAGTAAAGTGTTCAAATGAACAACAGGCCCATTCTTAACTCTAATAAAGCACATAAAAGTGTTCAAATGAACAACAGGCCCGTTCTTAACTCTAATAAAGCACATAAAAGTGTTCAAGTGAGCAACAGGTCACTAAACAAACGCTTTCACTTTTCTGCAGAAGTGTTCTAGTCCCCAGAACTGTCCATAACTGTCCATAACACTTCACTTTCTATTGATCTGGATCTGTGCCAATGCCTTCCAAAATGGCTAGGATAGTATGACATGAAGTATCAGCCTAGGTTGGCTTATGGGGACATGCTTAAAAATGACACCTGTACCGGTATGTGTAAATGCATGTGCTTATAATAAGTTATTGAGCATAATCAGGTGAGGCAGAGCAAAGCTCCCACACTTGCCAGTGGATTGAAGATCACTCATTGTTTCAAACAAACAAACAATGTTTGTACAGTGGGCACTGGTAAAGACCTTTTCCCCATAGGAAAGTGAGAACCTGCAGATATGTGACCTTTGATACAGGCACACACTAATGGTTGTCAACATGTGCCATGTAGTGTGGCTTTATCCAAATGCACATGAGTGAACAGAAAGTGGTGTGTTGTGGATAGTGCTGCCAGTTAATTTGTTCTCTTTCACACACAAACCTTAATCATGAACCACCTACTTATTTATGATATTCTATGCAGTGTGAAGCTGATATTATTATTGGAATCCTTTCTCTCTTTTTCTGCAGGCAAATGTCAACTGATTACCATCCTCGCACTAGTGATCATACTGGTTATTGTCATAGTTTGCTTTTTCATACCCTTTTAATACGGATTTGCCACATTTATGTGCTATATAATACAATTCATTCTATCTCACTTATGTTTTTCTCTTATGTTTCTCTGAATCTTGTTCTACATGTTGTGTGTGTGTGTGTGCTTGTTCAACCTCATTGTCAGATTATGTATGTTCTACCTAAGTTACAGATTATGTATGTTCTATCTGAGTTACACCATTGATATCAAACAGTAATAATACAAGAGCTCTTGAACCTGGGTGCATGTGGCTGGATGGATTTGATGGCTCAGAGAACTAATGAGAACTCTAGCTTTGATGTGGTTACAACATGACCATAGACTAAATTGAGTTGGCTGAGCCACAATTATTTAATTAAGTATTGCAGATCTGGCAGGGCTAAAAGCAGACAAGTTATGCATGGAAAAAAAGTTATAAGATTGTCTGGTCATGATTAGATGCATGCTCCACATTTTTTCCAGATAAGTGTACATGCCAACTGGTTCTGGATAAGACCCTTTCTACATACCTCGCCCAGTCAAAGCTGGGGACATACGTGAAATGTGTACTACTTACTAGATCGCTTAGATAATAATATTAAAATTCGCGCTCTTTAGTGCAAAGTTCAATAATTTTCTGCCAATGTGCGCATGCTCATACAAGGAGTTTGAAAAAGTGAGGGAGACTAGCAAGAGAAAGCGGGCAAGATGTCTACCTCCTCTATCAAGAGTCGTGCAAACGGTATGGTATGTGATTATGAAAAAATTGAGAAGATAGGAGAAGGCACGTATGGCGTAGTGTACAAAGCTCGTCACAAAAAAACAGGAAAACTTGCTGCACTAAAAAAAATAAGACTGGAATCTGAGGAGGAGGGGGTGCCCAGCACTGCTATAAGAGAAATCTCTTTGTTGAAAGAACTTCAACACCCGAACATTGTTTGGTAAGAACTACTATTTGGCCAGTCTACTTTTCCATATTCTGTTTTTGGATTGGCATGTGTTTTCCAGCCTTAGAGACATTCTCCATGAGGAATCCCGCCTCTACCTGGTCTTCGAGTTTATGCACATGGACCTCAAAAAGTACATGGACAGTTTGAAGGGGAAACTAGATGCAATGCTTGTCAAGGCAAGTCAAATGCACCTTCCTTATGAAAATCAGCCAACCATTTCTGATGATATATTCTTTTTGGTTTGCCTTCCTTTAGAGCTACACATTTCAGATTTTGCAAGGAATTGCATTCTGTCATGGGCGCCGTGTGCTTCACCGTGATATGAAGCCACAGAACCTCCTCATTGACCTCAATGGAGCTATCAAACTGGCCGACTTTGGTCTTGGCAGGGCATTCGGCATTCCGGTCCGCGCATACACCCACGAGGTAAATAAAAGTCAAGTGCACATGTGATATCGTGGATCTTGCAGTGCTGAATAGATATTAACTACAAATGTGGAGATTGTGGTGTGTGTGTTCTCGTTGGATCTTGCCCAGTTTAAAAGGAGACCTGCATATTATGTCATGTTTGTTTAGCCATGCCTACTTGTTAAATCTTTTTATGCCTCAAAAGAAATGTATTGTCATGATTTTCAATGAATCCTTGAGCATTAAAGTGTATATGAACCAAATTATAGGTTCACACAAAAAAGACCACAATCTGATATATTTTTTGTGTTCATTTGAGCAACTGTATGTTAAATGATAGCCAGCACTGTTTAAAACAAGATGTTCCTAAATCATGACTGAATAAGAGTGCGAGCCTAGCTGGAACTAAAGTGCAGTTTGAAGTGCATGCACATTGAGTAATGTTGAGGAACATCCCTTTTAAAGAGGCAATGAGTTAGCAGTGTGCTCGTCAGTAGGGCTGATAACTTCTTGACTTCCTCCATTCTCCATATCCTCCTAACCAATTGAATGACTATAAAAAAAGGATATCGAATTTTATGAATGTTCTAGTCCTAGAACCAGATGCATATTCATTGCATAATGTGTATTAGTACTCAAGGGGAGTGATGAGAGACACATTTCGTGTGGTGCACAGGATTTGATATCATCATGAGTGCGTGTGGCTTTAACATGATGTATTTATGTTTCTTTGTTTGCAAGGAGCTTTTGTACAGAAGGAAGTGCTGTAATGAGATTAAAAAATCCCACAAACTCTAGATTTTAACAATCATAGTATTTGATTGACAGACAGTCAGCTAGGAGGTTGCTGTTGGGAGTGGCCTGCAGCTTTCTCTTGGTGCAGAGATGACTTGTGGTGATCAAACAGCAACTACAAGTAACCAATTATGATGGAAGTCTAGGGAGGAGCCAAGCAGGAAGCCCTGCAGATCACCCACATAAGAGTGGTGCAACTGGCAAGGTCAGACAGAGGTCACTTGGATTTTACCAAATTCTTTACAAGATTTAACAGATAGTGAGTGATGCTTCCTTTAGCTCGTTAAGGACAAAAATTGAAATAACGTAACGCACATGTACCCCCTGACTTTTTTGTGACAAATAACAGCAGGAGAAGGATGCCTTTTTCATCACTTGAGGGCTCTGTCAGGTAAGCTCCGTTGATATGCCAGCTAGTTAGCTTAGTGTCATTTGGAAACTTTTTTTTGTTGATGCCAAAGACCATAGTGTCCATTTTAGCTATTAACTAGCTAGTACCTAGATCATTGAACTCTAGCATGGCATTTAGCTCATAGTATTTCATGCTATGTCATAAATCATTTGCTGCTGTCAGCTAGAGAAGCTGTATGACTTGTCACTTTCCCCCCTTTTTTGTCAAACTGATGACAATGATGCTTGCCAATCTAAACATCAGAATTTCAGCAACTGGGGTGTTTCTAGTAGATTGGGATTAGATATAGTCTCACTAGTCAACAGCTTGTGTTGGATTTTACTGTGCAACAGATTTTTGTTAATGACAACCAATTTGCATTTTTGGTGTGGGTATATGCTCACAATTGTCAGGAATGTGAAACCCACATGTGCTGATATGTCCATAATTGCAGTGTCCTCCGCAGAACGTTTAGCGTATCGTATCGACCCAATAGCCCTTCAAAATTATACTCCTTCCTGTTTTAATGTTACAATTCAAAGTCAAATTGATGGTGCAATAGAATTTCAATTGTGGGTGTGGTTGGCAAAAAATTCAGCATTTCTGGTTCCACAGTAGCTCCCATCTCGCAAGTGAGACTTGCCGAAGCGTGGAAGTCCAGACGAGGGTGTTCCTAGCAGAGCTCAAACAAGCCACAGGAAGTCTGGCATTGATAAAAAATGGATGTTGAACTTTCCCTGAATGTTAGAATTGGAGGATTGGCAATGTGTGACATGTTCGTTCTGATGACAACATAATCAGAATGACATGGATCGACCTCCCTTGTACGACTCTAACAAGGCAGAGCTTAGTTAAGCATGCGAAGAGTGAGTGTTACATCACGGTAGGCGGACTTGGACTTGGGGAGATGATGCAGTGTCTAGGAGAGATTGTAGCTTGGTCCTTACTTTTCACCTAAATAGTCTCCTTTTTTCCCTCTCTCAGTGTTTATGAATGAAACCATTTCTTCCAGAATCATCTTTGTAACACAACCATTACTTCACTCATGAAATATTTCAAGAAAATTATATTCACTATTATACGAGTGCTCGGGTTAGTATAATTTGTAGAATATGTATCAGTCATAGTTGCCGATACACTACTGATTCATAGCTCTTTAACTTACATGTATATAACAATATTATGTCTACTCCAGTGTACCCAACCTTTAAACGCAATCAAGATTTTTAAAAAACCAAAAAAAACTCAGACAATCATGTTTTATTAGTACGCTACTCTACCAATGACATGCCTACAAAGTCCTGGGGAGAGCACTGAATGACCTTAACCCTTACTGGATGAAGGACCGAATGAAAACAACGACAACTCATTGGCAGGATGCCGCCTGTTTAAATAAAAACCAGGCGCAGAGACGGCACTACTTTACTCGTGTGCATTTTTAAAAGAAGCAGTACTTGAGGCTCTTATACTAATGCTGATTTAGAATCATAAGTACTTCCAACACAATCTAACAGTTCTGGACAAGTAAGTTTCTCGATCTTTTTGCTATAGCGCTTCTTGTTGAACTAGTTATTCTAGCGTTTTGGTCGAGTTTGTCGCCTACTAATTTGTTTAGAACATGGTTAGGCCGGCTGGAGGGACTTCAAATTTTGTTCAGGTATCTACCTAGTATATAGCTAATTATTGCAGAGTTTTAGTTAAAGAGGCCTCAATAATAGCTCCTATGTTGAACTTTCATATTATTTTCTCACCTTTTTTCTGATCGCGATGTATCTGCCGTGATAGTTTTTGAATATGTTGGACTTCATGGGCATCTGGGCTTAGATATGTGAAGCTATTAGCTTATTTCTGGTAACAGTTATTAATAGCATTTGTAGCTAGCTATTTTCTGATATTAGCTAGTAGCTAAGCCTGTTTCTCGAGCTAGCTGACTATATTGTTTGTCTCCCGAGGGACTAGAGCTAATTATAAAGCGACTACTCACTTTCTTCAAGTCCAAAATGTACCTGCCCATAGGGATATAAAAGATGGATCCTAAACTTCTTGGGAAATAGAGAAACTGTCAGCTCTGATCAAGTAAGAATGCAATAACCTTCTCAATAAAATTGACGTTTCGACTAGATGCTCTAGCCTTATCAGGACATTATTGGTGATAATACAGCATTCAAAGCCAAGAGTCTTTTTTACTTTGCATTGTTGCTTTCTTGCAGGTAAGTTGGACCCATAACACCTGTGCATTGTGCAGATATTATCTATCATATATATATGTTATACTTCTCTTTCTTGTTCATACTACATACAAGTGTTCACTTGAAGCTAAGGCAGCACCTCCATTCACTGCTTGGTCCTCTCTCTCTCAGTCAGTTCAACTTCCAATAGCTCCAAGTTCTCTGCAACACCATCTGAACTCCACTTCTACCGCATGCTACTATCCACATTTATATAAATGTATCAGTCAGTCATGGTGTGTCCAGTCAGGGTGTCATGGTGCATCAGACAGGGAGTCATTGTGTATCCAGACAAGGTGTCATGGTGTGTCCAGACAGGGTGTCACGGTGTGTCCAGACAGGGTGTCATGTTCTGTCCAGACAGGGTGTCACAGGGTGTCATGGTCTGTCCAGACAGGGTGTCATGGTGTTTCCAGACAGGGTGTCATTGTATGTAAGGTGATTTTCCTCTCTCTGTACCAGGTAAATGAAAAGATGATTATTTGATTTTGGTAATACAGTGTCAACTTCCAATCATATCACAATTACTATAGCCTACCTTCCTCAATCATTGACCTACTCATCCCTGCTAGCCTCTTCTCCAGCTGCTTCCAGCACTGGACTACCACACTAGCTAGTGGTTGCGGACAAAATTGTAAAATATGTACAAAATTAAATTAACACAATAAGATGTTTAGTCAGCTGGTTGATGGAAATGAGTGTAACCCCATGAGTAGTCCACACCTCATCACCCTCACCAAAAATATCCTCAGGGCTAATTCATTATTACACTGCCATAGCATTGTACAGAGATAGTGTCTGTGCAAGTTCTTTCTGATGTACATGTACTATTAAAATGACCAGCCGTGACCAGTTGTTGAGAAGTTGTTATTTAGAGCACATTTATCGCTGTTGCATTATCATGTGTGTACACAATGTAACACTCAACCTCATCATCATTTGATGTACATGTGTGGGTCTCAGGTGGTAACACTGTGGTATCGTGCGCCAGAGGTACTGCTGGGGTCCAACCGCTACTCCTGTCCTGTGGACATCTGGAGCGTGGCCTGCATCTTTGCAGAAATGTCTACAAAGAAACCAATCTTCCATGGCGATTCTGAGATAGACCAGCTCTTCCGAATATTTAGGTAAGAGAGTGAAAAATTGTGATACAACTACCTTAACAACTCAAACATCCATAAAATTAAAAATGTAACATCGTGCTGAAAACCAGATTTATAGTTATTATTTTTTTTTACCTGCACATGCCCAGTAAACCTCTAATCATTATAAAACTGTATTTACGGATCGCAACTGCCGTCAAGGACCATCGCTTCCAGGCCATTACTGCATTTCTGGAGGCTCTTCTGCTGAGGAAGGCTGCACAGGCACCTCTGCTTACCAGGAATCACTTTGAATATCCTCACTTTTGAGATGGATTTCTTTGCTATAAGTTTACTCCTAATAATTGTTAATTAAAAGACTCTTCTAGACACTAGAGCATTTTTTAAGCCAGATCAGATCTGGCTACTAGAATCTGGTTGACACTTCACTTCAATCTACACCTAATTGCCTGAATCACAGCATTACCTAGGTGTGTGTGCCGATAGTTTTTCTCTTGTCGTAGAAATAATGGGAAAAAATTTAACATTTGAAGGAGAAAAGACAGGACATGAAGTGACTGGCTCAAGTTCAAGAAAACACAAAAACATGTCATCTCTATGTGCATCATGGCGAACAAAGTTGCTAGTTGGATGGAAAATTTGTATTGTGAGGCATGGCATACCCATCTATCTATGCACCATACATTCACCCATTAAATAATGCGGGCTTACGTCAATCAGGAATGGTCATCATTGAGAAGGGAACGATCGAGGACGCCTGGCAGCAGATTTGAAGCTAAAGTGGCCTGACTGGTATGCAAGTAAAAATGTGCTGCACGGTTAATAGCTGGTGTGCCTCCTTACTAGATAGCAGAATAAGCCAGCCTGAACTAGGACCAACAGCAAACCAAGACCCTAATAACCCCCTGCAAGCCCTCCAAAACTAAGACCCTAATAACCCCCTGCAAACCCTCCAAAACCACCTCCCCCATAGGTCCTCTCCTCATACAAAATGAAAACAAAGAAAAAGTCGCACAGGCAGGTGGCTGCATGGCTGACAGGAAAAGATGGCGTTACTCGGTTCATCAACATGCTCTAGCCTTTTTCTTTTTCTTCACTCGGCACTCGATGCCTAGAATTCATTACTGATTAAAAAAAAATGTGTGTGTTTTTCCTTCTCAAAAATGTCTGTGTTTAAGAATAATATTTAGGGAGTTGGTGTGAATAGGATGAAAGGGATAGAAGGGGAAAGTTCCTTTGCAGATGAATGTAGCCGAGGTGAAAAGAGATGGCTGGGGTTGAATGGTGATGGCTGCTGTGGGCAGGATGACCTGCTGCTTGCTGTCTTCATCACAAACCCAAACATGGACATCATCGGTTTTATTCTCTCCCTGAACTTTTCTTCCATCTCTAGCTATGTTGAGTCTGCTTCCTCCCTATTTCCACATTATCTTAGAAAATAGAAAACTATTTGGGGGACCTGTGTTTGTTTGTAGTCCGTTACAGCTAGCTAGGTAAGAATTTCATGGCTATAGCTACTATACCACTGGGACAAATTCTTGACACTTGTTCTGCATTGCTGCTAGGCACATCAAACCCTTGATCACCTCTGTAGCTTTTTAATCCTGGACACACCATCAAACTGTTCCTTGGACACCCTCCTCTCTCCAGACTCCCAATGGAAGCTTTGCCCCTATTGCACTCCATCAGATGACACGATAGACTTGGTCAGCAATGGAACTTTGTAACCTTTTTTTTTGTGGGAATTGAGATCCAAGACCAGCCATGATGGTTCAGCCGAATCAATGATTGGATCCTACCAACCGGGGAATGGAAAAAAAGCGCGGTAGTTCGCGGGCGGGATTGGGTAGGATTGAATATGCATCACAGGCTTAGTGCCGACGTGGCTTAAGTTGAGGATCGATTGGTTAATCCCGATCTATCTCTTGCAAAGTTTAAGAAGTTGAAACAAATATTTGTTGCGTTTACAATGACCTTCTCGATAATCAACTTGAATTTTGCTCTCTCGACACTTCAACTAGATGCTCTGGCATTCCTATTGAAGGCCAGAGCGTCTAGTCAAAATGCTGAGATAGTAAATTTCATGTTGATTATTGAGAAGGTCATCATTAGGTCAACTGAGAGTTCGTTGATTGTTGTGTTTATTTGTGATGTGGGGAGCTGTGAAATAACAACAAAAAACTAAAGGTTTTCACACTGAACGACGGCAACAAGTATCAACATCCCAACACAAAGCGTGGAACATGCTGCTCACTACACACACACTGGCTGCATCTGCTGCTGTTCTCGGCCATCCATCAGCTGTAACAATATATTATAAGTTGGGTATAACGCCACGTTCTTGGCATACCAAGGGTCTGTGTCGTTTCATGTTCTTTCCCACAAATGACCTCGACTAGTGCAACAACATTTTGTAATTTAGCTTCCTCTGATGCCTAATAAAAAAACAAATCATGTGAAATGTCTGAAGGTGGTTATGGTTTTACATAATGTATCTTGGCAAGCTCTCTCGTGAAAAACAGCAGCAACAACTGCAACAACATTCCAATATGAGCCATAGTATCCACCTGTGTGTGCTTGTGTTGTGTCGCAGGATACTGGGAACCCCTAGTAACAGCACATGGCCGGGGG
Organism: Cladorhizidae sp. MBARI D1340-BT2; assembly: GCA_028752905.1. Lineage (NCBI taxonomy): Eukaryota > Metazoa > Porifera > Demospongiae > Poecilosclerida > Cladorhizidae > Cladorhizidae sp. MBARI D1340-BT2. Next base: position 56,191,176 of record JAQNBH010000016.1, on the reverse strand, counting down.
TGCAAGATCTCCCTGACTTCAAGTCCAATTTCCCAACGTGGAATGGTAAAGATCTCACTCAGGTTGTACCAGACATCGGCAAGGACGGCTGCAATTTGCTGAAAGTGAGTTGACCGTTTAAGTGTGGAATTGAGGCAGTAATCATTTCTAAATGACATTCTCTTTCAGGTTAGGGTTATGGTTTTTTAAGCCCCCCATTCCGGGTTTCTTTTAAGTAGTTTGTGTGGGGGATCAGGGTTTGTGAATTACAGGGGGTGGGACAGATGTACTCTCTGGAGGTATGCATGAGGAGGGTTCCTGAAAGAAACCATGCCATTCAGTTTCTAGTATACTTACATCCATTTTGACTCACCACAGTTGCCTATGGCCTGGCTACACGTGTGTATATATAAATATGAAGGTCTCCTTGCCTTGCAATGTCAGAGGTTACATGTGTACACATGTCGTACATCCAGGACAGCTGCTTCTTGTGTGCATGGCTTTGTAATCTTGGTTTGTGAATACCTCCACACACTAAGAACACACCCAGTGCAACAAGATGTCTAAATGTGGTCAACTGTTGATGTTCTCTTACATGGACCTTTGACCCTTGTAGTGTCTTTTTAAAATATTTTTTAATAGTTATGACTTATCCTTTGACTTCAAAAAGAACATGATATTAGTCGGCTCCCAATGAGGCAAGTCAAGTGCCCCTGGCTACAAGCAAAAAGGTATAGCAAAGAAATCTATCCAGGAGAACCTCTTACTCAAGGGAGAAGTCAAAGTGGTAGGCATCGTTGCCTGTGCAACCATCCTCAGCAGGAAACCTTCCAGGTGCACCCTCTCAAACTGGAACTACAGGGATATGGCTATTTTATAATAATTCAGCAGTCCACTAGGCATGTGAAGCTGGTGTTCAGAGCATAAGGTTGTGTGTGAGCGATGACCGAGTTTGTGCATGGACATCTGATGTGATAATTGCAAGTGGGTAGGGAAGGGGGGGGGGGTTATATGCCTGTTGTCTCTCAATCAGGTTTGGGAGTATTGTTACAAGTGTAAGCGGCTACATCTGAAAGTCCCCTGCCATTATTCTATTTCTAGAACACATGGTCATGTTCTGGATTCCCCTCTTATCCGGTGCTTGTGTGCCTAATTACAAGTGAAATGAGAGTAGTATGCAATGACCTCAATAGTGTTAAATATCAAGCTCACGTGAGTCTCAGCATCCTGATGGAGGCTAGAGCATCTAGTCATTACTCCTGATGGAGGCTAGAGCATCTAGTCATTACTCCTGATGGAGGCTAGAGCATCTAGTCATTACTCCTGATGGAGGCTAGAGCATCTAGTCATTACTCCTGATGGAGGCTAGAGCATCTAGGAGCATCGAGAGAGTAAATTTCAAGTTGATTGTTGAGAAGGTCATTATAATAGTGTTAGTCAACTGAGAGTTCGTTGAGAGTTCTATATTTGACTAGTTGAAGCCCAAAATTCTTTGGGTAATAATAGTAGATCGAGGGCTGTATACAGAAATTTTGCCGGTGGAAGGGAGCGCACTTGGGGTATTGGGGAAAAGAGTGGGGAGGAGGCAGTATCACATGCCCGTTAAATTTAAGGGTGGGGGCAAAAATTAGTCGCCCCCCACCCCCACCCCCCGTAAATACACCCCTGGTACTATTTCACAGGAAACCTGTGGACACTTGTGTTCCCTTAATGCTGTGAATAGTTAGGCACAGCTAACAGGCTCTCGAGCTAAGCGAGACTCGAGTACATTGTTGGTATTGATGCCTCCAATACATATATATGTGTAAGGGCTGCTACACTGACCGACAATCTTAACTAAGTCCCCAATGTCATAGCAGGTGCACACTATGCTGTTTGTAGTGAGCTGCACCCAATATCTAGATTTTGTTGAAACCCTACACAAGGTTGAGGGGAAGGATTGCAGTCAAGATCTATATGTATAGCTGATGTAGCCGAAGTCAACAACTTGAAGTTTTAGTGAACCCAAGAGGATCAAGAACAACAAAGCTAAAACAGAGGCTCTGGCTGGACATTGAAACACCCAGCAAATCCTCACCTAGAGCCAGCTCTAACTAAAGCAGAGGCTCTGGCTTGGCATTGAAACACCCAGCAAATCCCCACCTAGAGCAAGCTCTAACTAAAGCAGAGGCTCTGGCTGGGCATTGAAACACCCAGCAAATCCCCACCTAGAGCACTAACTAAAGCAGAGGCTCTGGCTGGGCATTGAAACACCCAGCAAATCCCCACCTAGAGCAAGCTCTAACTAAAGCAGAGGCTCTGGCTGGGCATTTAAACACCCAGCAAATCCCCACCTAGAGCACTAACTAAAGCAGAGGCTCTGGCTGGGCATTGAAACACCCAGCAAATCCTCACCTAGAGCAAGCTCTAACTAAAGCAGAGGCTCTGGCTGGACATTGAAACACCCAGCAAATCCTCACCTAGAGCCAGCTCTAACTAAAGCAGAGACTCTGGCTTGGCATTGAAACACCCAACAAATCCTCACCTAGAGCAAGCTCTAACTAAAGCAGAGGCTCTGGCTGGACATTGAAACATCCAGCAAATCCTCACCTAGAGCCAGCTCTAACTAAAGCAGAGGCTCTGGCTGGACATTGAAACACCCAGCAAATCCTCACCTAGAGCCAGCTCTAACTAAAGCAGAGGCTCTGGCTGGTCATTGAAACACCCAGCAAATCCTCACCTAGAGCCAGCTCTAACTAAAGCAGAGGCTCTGGCTTGGCATTGAAACACCCAGCAAATCCCCACCTAGAGCAAGCTCTAACTAAAGCAGAGGCTCTGGCTGGGCATTGAAACACCCAGCAAATCCCCACCTAGAGCACTAACTAAAGCAGAGGCTCTGGCTGGGCATTGAAACACCCAGCAAATCCCCACCTAGAGCAAGCTCTAACTAAAGCAGAGGCTCTGGCTGGGCATTTAAACACCCAGCAAATCCCCACCTAGAGCACTAACTAAAGCAGAGGCTCTGGCTGGGCATTGAAACACCCAGCAAATCCTCACCTAGAGCAAGCTCTAACTAAAGCAGAGGCTCTGGCTGGACATTGAAACACCCAGCAAATCCTCACCTAGAGCCAGCTCTAACTAAAGCAGAGACTCTGGCTTGGCATTGAAACACCCAACAAATCCTCACCTAGAGCAAGCTCTAACTAAAGCAGAGGCTCTGGCTGGACATTGAAACATCCAGCAAATCCTCACCTAGAGCCAGCTCTAACTAAAGCAGAGGCTCTGGCTGGACATTGAAACACCCAGCAAATCCTCACCTAGAGCCAGCTCTAACTAAAGCAGAGGCTCTGGCTGGTCATTGAAACACCCAGCAAATCCTCACCTAGAGCCAGCTCTAACTAAAGCAGAGGCTCTGGCTGGACATTGAAACATCCAGCAAATCCTCACCTAGAGCCAGCTCTAACTAAAGCAGAGGCTCTGGCTAGGCATTGAAACACCCAGCAAATCCTCACCTAGAGCCAGCTCTAACTAAAGCAGAGGCTCTGGCTGGACATTGAAACACCCAGCAAATCCTCACCTAGAGCAAGCTCTAACTAAAGCAGAGGCTCTGGCTAGGCATAACACCCAGCAAATCCTTACCTATCTAGAGTGAGCTCTAACTTTAGAACTCATTGCAAATGACCACACGAACGTGAATAAGGAAGATGTGCATCATTTAGAGTGCCTGTTGCATGGCACTTACGTGCCATAAGCGTATCTATGTTACTCACTTACAAGCACACATATCCAGCACTGCCACGGCACCGGGGATGTCTATAGTACCAATAGCTACTATCCCATGATGTCATTTTAAGAGGTAAATCGCAGCATGGATTCCGAGGATGTCTGTGCAACACAATACGGCGTCTGGGATGTCTATAGTACCAGTAGCTAATCCCATGATGTCATTTTAAGAGGTAAATCCCAGCATGGATTCCGAGGATGTCTCTGCAATTGGATCCCTGAAGTGCTTGTGCCCTGATTACTTGGAACTATCCTGGGTTGTCCTGGACTACTCAACATGAATCTAGGAATGTTCGGATCCTGGAACTATGTTGCTAGTGTTTCACACAAGGAAGGGGACTTTCCTTAGTGCTTGTTTTCATAATTACTAATCTCGGCCTGAAGAAGATCCCCTCCCCCCCTCCTCCACACATATATACACACCACACACTCTCTCTAAATTATCCATGTGACTTCCCTCCACACACACACCACCCACTCTCTAAACATCTGTGTGACTTCCTACAGAGGCGTGCAAGTATGTGGTGCTGCACAGTTCTCCCGGTAGCATAGTGACTGGCCCTGGCTCCTATAGAGATTTGCACCCCTGCACAGTTCTCCCTGGTAGCATAGTGACTGGCCCTGACTCCTACAGAGATGTGCACCCTGCACAGTTCTCCCTGGTAGCATAGTGACTGGCCCTGGCTCCTATAGAGATGTGCACCCTGCACAGTTCTCCCTGGTAGCATAGTGACTGGCCCTGACTCCTACAGAGGTGTGCACCCTGCACAGTTCTCCCTGGTTAGTGACTGGCCCTGACTCCTACAGAGGTGTGCACCCTGCACAGTTCTCCCTGGTTAGTGACTGGCCCTGGCTCCTACAGAGGTGTGCACCCTGCACAGTTCTCCCTGGTAGCATAGTGACTGGCCCTGACTCCTACAGAGGTGTGCACCCTGCACAGTTCTCCCTGGTAGCATAGTGACTGGCCCTGACTCCTACAGAGGTGTGCACCCTGCACAGTTCTCCCTGGTTAGTGACTGGCCCTGGCTCCTACAGAGGTGTGCACCCTGCACAGTTCTCCCTGGTAGCATACTGACTGGCCCTGGCTCCTATAGAGATGTGCACCCTGCATAGTTCTCCCTGGTTAGTGACTGGCCCTGGCTCCTACAGAGATGTGCACCCCTCCCTGGTTAGTGACTGGCCCTGGCTCCTACAGAGGTGTGCACCCTGCACAGTTCTCCCTGGTAGCATAGTGACTGGCCCTGGCTCCTACAGAGATGTGCACCCCTGCATAGTTCTCCCTGGTAGCATAGTGACTGGCCCTGGCTCCTACAGAGATGTGCACCCTGCACAGTTCTCCCTGGTTAGTGACTGGCCCTGGCTCCTACAGAGATGTGCACCCTGCACAGTTCTCCCTGGTAGCATAGTGACTGGCCCTGGCTCCTACAGAGATGTACACCCTGCACAGTTCTCCCTGGTAGCATAGTGACTGGCCCTGGCTCCTATAGAGATGTGCACCCTGCACAGTTCTCCCTGGTAGCGTAGGGACTGACCCTAGTGATATGTTTGAGATTCCCATCACATTGATTGTGTATTTTATTACATGCAGAGAAGTTGTTGCCATGACTCTGCACAAACATCCCATGGAAAGGACTTCACTTGCACAAGTAGGCAAGATCTCTGCAGGCTATCAAACTAAGATGCATTAGGAGATTAGCTGCTCACCATTTCAGGAAGGAAAATAACTGGGCAGTTATATCAACTACATGATACCAATGCTAGTGTGGTACTAAATTATATTTCTATCAAGTTCAGGTTACATGCAATAGGGTACCAATTATCTCAATATCCAATTACGAATGGCATGTGAAAAATTATGAATTTTATATTGAAGCACACATTCCGGCAAAGCTGACACCTTCTTTCTGGTTGGTGCACTTTGCCCTGGACCTGTCTTCTTGCTAGGCTAGCGACAACAGGCACCGGTATGTTAGCAAATCCTGAATCAATAATACCAAGTGACAGCTTTAGTAATATTTATTGAGCATTAACTATCAAAAGTCGGTCTCTCATGATGCTTGTTACAATGAAAGAGCTTGTAGAGAAGTCAGCTGGCCCTGCTAGTGGATAGTTTGGCCTGCACGATGTCTAGATCACTTATATGATGGTGTATTTCAGAGCCTCAAACAACTTTTGAAGGTTGTCTTTCAGCCATCATTTTGTGTAAGTGGGTGAAAATAACGATTTGTGAAATTATAAAAGGGAGATCAATCAGTAATCCCCCCCCCCCCCCCTCCCTGCAATGTGTGACATTTGAACAATTCATTCCAGCATCTTTACAAAGACTGCACCTCTCTGGTTAACTTGCAGGAACATCGAGATTCTGAATGGTAACTTACCTGGTATAGAATTCAGAAAGGTTATCTTGCAGGATATTGAGTTCTGAATGGTTAACTTGCAGGATATAGAGTTCAGAAAGGTTAGCTTGCCGGATATAAAGTTCAGCGAGCAGATTCATGGACATTTTTAAGCTACTCTTAATTTAAAATAATTGGTATTTTGGTTATGCTGCTACGCACGATTGAGTAGCTGCCTAATCCACCATAAAGGCTGGAGTTGTTGAATACCACTTGGAGTGAAATGGCAGGTGCCCTTCCTTGTGTGTGCCTACTCATAGGGCATTGGGATGTGCATACTCGCAAGTGAAATGAGATAGTGTTCATATAGCATTCATAATTATGTAATGGTCTAGTTCTGTCCTGGTGTATCTTATGAGCAAAGGATAGAGCTTGGAGCCACACTTTGGACCAGGCAATCCTGGGATAGTCCTGTGTCTAGTTTATTAGATATTGATATGTGTACATGGCCACGTGGAAGTTTTTTTATAAGGTAATCCATGGGTTGCCTAGTCACTGTACTGCAGTATACCAAGCCAGAACTCAAACATTAGTTCACTCTATGCAATTAGTAATGCTATATGAATACTATCTCATTTCACTTGTGAGTAGGGTTGCCTAGTCACTGCACTGCAGCTGTCCATGGACCACAGCTAACACATGTCCATGATGTCTTTCCAAGGGTGACAGCTATATAGCACATGTCCATGACCAGTGTCTGTCCATGGGTTGTCTCAGCTAGCACATGTCCATGATGTCTGTCCATGGGTTGTCACAGCAGCTAGCACATGTCCATGATGTCTGTCCATGGGTTGTCACAGCAGCTAGCACATGTCCATGATGTCTGTCTGTCCATGAGTTGTCTCAGCTAGCACATGTCCATGATGTCTGTCCATGAGTTGACACAGCTAGCACATGTCCATGAGTTGTCACAGCTAGCATATGTCCATGATGTCTGTCCATGGGTTGTCACAGCAAGCACATGTCCATGATGTCTGTCCATGAGTTGTCACAGCTAGCACATGTCCATGGGTTGTCTCAGCTAGCACATGTCCATGGGTTGTCTCAGCTAGCACATGTCCATGATGTCTGTCCATGGGTTGTCTCAGCTAGCACATGTCCATGATGTCTGTCCATGGGTTGCCACAGCTAGCACATGTCCATGATGTCTGTCCATGAGTTGACACAGCTAGCCCATGATATTTGTCCATGGGTTGTCACAGCTAGCACATGTCCATGGTGATGTCCATGGGTGACACTAGCACATGTCCATGATGTCTGTCCATGGGTTGTCGCAGCTAGCACATGTCCATGATGTCTGTCCATGGGTTGTCACAGCTAGCACATGTCCATGATGTCTGTCCATGGGTTGTCACAGCTAGCACATGTCCATGGTGTCTGTCCATGGGTTGTCACAGCTAGCACATGTCCATGATGTCTGTCCATGAGTTGTCTCAGCTAGCACATGTCCATGGTGTCTGTCCATGGGTTGCCACAGCTAGCACATGTCCATGATGCCTGTCCAAGGGTGCCAGCTATATAGCACATGTCCATGATGTCTGTCCAAGGGTTGTCTCAGCTAGCACATGTCCATGATGTCTGTCCAAGGGTTGTCTCAGCTAGCACATGTCCATGATGATGTCTGTCCATGGGTTGTCACAGCTAGCACATGTCCATGATGTCTGTCCATGGGTTGTCACAGCTAGCACATGTCCATGGTGTCTCCCCCCAAAAAAATCAGGGATTGATTATTGATCAGTAGAAGAAAGGTTAAAAAAATGGAATCCAGCTTGGCGGCAAGGCAGTCTCACCTCTCAAGTTATGGGAAACAATCATGGATTTAAATTGATGGACTACCTACCCTACACTGTCCTTGGAGAATGTTCTGGGGGGTGTCTCCACAAAAAGAGGTAGTCCTCAGTACAAGTATATATACTTTTATGGTAAAGGGTCATCTAACTGGTTGTGACATGATGGGTATAGTCTTGTTTCTGTTCTTTTTAACAGGTCGATCCAATAGAGTTATTTCTATTGTTGTTTCTGTTGAGCAATGGAGGACTACACCAAGTGTGAGCTTCAGGGTCTCCAGGATTTTAAACTTTTTTTCCAACTGTTATTGTTGTTGTCCGCAGCACATGCCATGCCTTGTCGCTAGTGTTGACGGAACCCATGTAGGGTCAGATACAGCCTCCTTTAGACTTAGTAACAGTTAATCAAAAGAACTACACACAACCAAACAGCATTATGTTTTAGTAGAGGATCAGCCACGGCGAGAACTCCACAAACCAAACGGCAGAACTGAGTGTGGATCATCTGTTCTGCTTATAATGTGGTCTTAACTTGATTCTAACAGCATGAGAGCTAGCTTGATTACATTCATCCACACTCACCGCTACCCACACTTTTTACTGCAATTGAGAAGCATGGACGTGCATTGGAACATTTGGAATCTTTTTCTTCGTCTCAAGTTTTTGTGAATTTGACGCAAGTTTATGTGTGTGGAAAAACTGAGGCAGAGAGCAAGATCCTGGAAGAGAATTTCAAGCTTTTGTTGTGTGTGTGTGTGCTGCTGGTTTGCTACTTAGTGAAGTATTCGAGGAATGCTTATAATCTTATTGGAGTTAGCATCAGCTGAAACTATTTAGATTCTTTGCCTCTGCAATATTCATCCAAACATCATGGCTCCTAATAGATGGAAGCCATTTCTTTCCAACCTCCCTCTCCCTGTCTCTCGTGCGTCTCATATTATTCAAGATTAAGAAGGTTCATGTTCCAATATATATATATACATATATATTATGTGTATATGTATATCAGTCCTTCATTAAAAAAAATAGTGAAGGGGTTGCAAAAGTAGATTATTAAAGAACATGGGGTGGGGGACATACCCCCCTCATTGGTGTGCCAACAAGCTAGCATGGGTGAGGTAATGGGGGGGATTTTTTTGACCATCTGAGGGTGCATTTATTTACTGGTGCTGCACCCACTTAGTAGTGATTAGCACATTGTTGGCATCTTCTTGAAAATAGAGTTCCCAAAGTAGTAAAACTTAGTCATACTTACACTGGCTGACTATACAAAGGGCTCACTGGTTAAGTTATATTATTTTGCCAAAGTGTTTGTTCTCAAAGACAAATAGATCTTAATTTTATTCAATGCTACATCATCTGCAGCCACAACATCAGCTCGTAGTAGTAGGAGCAGTAGTGACGATGAGTTGGCGGTTGAGAATTTGGATTTAGAACCTGGTCAACCCAGGAGGAACCGCACCAGTAAAGTTATATCTGCAAAGAAACATGTGAGCCACCAAGCCGTGGGAAATATTCTAAGAAGTGGGGAAAAGACTTATTTGGATGGTATATGATGAGGATTGTTGGGTGTATTCTGGGAAGTTATTCAGTAAACAGGAGGCGTGTGGATTACCAAACCATTTTACAACTGGAAGAAAGCTATTGAGATAATGAAATCCCATTTAAAAAGTGGTACCCATGTCCAGGATAGTCGAGCAGCTTTGGCAGCAGCGGGAGCTCTGAGAGAGAGAGAGGAATCAGTCATTCATCATCTCCAAAAAGTAGAAAGGCAAGAAAGAGTGAAGGACAGCTATAAAGTCTCTCGTTCGCTGCACACACTTTCTCGCCATAACTGCATATATAGCACATACTACAAAGTTCGAAAAACTGGTAGTGTCTTGTGAAGGTGAGAATTGCAAGTTCTTCATGGAGACTGCTGGGAGGAAAGCTGTATATATATCTCATATAGCTGCAGTTGAGTTTGTAGAGGCTCTAGGCACATGGATTAAAGGAGTCCATGCTGAAGCATCTTCATAAAGTATCCTATTGTAGTAAGTATCATAGCAGATGAGTGTACAAATATTCAAGTGTGGAAGAGCTATCATTGGGAAGAAGGTGGTGTTCCAGAGGAACATTTCCTGGAGTTCGTCCACTTGCTGAAAGTTGATGCACTGAGATCTACTCAGCTCTAATTAGATGTTTTAAACAGAATAACCTTTCAAGTGAGCAGAATTGTGGGGATAAGATTTGACGGAGAAAGTACATTTAACCCTCTCACCGCTGTAAGCGCCATATGGCGTAATGGACTTTAAAAATCGCTAATAAATCGATCGCTTGGCCTATAGTCATAATTTGCATACCACCGGAAAGAGCAACTATTACTCTATATGACGTCCAAAAATCACATCCGGAAACGCCCGATTAGTTAGCGAAAAGTACGTGCAACTACCGATGGTTCGCGGTTTTGACGACCTAAAAATGAGTGGATGTTTAACGCTTAAAGAAGTACTTTCCCTGGTTTCTAGCGAGGATTTTGCTCTCACTGAGGATGAGTCAGAGGAAGAAGAAGGTGAAGAAATATGTAGCTACCTTGGAAATGCAAGTTCTGATCGTGCAGCAGTGCATTCTTTAGCCGCTGTAGTTGACCTACTTTAGACCCTCAGGATTCTTCCTTTTGCTATGACCAGCTCTCTAGTTATAATGAAATTGATCAGGAAGCCTTCTCAGGTTAGCTAAAGTACCTACATATTTGTATTTGCATGTTCTTTCTCAAATAGTTGAATTTCAATAACATAATAAACCATTGGCTATAGAATCATATGATCAAATTTTGTCAAAAACCCACCGCTATATATTGCTATATGCCTATATTATGACTAATGTTTACTAAATGCTAACTAAATGAGTAAATACATTATAAACATTTTTTGTTGATTAAATGTTAGATATTGATAGAGAAATTTAGCATAATGATATTAATATTTTGTGGTTGATAATGTGGTTAACTAATGAGATCACATTGTTTATAAACAATGGTGCTATCACATGACAAAATTACAACATATGAATGGATTGCTGATTTTATAATGATTTTTTTTGGTAGCTGGTATACTTTAGGAAAAATGTCCAGGAAAGTCAGCGGTGAAAGGGTTAAGGAAAGAAACTGGAGGTCAGACTCAAATCAAGACCCTCTCACCTCATGCCCTGCTCAAGCAGTACCACTTGTTACAGTTGGCTTGTGTTCTAGCAGCTAATTCTACTCCATGAATAAAGCATGTTTATACAACACGCATGGCTCTATGGAAAATTTTCTATTCCTACCCAAAGAGAACGGAATCCCTTAAAAAGATCCAGTGCGTATTTGATATGCCAGAATTGAAGATTATGGTTGGCACATGAGAACTGTGTAAAAGTAAGCTATTCTGATGGTTACTGCTCTAGGTAACCACATGAACCAGAAGCATTGGGACTTGGCAAAGTTCTCAGTAAGCAGACAACACTTGCAGCGATGTTCTTGCTTGACTACACTCCCACTAGTAGCCAAACTCAGTAAAGTACTTTTTAGACTTGTCATATCCAGTCTTGTCGATGCAACCCTTCACATTGGATGATGGCAGTTTTACTTGTTACTGGATGAAAGTGAGAACCTGGAAGGAGCAACTGGAATAAATATTAATTGGTCAAACATCAAGTCGTTCCTGGAAAGCATTCATCAGTGATAACATTTTGAACCGTTTTGCTTCTTCTGAGGATGTTCTGTCAGCACTGAGTATCTTTGATGGAAAGTGCCAAGATGGAGAAAAGTCTCTTAGCACACCCCTTGCACACTATGGCACAGAGAGATCTGCGGAGACATATTACACGAAGAAACATAAAAGAAGCAATGATATCCCCTGACATTAGTGTAGCTGAGTGGAAAACTTTTCATCGGTTCATGACTAAGCAGCCTAAAGACAACATGAAGTGTTAGCTGTGGTTTTCAAATGGAATGTTGAAAGCCATGTGTTCCCAAACTTGATACACTTGCTGTCAGTCTGTCCATGCGTGTTGCTACTGCCTCTGTAGAGAGAAACTTCTCTCAGATGAAATTCCTCATCAACGAAACAGCTCAAGTGACTCGAGTCTTTCATACCTCATGAAAATTGCCATCGAGAGTCTGGAAACAGTGACAGGCAGTGACATCGAAACAATCGTAGATAAAGGGAAGCGAATAGTTTCCATGGCATGTGTCCAAGGGTGGAGGAGTAGCTCTCTGACACCCATCTCCCACCCTGACTGGCCCATTACGATCTATTAGTGCTCTGACATGTTCCACACATGCCCTGCCTTAGGACTGTCTGCCACACCCTCTTGTAAGGGCACTTGGCTGAGGTGTGGGGGTTGATTGAGCGCTGTGCTGGTGTTGCCGGTGGGATTAGTTGCCATGCCCTTGTTGCTCATCGAGACGCCTTCTCCCTGTGGTTGCATGGGATACCAACTTGGCTTTCCTCCTCTGATGTGGCACATAAGTGCAAGACTTGACATAATTATGTTGCTCTATGTCCTGCTTAGCTCTACCTACTAGGGGTGCAAGAGCTTTCCATGCCTGGTGTAGCTTCCAGATTCCTTTGTTAATTAATTCCTTTTAAATCATTAAGCTACATTACAATGCTTGTAAATGATTAGAATCAATGGTGCCAGTCAATCACCCCTACACATAGCAAGCACCCTCCATCTTGTTTTTGGGTTGAAAAGTTGGACCCATAGGCACTGACTAGATACTGAATGCATAGTGTATTATTCTTGTATATTGCATGTTCTTGCTATTGCTTTACTCTGCTTTGGATATGGGCAGCACGACAGGTAATAAATACATGTATAGAGACATCTTGAGGAGGTACCAATGGACACACACACACACAAACAGTCAAGGGTAGGTTGTTTATTACTGTGATTTCCTTATGAAAATCTTATTTATAATTAGGAATGTATAGCCAACTTCATACGTGGCTGTCATAAGCTTCAATCACACACTTCTGTTCTCTGAACAATATATGGACTCCACTTGGAGACTCTAGATTTCCCTTTGCTTTTGCTCATGCAGCATTATACACATGTAGTCTCTCACACCAAGACTTGCCATGCTCATATCATACCCTCTTCTCCAGCTGTACAATCAGCTAGCATGCACATTATTCGTTATGAAATATATTTGCATGTATGATACTGTATTTGCATGTATGATACTGTATTACCATGCATAAATGACTAATCTGTTGAGTGTCTGCTAATAATACATGCTAAAAGAATAACACATCCTCAAATCAGTTTGGCAGGTTATTAAAGTGTGTTATTAAAGTGTGAATGTGATTTATCTGGGTTGTAGTGGTTTAGTATATTATTATGCATCCACAATATCGAAGACAAGTTCTGTAGGAGGCACAAGGTGATGCTGACCCCTATGCCCTCGCACATGCCCACGGAAATGCACACCCTTGTGATTCAAGGAATTTTCACAATATTCCATACCTCAACTCACCATTGTATTGCATTCTATCTCATCCTGCAGAAAATGTTGTCGTATAACCCAGGAAGCAGACTTTCTGCTCAGGAAGCCATGAAGCATCCTTACTTCAACAACCTTGACAAGGCCACTCTTCCAGCCACTATTTAACCTCTGGCTGGGACCAGAGACCGATAATTTGTGTGTGTGTGTATGTGCGAATGGCATACATGTGAGGTAGTTTGTTTTTATTTAGTGGCAGTGCCATTTGTTTGTGTTCAGACTCATTCTAGTTAAATCTTGCCATGTTTAATACATTGTTATGCAACTATATCACGACAAATTAGCATGCAAAGTACCATCCTAATTGTTAATAATTTAAGGTTACAGGATAGTTGTCAGCAATTATAGACATCCCAACATGAATGCTCCCTATAATTATGACTGTTGCTATGATAACTGGATTTTTTCGTTCAATCTATATATATACAAGCAGTTACTTAGAAACTATATAACTATTCTTTGCCATGTTTATTACTGTATGCCCATGCACTATATATACACATAGGTGCATGCATCATAAAAGTAATATTCATGCATAATAGCTATATATTTTTGATAAGTCGGTCATTTTAACTATTGTCATGAGGAGTAAACCAATTGATCAAGTGAAAATGTGCAGCTGCAACTGATTCTAGCTTGACTTAACTCAATAGTGCATATATGTATCTGCCAATTGTGTAAACAAGTTCACCAGGAGCACAGGTTGATGTACCCCTATGCCCTTCACCTGCCTATATGTATCAATACCAAAATCCTTAATTAAGGAAATGTTTTGGAATTTTCCAGGAATACCATGATCTAAAAGCTACCCCACAGCCCTTGAAATTTGGCACTAATGTTCTTTATATTATAGCTTTAGACTCCAGGTTGTCAATTGAAAGATCCTTCCCTGACCTGTACACGCTCCCTAATCCTTCCCAATCCTTGGCCAAAACCTCCAGTATATCCTTCCTTTCCACACTACAACTCCATTTTCCTCTCACTCTGTGAATTTGACGTTGCTTCTTCTTTCCCTTCAAGTCGACCCAAAATTACTTACAGCTAATCCCTTCTTGCTCTCAAATCTTGCTATCAAATCTTTTCTATTGTAGCCTTCCTCAGTCCCTTCTTTTCCAATCACTTCAACCATCTTCTTATAGTCCTCCCATTGCTGTAATAATCTTTCTTCACTACATTGCCAACTCTAGACTCTAAGCTTCCTACAGGATACTTGTCGTGCTTGGATGGCTACTTCAATTTCACTAGACCACCAGCCCTTAGATCTGTCAGTTAATTTTTTCCTCCTCCCTATACCCAACTTGGCAAAGCACAATGTGTCTCCACAGTTCTCATTTGTTGAATACCTTCTCTGTCCTTTCCCATCTCTAGCACTGCCACATTTTCCTAACCTCTGAAACACTCGTTCACCACATGTCCCAATCCATCTTCCCATCAACTGTTGAGTACTTGCTCTTTCCTCCAATCTATATACCTATTTCCAGGACATTATTAGATTATGTGACCCTAGATTAATTTCTTGTCTTCAATCACCATCTAATACATAGCTAACTAACCCCTTTGACACAAGATATAATCTATCACTGACCTCCTTCTCCCATGTCCACCTTCCACTACACTGTGATAACTTATTCCCCGATGCGCAAATTGCACACCCGAACTAGATCAAACGACCTCTTTACCATTCCTGTTAGGTGACAGCTCTGACCCTAATCCTATGTGGGCATTAAAATCACCTCAAGGTTACCTGACAGCCTGCTTCCTGATGTTCTACCACCTTAGCTTTCATCACCTCAAACAACTCTTCTGATTCCTGACCCTTCACCCCTTCTGACATACACCACACCCACAATTAGTATTAATTTTTATGGATATTATTAAGTACTGCTGAGTTACTGTTACAGTCTCACACTGTGCTGTAGTATATGTAGTGGCCTTAACATGCTTATCAGCATCAATTATCAAAATTAGTAATCACAAATTATGGACAAAATCAGGGTGAGAGGATCTGGCCAGGTGGTTTTGTTATTTTTTGCACATGTTCAAGCTATGATGCTGATTTATATACCAAAAGGTAGCCCATTCAATAAGCTTTCTAATATATATAGTACTTTTGTGTTTGCTATTATAATTATTCTTTTGGAAATACAGGTTGGAATGTGAGGGAAGTGGAATCACCCCCACAAACTCTGTCGTGTATATATATTTATACTACCCACGTCATCTGTGGCTAATCTGATTGGTTAATAACTGTAGGTTACATAGACCGGATGTAGTTTAGCGCGTGCGCAATATAGTATAAGTCTATACTCCACTCGCGCCAGTGTAACCTACTCGTTTGTGCTTTAGTTCACTGTTCATGAAGCTTTAATGTCATGATAATATTCACTTGATATAATTTATATAGATGTTCTGTGCTGCAGTGTAATCTACTCGTTTGCACGTAACACTGCAAAAGATCTGGGCTCATAAATCCCTGAAGTTGAAGGAGTTTTTGATTATCAGTTGAAGGAAGTTGTTCCAACTCGGCTGCGTGTTTATCTAGCAGTACTTTGTCAATAGCTGGGGCGCCTTGAGTAAAAAATTCTTCCATTTCTTAGGTGCTATGTAGTTTAGCGCATGCGCCTTGTAATATGAGACACACAGGTCTCAAGCCCCCCCAGAGTCTTGGACGCGTGAAGAGGAGAACAGGGCAAATTCGAAAACCCCACCCGAGGACGACCCGTACCTTATGGGAATGAACAGGAGCACCACCACCACCACAAACCTCCAGAGACGACAGAACCAGAGCGAATCCACCACAGCACACAAGACAAACATTTACTGCAAGCTACAAACACATCCACACGGAGGTGCATAACCGACTCTTTTGTATAGGCTATCCTATATACTTTCCAGCATCAAATCTTGCAATAATAACATTTGATAGAGCAACACAAACACTACATTTGTTCAAGTGAAGGGGGTTACGTACTAAATTTACATTCGAACACTAAAAAAATAAAATAAAAAAATAATAATAAAAACGACTTTGGAGCTCTATAAATTCTGCACACTTCATTGGATATGGAGCTCAAATGCTCTGTGTGCTCCCTTGTAAGCTAAAATGGTGTACCTCAAAGTCTGGAAAATGCTAGCTAGTTATCTGTGGCTAGCTAAAATGTGATGAAGTGACCCATGCTTTATTTTTATGATTTAATGTTGCTATTGCTGAGCCTGTTAAGGCCATCACATATATAATACAGCACAGTGTGAAACTATTTAGTAACTAACCTAATAACAATCTATATTTTAAAAAGAAGTCAACAGTACTTAATTAATACAATTATCCACAATATTAAGTTACGAGTGTCCCGCTGCTCAGGAAGGGGGGGACAGGAGTGGACCAAAGATCATTCCTCAGCTGACCATACAACAATTCCTTTCTCCTCTGCCACCACTTCCCTACCCAATACATAACACACTCGCCCACCTCCTCCATCACTGCATCACTTACTCCCTCCACATCTTTCCCCAAAAGCAATGCCACCTTTCCATCCTTACTCACTCTTCTTAATTCATCCAGCCACTGTCTTGCCCCTGCAATTCTGCGTACCTCATCTATCAGAACCAGCCGATCCCTCTCAAATTCCCCGCATGTCACCAAGAAATGTTCCACATCCTCCCCGGCTCCACTATCACACATTATACACCTCTCATCCCTAACTATCCCACATCTCTTCTTATCCTCTAACAACCCAGCTGATGCAGTCCTCAGTCGAAATTGCAGCCGCACACGTTCCTGACCATGCATGGCCCTCACATACCTCTCCACCCCTGCACCATTCTTTGCCAATTTATAATAATTCAGCGTACTTTTCCCGTCTACTTCCTCCTCCCAGTCCTTCTCATTTCTCACCTTCACTTTCCCCTTCCACTTGCGCACTGATTATTGCTTTATGGGCCAGACAACTTTATGGGCCAGACAACAATGGTAAGATGACACACACACACACAAAACGACAAAAAAAAACTAGAGAGCCTGGACTGAAGGACTGCCAGGGGGAGCCGACATCCTGAAGGGAGTGAAAACATGGGTTGGGTGGATAGATATATAGAATATTTGTGGCAATAATAATTAAAGGTACAGGGATCAGTATATAGCTGCTGTGTGAAATAAGAATTGATGCAGTTTGGCCATTGGAGAGATTTGGATGTGTCAATTGTATATAATTATATATATACCGAGTTCATGGACGAGGTAGCTGGTTGAAGTAGAAACATCTACATTTGCTAGAAGAAGAATGAGTGTGCCTTAATTTAATAGATGCAGATCATGTTGATTGTTGTAGTCGAGTTCAACTTCCTCTAGGCATTGGCTATATAGCACTTTTCAATCTGGTACCTCGACTGCAGCCAGATTAGGCACTCAGATTTTGAAGTACACCCATGTTGGCTGCATGAAATCTGTGGCACAGTTAACCTGTAAGTGTGTAGACTCTATGAAGCTTCAAAGTCATAACCACAAGATGTTGTTTTAGTCCCCCTTTCATATGGACACAAGTCGATTTTCAAAACCTGTTATGCCAGTTTTATGGATTTTAACGAAATTCATTTCCCACCCGCAAGCTTGACCACATACTTACATTTTAGCACCTAATGAAAACACTCATTGAATAGAGTAGAGCTTCCGCTAGCCACTGGTGCTAATTTCAACTCTCTAGCACTAGGCACTCTAGAGATATTTATGCGGCCATTTCAGGCATTCAGGTTTTTGAGGTCCTCTCCACTTGTATATCCTCTCCACTTGTTTCCTCTCCACTTGTATATAGCTCCCGTAACTTGGCTATAGTTATACTTATGAAAAATATTTTAGCATGAATGTGCAGAACAAAACCACTTGTCTATAAGAGACAGCTGGCACAATTCCGCCAATTGGCGTCGCGCGTGTGCAAGCTTTGAACGGCGGAAAAAAAGGATGACGCTGCTTATAATAATCCCTACCACCAAGCATAAGCCCTATCGCTCTATCTAACAAGCTAGCTAGCTACACAGAAAATTATCACAAAATTATAGTTGGCTTTTTCCTACCTTCACTGCTAGCGCTTGGGTCATCCACCGTATAATATCTTCCTTAAGCTCAGGTCAAGCTTCTACACTCCATTTGTGCATGTTTCTATAGAAGAAAGAGTGTCACAAAAGTCGATCGTTTGCTCATCATTGCCTCAACATCGAAGATAGCCCTAAAGCGTGATATACTAGATTGTTTTCATAATTTGGTAGCCAAGACACTGCTTTGCTCTAATGCAGACTATAGTGAAGCTCTTCAAATTCTAATCCATGCTTCTGGCGTTTTTTCCTCTCCAGTGCGGGTTACTTGTAAATGACTCCGCCCAACACGTTTATAATACTAATAACGCGGTTAACATATTAACCTTTTCGTCGCTCTGTTTACGCTAATAGCTATAAGCGGGTTATTTCTGAGAAGTCGCAGGGGTTTAGGAGCGAATAGGCTGGATAGAAAGAACATGACATTCAGAAAGAAGGATGCAGAGGTTAGAGCGAGATATAACGTCCATGAAGAAAAGGTGAGCGAAATGTTGTTGATGCGTTTTAATTAGAATCTAAAGAAAGTATTTTGTTCTATAGCAGCAGAGACGGCACAAGTAGTCCAAGCTACAGAGAAGTGAGTGCAAAAAATTCCAGATAGCTAAATTACCATGGGGATGTGCATGCATAAAGCAAAATGATTGTGCTTCAGTACGAAGGTAAAGTACAATTATCATCTAAGGCAGTGAAATGCTTACTAGTCATGGAAACCTTTTTTTTGCCTTGGATGTATATGTTGACATGGAGCAATCAATGGCCTTCGTATACATTGTGCAAACTGCAACATTGTAATTTTATGCTTCCTCTTAAAATTTTACTAATAAGAGACGGCTCAGCGATGATAAGATGAAAATAGGAGCAAGAAATGATCGAGGAAGAGCAGAAGTGTGCTGTAGAAGCCGAGGTACACAGGAGAGCTAGGCTTTGAAAACCTTTTTTACCTCGTGCGTGTGTGCATGCGTATGTACATACATCGCAATAACTTTAGCTTCCACCTGCAAATTGCCACAGCTTTGCTGGACACCCCATGCTTGAACATGGGGTGTCGTGATGTATTTATGTCTTCTGCTCGCTGGACACCCCATGCTTGAACATGACCTAGTAGTGATGTATTTATGTCCTGTGCTCGCTGGACACCCCATGCTTGAACATTACCTAGTAGTGGTGTATTTATGTCCTGTGCTTGCTGGACACCCCCATGCTTGAACATTACCTAGTAGTGATGTATTTATGTCCTGTGCTCGCTGGACACCCCATGCTTGAACATGGCGTAGTAGTGATGTATTTATGTCCTGTGCTCGCTGGACACCCCCATGCTTGAACATGACCTAGTAGTGATGTATTTATGTCTTGTGCTCGCTGGACACCCCCATGCTTGAACATTACCTAGTAGTGATGTGTTTATATCCTGTGCTCGCTGGACACCCCATGCTTGAACATTACTTAGTAGTGATGTATTTGTCTTGTGCTCGCTGGACACCCCATGCTTGAACATTACCTAGTAGTGATGTATTTATGTCCTGTGCTCGCTGGACACCCCATGCTTGAACATTACCTAGTAGTGATGTATTTATGTCTTGTGCTCGCTGGACACCCCATGCTTGAACATGGCCTAGTTGTGATGTATTTATGTCCTGTGCTCGCTGGACACCCCATGCTTGAACATGGCCTATTAGTAATGTATTTATGTCCTGTGCTCACTGGACACCCCATGTTTGAACATGGCCTAGTAGTGATGTATTTAACTCTTGTGCTCGCTGGACACCCCATGTTTGAACATGGCCTAGTAGTGATGTATTTATGTCCTGTGCTCGCTGGACACCCCATGCTTGAACATGGCCTAGTAGTAATTATTTATGTCTTGTGCTCGCTGGACACCCCATGCTTGAACATGGCCTAGTAGTAATTATTTATGTCTTGTGCTCGCTGGACACCCCATGTTTGAACATGGCCTAGTAGTGATGTATTTATGTCCTGTGCTCGCTGGACAACCCATGCTTGAACATGGCCTAGTAGTGATGTATTTATGTCCTGTGCTCGCTGGGCATCCCATGCTTGAACATGCCCTAGTGGTAATGTATTTATGTCTTGGCCTCACTGGACACCCCATGTTTGAAAATGGCCTAGTAGTGATGTGTTTATGTCTTGGACACCCGATACTTGAACATGGCCTGGTGTTATATGTCCCTCTTCAAAAGATACCTGATAGTCGTAACAGCATATGATGTTGTCAATGAAGCTGAACGTTGTTTAGCCTCTTTATCCAGCAGGCGAGATCTGTAAATTTAGTTCGATCTAATTGCAATTATGGCCCTGCCCACTTGAGAAACATTGCTGACATTGCATTTATTGCTTCAGGCTCAGTACCTTGTTGAAGAAGCACCTTCCAGGGGAGAAGTTGTGGAGTTGGCCGTTCTTCAAGGCCAAGTACAGCTGCTGCAACAAAAGGTTTCTGAGACCATCAACTCTGAGGTGAGGCTGCAGCTCTTGGAGGATCAGCAGATTAGGGAGAGGGAGGAGTGGAGAGAGTGCAGGGTGTCTCTGGAGAGGGAGTTATCGCGGGAGAGAGGGGAGAGTCAACGGCTAAGGAAGGAGGCTCAGATTGATGGCAATGACATCCCTATGATTACCTGCACTACTGCTACTACTGCTAATCCTTGTCTTTATAGGGTGAGATGTGATGTATTGCAAAGCATCCCATTCAGTATCTCCAATCTTCCTTACACACACACACACACACATGCACGCACGCACACACACAAACATACACACAAACACACACACACACACACACACATACACACACTTCACCATCTTCAACACTGAACTCTGGTTGTGTAGTGGGCACATCATTATTAAGCAAATACTTCCACGATCAGGACTTCTGTGATAAATATAGGTTGTACAATAGTTTGACCTTCACTCCTGTATAAGCATGGGTTTACAATAACCTTCTCAATAATTAACTTCTGACGTTTCGACTAGATGCTCTAGCCTTTATCAGGAATAGTTAGACATTCACCACTGTGATAAGCATAGGTTGTACAATAGTTTGACCTTCACCACTGTGATAAGCATAGGTTGTACAATAGTTTGACCTTCAGTCCTGTGATAAGCATAGGTTGTACAATAGTTTGACCTTCAGTCCTGTGATAAGCATAGGTTGTACAATAGTTTGAACTTCACTCCTGTGATAAGCATAGGTTGTACAATAGTTTGACTTTAACTCCTGTGATAAGCATAGGTTGTACAATAGTTTGACTTTAACTCCTGTGATAAGCATAGGTTGTACAATAGTTTGACTTTAACTCCTGTGATAAGCATAGGTTGTACAATAGTTTGACTTTAACTCCTGTGATAAGCATAGGTTGTACAATAGTTTGACTTTAACTCCTGTGATAAGCATAGGTTATACAATAGTTTGACTTTCACTCCTGTGATAAGCATAGGTTATACAATAGTTTGACCTTCTCTCCTGTGATAAGCATAGGATTGTACAAGTTTGACTTTAACTCCTGTGGTAAGCATAGGTTGTACAATAGTTTGACCTTCATTCCTGTGATAAGCATAGGTTGTACAATAGTTTGAACTTCACTCCTGTGATAAGCATAGGTTGTACAATAGTTTGACCTTCACTCCTGTGATAAGCATAGGTTGTACAATAGTTTGACCTTCATTCCTGTGATAAGCATAGGTTATACAATAGTTTGAACTTCACTCCTGTGGTAAGCATAGGTTGTACAATAGTTTGACCTTCATTCCTGTGATAAGCATAGGTTATACAATAGTTTGACCTTCAGTCCTGTGATAAGCATAGGTTATACAATAGTTTGAACTTCACTCCTGTGATAAGCATAGGTTGTACAATAATTTGACCTTCTCTCTTCAGCCAGAAGGCACCAGAATGGTAATTGTTTGGTCAATTGCCATTCCTTTAGTCTAGCCACAGTGTACAGAGATGCATCAATTTTCCTGTAGTGGGAGGAATTAGTTTTGTATAGGCTTTGTTATGGCTGTT
Source organism: Cladorhizidae sp. MBARI D1340-BT2 (assembly GCA_028752905.1). Taxonomy (NCBI): domain Eukaryota; kingdom Metazoa; phylum Porifera; class Demospongiae; order Poecilosclerida; family Cladorhizidae; species Cladorhizidae sp. MBARI D1340-BT2. The sequence continues at coordinate 56,168,622 of JAQNBH010000016.1, read as the reverse complement.
ATAGAAGCTCATTCTAATTCGGCATCAAGAGATTAACAAATTTCTAATGATGCTTCATTTTCTGACATCTGTGATTTTATTATCTACGCCCACGCATGACTAGCGACCTGTTCCGTTCTAGCCTCTCATCATAAAGACAGCTGCAGCTACTGGGACTTCCCTCTCCTCTCCATTGATTGTTAGAGGTTACCATGAAGATGAGAATATGTGGACTCCAGGAGTAGGTGGAGTAGCCACAACTGGTTCAGAGTGCAGCAATGCCCATGACAGGTCTAGTGTAGCCTATACTCGAGCTAACTAAATTTGGACAACATAGCGAAGTAGTAGTTCTTCAAGCTCTTTGTTCGGTGAAGAATGTATTTTCTAAACCTGCATCACTTTCTATTGTTGTGTTATGGATTCAGTAGAATAATAATCTATTCACAGACAGTGCAGATGAATGGGTTGCGTGTAGGTGCTAGACAACCAGCGTTCAATGTTGGTGTTGATCATTCCTTTGTTCCTATACCCCTCCCCTCCTCTGCTGATCCAACCCCTTTTAGAAATTTATCATGGATGTACATGCTTTATTGCTGGTGGCGATCTACATTTATATTAGCACCTACAGTGTACCTTAATGCTAGTTGTAGCCTCGATACTTGTTGGATCAGGCGTGTCTCCTCCTGCTAGAAAGTCGGTGTTTCTTTTCATTGTTGTTGACTGGACAAGTTTGTAGATGAGATGTGCTCCACTGACACTGTAGGCTCTGCTCTGCAACACTTGAAGACATTCGACCATCCCTTCTAGCTAGCCACTCAGAGACCATCCCTTCTAGCTAGCCCATGCATGCACTCAGAGACCATCCCTTCTAGCTAGCCCATGCATGCACTCAGTGACCATCCCTTCTAGCTAGCCCATGCATGCACTCAGAGACCATCCCTTCTAGCTAGCCCATGCATACACTCAGAGACCATCCCTTCTAGCTAGCCCATGCATGCACTCAGAGACCATCTAGCCCATGCATGCACTCAGAGACCATCCCTTCTAGCTAGCCCATGCATGCACTCAGAGACCATCCCTTCTAGCTAGCCCATGCATGCACTCAGAGACCATCCCTTCTAGCTAGCCCATGCATACACTCAGAGACCATCCCTTCTAGCTAGCCCATGCATGCACTCAGTGACCACCCTTCTAGCTAGCCCATGCATGCACTCAGAGACCATCCCTTCTAGCTAGCCCATGCATGCACTCAGAGACCATCCCTTCTAGCTAGCCCATGCATGCACTCAGTGACCATCCCTTCTAGCTAGCCCATGCATGCACTCAGTGACCATCCCTTCTAGCTAGCCCATGCATGCACTCAGAGACCATCCCTTCTAGCTAGCCCATGCATGCACTCAGAGACCATCCCTTCTAGCTAGCCCATGCATGCACTCAGAGACCATCCCTTCTAGCTAGCCCATGCATGCACTCAGTGACCATCCCTTCTAGCTAGCCCATGCATGCACTCAGAGACCATCCCTTCTAGCTAGCCCATGCATGCACTCAGTGACCATCCCTTCTAGCTAGCCCATGCATGCACTCAGAGACCATCCCTTCTAGCTAGCCCATGCATGCACTCAGTGACCATCCCTTCTAGCTAGCCCATGCATGCACTCAGAGACCATCCCTTCTAGCTAGCCAATGCATGCACTCAGAGACCATCCCTTCTAGCTAGCCCATGCATGCACTCAGAGACCATCCCTTCTAGCTAGCCCATGCATGCACTCAGTGACCATCCCTTCTAGCTAGCCCATGCATGCACTCAGAGACCATCCCTTCTAGCTAGCCCATGCATGCACTCAAGAGACCATCCCTTCTAGCTAGCCCATGCATGCACTCAGTGACCATCCCTTCTAGCTAGCCCATGCATGCACTCAGAGACCATCCCTTCTAGCTAGCCCATGCATGCACTCAGAGACCATCCCTTCTAGCTAGCCCATGCATGCACTCAGAGACCATCCCTTCTAGCTAGCCCATGCATGCACTCAGTGACCATCCCTTCTAGCTAGCCCATGCATGCACTCAGAGACCATCCCTTCTAGCTAGCCCATGCATGCACTCAGAGACCATCCCTTCTAGCTAGCCCATGCATGCACTCAGAGACCATCCCTTCTAGCTAGCCCATGCATGCACTCAGAGACCATCCCTTCTAGCTAGCCCATGCATGCACTCAGAGACCATCCCTTCTAGCTAGCCCATGCATGCACTCAGAGACCATCCCTTCTAGCTAGCCCATGCATGCACTCAGAGACCATCCCTTCTAGCTAGCCCATGCATGCACTCAGAGACCATCCCTTCTAGCTAGCCCATGCATGCACTCAGAGACCATCCCTTCTAGCTAGCCCATGCATGCACTCAGAGACCATCCCTTCTAGCTAGCCCATGCATGCACTCAGAGACCATCCCTTCTAGCTAGCCCATGCATGCACTCAGAGACCATCCCTTCTAGCTAGCCCATGCATGCACTCAGTGACCATCCCTTCTAGCTAGCCCATGCATGCACTCAGTGACCATCCCTTCTAGCTAGCCCATGCATGCACTCAGAGACCATCCCTTCTAGCTAGCCCATCAGTGATCTATACGTGTTATGAATTGATTAAATATGTGCTGGGCATTGCTTGTTGATGTGTGTGTGTGTGTTTGTTTGTTTGCGTGTTTTCCTGTGTGTATGTGTGTGTGTGTGTGTGTGTGTTTGACCTTGTGTGTGTGTGTGTTTGTATGTATGTGTGTGTGTGTTTGCCCGTGCATGTGTGTGTGTGTGTGTGTGTTTGCCCGTGCATGTGTGCATATTTGCCCGTGTGTGTGCATGCGTGTTTTCCCATGTGTGTGTTTGTGTGTATGTGTGTGTGTGTGTGTTTGCCCGTGCATGTGTGCATATTTGCCCATGTGTGTGCATGCGTGTTTTCCCATGTGTGTGTGTTTGTGTGTATGTGTGTGTGTGTTTGCCCGTGCATGTGTGTGTGCTTGCGTGTCTTATTTATTATCATTACATTTATAGCTGTAATTTAATTAGTTGGTATCAGTACAATAAGCTGCAGTTTAGTGCAGTGGTTTGCCCCGTTGAGGTAGGAAAGCGAGAGCTTTGGTTAGCTACATGTATGTCTAAAATTTAAAGCAAAGAAATCCATCCAGGAATGTGCACCCTTTCCCGAGGATGAAGAGATTCTGAGTGGCTCCAGTAAGCATTGGAGTCTGTGAATATAGGGATGAAGGGATTCAGAGTGGCTCCAGTAAGCATTGGAGGCTGTGAATATAGGGATGAAGGGATTCAGAGTGGATCCAGTAAGCATTGGAGTCGGTGAATATAGGGATGAAGGGATTCAGAGTGGATCCAGTAAGCATTGGAGTCTGTGAATATAGGGATGAAGGGATTCAGAGTGGCTCCAGTAAGCATTGGAGTCTTTGAATATAGGGATGAAGGGATTCAGAGTGGATCCAGTATCCAGTAAGCATTGGAGTCTGTGAATATAGGGATGAAGGGATTCAGAGTGGCTCCCGTAAGCATTGGATGCTGTGAGGGATTCAGAGTGGCTCCAGTAAGCATTGGAGGCTGTGAATATAGGGATGAAGGGATTCAGAGTGGCTCTCGTAAGCATTGGAGTCTGTGAATATAGGGATGAAGGGATTCAGAGTGGCTCCAATAAGCATTGGAGTCTGTGAATATAGGGATGAAGGGATTCAGAGTGGCTTCAGTAAGCATTGGAGTCTGTGAATATAGGGATGAAGGGATTCAGAGTGGCTTCAGTAAGCATTGGAGTCTGTGAATATAGGGATGAAGGGATTCAGAGTGGCTTCAGTAAGCATTGGAGTCTGTGAATATAGGGATGAAGGGATTCAGAGTGGCTCCAGTAAGCATTGGAGTCTGTGAATGTAGTGATGAAGGGTTTCTGAGTGGCTCCAGTAAGCATTGGAGTCTGTGAATATAGGGATGAAGGGATTCAGAGTGGCTCCCGTAAGCATTGGAGTCTGTGAATATAGGGATGAAGGGATTCAGAGTGGCTCCAGTAAGCATTGGAGGCTGTGAATATAGGGATGAAGGGATTCAGAGTGGCTCCAGTAAGCATTGGAGTCTGTGAATATAGGGATGAAGGGATTCCAATAAGCATTGGAGGCTGTGAATATAGGGATGAAGGGATTCAGAGTGGCTCCAGTAAGCATTGGAGTCTGAGAATATAGGGATGAAGGGATTCCGAGTGGCTCCAGTAAGCATTGGAGGCTGTGAATATAGGGATGAAGGGATTCAGAGTGGCTCCAGTAAGCATTGGAGGCTGTGACTATAGGGATGAAGGGATTCAGAGTGGCTTCAGTAAGCATTGGAGTCTGTGAATATAGGGATGAAGGGATTCAGAGTGGCTCCAGTAAGCATTGGAGTCTGTGAATATAGGGATGAAGGGATTCAGAGTGTGAAGCTTTCTTTAGCAGAAGCTCTTCTGGAAACAGTAGTAAAGGTCTGGAGGAGATGGAAGTTGCGACTGTCAAATGGGAGGGGGAAGGCCTACAAATACGATTTAGCATATCATTATTCTTGATGGAAGCTAGAGCATCTAGCAGAAACGTCGAATGAGTACTGAGAAAGTTATATTTATGTACACCATGTCAATTGAGAGTTCAGTGACGATGATGCAATTATTGGGCATGTGCCATTTGAATATATGTATATCTAGCATTCAGCATGTACAGTCAGTTTATATGTATATTTTGTGCGAGTGTTGCCCAAGGTGTAGGCGTGCATGTTTATGTTAGTTGATTGCTTAAGACCAAGTGGAGTGTTGTTGGCTCTAGCCAGTCCCAGAAGGAAGCTGCTTAATCTGGACTCTGTGTGTGTATGATATGAGCCTGTGTAGTGTATGTGTACGTAGCTCTGGAATATGTGCAAGTCTCCATAGCTGCTGAACATCCATCCACCTTTAAAATCAGAGTATGGTGGGTGCTTGACCTCTGTGTGGTGCTTGACTTGTGTATGCTGCTTGACCTGTGGGTGGGTGCTTGACCTGTGGGTGGGTGCTTGACCTGTGGGTGGGTGCTTGACCTGTGGGTGGGTGCTTGACCTGTGTGTGGTGCTTGACCTGTGGGTGGGTGCTTGACCTGTGGGTGGTGCTTGGCCTGTGTGTGGTGCTTGGCCTGTGTGTGGTGCTTGACCTGTGGGTGGGTGCTTGACCTGTGGGTGGGTGCTTGGCCTGTGTGTGGTGCTTGACCTGTGGATGGTGCTTGACCTGTGGATGGGTGCTTGACCTGTGAGTGGGTGCATGACCTGTAAGTGGGCACTTGACCTGGGTGTGGGTGCTTGTTAATTTAGAAATGTGTTAACACTCCAATTAATGCACATATCTAGGTGCCTACTGTTAGCAGTGTTGATCAAGCCCTCAGAATAGCTGACAGTCACACTGTCATCATGGGAGGTCTCTTTACTGCTGTTTCTGGAAGTCCATCTGCTGAGGAAAGCAACACAGGCACTTATGCTTATTGGAAACCCACTCTGAATCCTTTCTCTTTTGTGCTCCTGGATGGATTTCTTTGTTGTAAGCACAACTTAGGGATGCGTAGCTTTAGTTTGCTTACCTCAATGGTGCCCATCCTAAATTTCCAGCTTATTCTATTTGCAATCTAATGATATGAACAAAGTTTGAAGAAATTACTGAAGCCCTGAAATAGAGTTATAGCTAGCTGTTAAAAATGAATAAATATCGGTATGCTTGTGGTTTCAACTACATTCATTCTTATGTGCTGGGTGTGACTCACATAGCTCCCATTATATTAGCGGAGTGGATGCTGACTAAAGATGTACAATAAACAGGATATTTTCCAGGGAGCGGGGGGGGGGGAGTAACCTACAGATGGTGACTAACAGAAAGAATTTGCAAGGAATATATTAGTGTGGTGTATATCGTGTGGTGTATCATGGAAGCTCTACCCAGCCCTGCTACTCTTTGGCCTACCTACTCATGCAGTGGATTCTAACTGAAAAATTTTGAGCAATAAATTTTTGGCTGGTGCACCTTTTCAGTTATTTTGTCCAGTATCAAGGAGGACATTAGAATTAGCTGTTCAAAGTTCAACGAACAGTGTCATCTCCAAAATGTCACAAGCAAAACTATCAGCAGTGTTGGTAGTCTCTCCCTGACTTACATAGCAGCTGCTTCCCGCCACAAGCAATCCAATTCCAATGAGCCAATGTTGCCAAGTAATCAGCACTACAATGAAGGCAATGCAGACCTTTAGCAAACACAGTGGGTGTGGCTTTCTGTGAGATGTATGTACACACACATGGATGCTATTGTGATGCTATTGTGACGGAAAAAATAGTTGAAATTTTATCATACACCATTTCTTGATTTTGTACGAAAATTTCAACCAGCAAATGTTTCCTGCTCTTCAATATTTAACCACT